>OZ007556.1:10185284-10785284 GCA_963931855.1 Philhelius festivus | reverse complement strand
TACAAATGAAATCAGAATAGATGATGAGGCCAAAAGATCTAAAAACTGGAAAGAACTCCCAAAGCTGAGGAACACCAAACTAATTCTTTGGAACTAAGGAGTGGTTAAATTTTAAGGACCGATGTTGATTTTGAATAAAACACAAATTATTTAGGAAATTATTGTCGTTTCTTTTTATTATGATAATATGGTGTGGTTCAATTATGTATGGCCATATGGCTGCCGCGACCTCGGTGGCACACCTCCATCCGATGGTCAAAATTTTCGATGACGCTGAGGCATAATTGAGGTTTAGCTCTTGAATTGTTGCGGGCTTACCGACGTACACCTTTTGTCAAAAAAAGAAGTCCAATCTTGTCAAATCACATGATCTTGATGATCTTGGCGGCCAATTGACATCGCCACCACGTGAGATAACACGGCCATTGAATTTGTCGTGCAAAAGAGCCATTGTTTCGTTAGCTGTGGGACAAGTGACACCGTCCTGTTGAAACCACGTATCGTCCTCATCCATATCTCCAAAGCGGGCCATAAAAAGTTCGTTATCATCTCACGATAGCGAACACCATTCACAGTAACTGCCTGACCGGCCTCATTTTGGAAAAATTACGGCTCGATGATGCCGCCAGCCCATAAACCGCACCAAACAGTCACTCTTTGTGGGTGCATTTGTTTTGCAACAATCACTCTTGGATTATCATTCGCCCAAATGCGGAAATTCTGCTTATTGACGAATCCACTGAGGTGAAAATGTGCCTCATCACTGAAGATGATTTTCTTCGAAAATTGATCATCCACTGTTGCCGTTTCTTTCCACCATTCTGACCATTGACGACGCGACGCTTGAAATGGTCAAGAGGCTTTAGTTCTTGAGTCAATTGCACCTTTAAACGTGTAAATGCATGTCTTTATGCATAATGTTCATCAACGACGAGCGTGAGAGTGAGAGGTGCAATTGTTGGGCACGACAACGAGTTGAGGTGGACGGCTCTTCAGCCACACTATCGCGAACAGCAGCAATATTTTCTGTACGAGCATGCACTGGTGTTTTCACATCTCCTACAGACCCGGTTTGCTCAAATTTTTGCACGATTTTCCCGATTGTACGCACATTTGGACGATTAAATTGACCGAAAAAATCACGAAGTGCATTTTGATTTGAACGCCCATTTTCATAATAAGCCTGAATAACTTTAACGCTTTGCTCGAATGTGTATCTTTCCATGGTTCAAATTGAGTTAGTCTGAAATTGAGAAATTTCAAATGAAATACAGAAAAAGACTTGACGTTTAGGTGTGGTTCATATTCAACATTGGCCCTTAAAATTTAACCACCCTTTCCAACCAAGATAGTTTCATGAACTGTATCAGCTTACATAAGTGGGAACAATCTACGAAGAGTAATGGAACTTCTCACGGGTCACTGTAAACTAAGAAGACACTTGAGTATTCATGGCCTGTTAAACAGCCCCACATTATTTCTTACAACAAAGGCAACATTTCGTTACTGTCAGTGAGATTGTGCAGTTGAATCCGAGGCGGTCAATTCCGCTCTGCACAGAAGAACTCGGTATTTCCTAGGCCAAAGCATGGTAAATTTTGCATCATGACCTGGGCCTACACCCGTACAAACTTCAACTGACCCAGGAGTTCAGAGCTAATGACTGTAGCCAACGACGTGTGTTCGCTTACTAGGATCATATTAAGCAATGAGACCCGTTTCTGGGTGAAATGTTTCGTCAAAAGCAAACTTGTCGAACTTGGGACCGTCAAAATGCACACCAACCGCCCCAAATTACAATGCATCCAGAGAATGTCACTGAGTATGGATTTTGGATTGGCGGCATAATTGCTTAATATTTAGTTGAGAACAAAAACCACTAGAACTCTCCAAGGAAATGACTTATATTTCGAGAAAATCCTCTTAACTTGTTTTTCGATGGTTTTGATTTGTTTTTCGATTTTGCTAAATGCTTAAATTATCTTCTATTCATTGGTTCTCTGAAAACTTTTGTGTTTTGCTAATAAATACTAAAAGAATGCTTTGCCAACCAGGAACTTAAGATTCCTATAAATTTTCCAAGTTCAAAAAGATCTAACTTTCTAAATATCAACAAAATTTTTTGTTCCCATCCGCCATCATTCTCACCCTCCGTACCAATCCCAAACCGAACCTTCACCTTCTTAGAATTGATAAACTCAAATTTGCCCCCCAACAAAACTCTGAAAAATAATATCCATTAAAGTCTACACAAACATCCTATTCATTCCGATGAAATACAATATTTACACTAGTAGCAAATTTCGACAAGATATAGGTACTTTTATACGAACTGGAAACTAAGGATACAGATCCGTCATTTTTGTGGACTTAACTTTGAAGGTGCTGCTATAACTTATCGAGTTCTCTGACCTGGCCTATGCTTAAAGCGATGCTGGTCCCCGAAGGCCAAATCAAATTCCGAAAATGAAAGAAGATATTAATTTGGTCTATGTCCGGATGGAGATGAGACTTTTTTTCCTTTCTCTTTAGCTGGAATTGGGTCTCGTGGGTGTGGTGGGCTATAAGCACGCACTTCCCCTATTCCAAAATGAAACGTACAGCTTTCACCCCGAAAAAAAGGCGGAATGCACGGAGTACTATATAGGTGTGGGGCTTCCTCATTCAATTTCATAGAAAAACAAAAATCAATCATCGGCAACTGTGGTATTCCGCTCTATTGCTTCTTTATTTTCGCTCCGAAAAAGCCGAAATTAAATCAGAGCAATAAGAAAAAGAAAAATAACAATCTTAAGGACAATAAATCGAATTGAATTTCACTCTAGCGTACTCCATGCCAATATACCGCATCCTAATCAATCCAGGACCGGTTGAATGTCAGTGCAAAACGTGGGCCGCTTTCGTCTAAGGAGTGCTGCGGCAAAAGAAAAAAAACCAATAACTTTCATCCCCTAATTCGAAGCTTATTGACACCCTTCAATGTTTATTCATGAATGAATCGGCAATAAAACCGAATAACGAATCAGTAGATACATTCGCTCTGGCACCCGTCCCTCCCCCTACCACAAAGCGTCGTACTCGTAGTACATAGTCAGCCTTTTAGCGGGAGCAAGACTTCTTCAAGCCCGCCATACCGCCTTCGTGTATGGTACACAAATATGCTGACATTGATTCCATGGATGCGAAGGCGAATTCCCGTGCTGCTGCAGCTAAGAAATTGTTTCTTTTTGTTGTTGCTGAAGAAGAAGTAGAAGGCAGGGGGTGGTAAAATCGTAATAACAATAATAATGTAACATTACATCAATTGGGGGGTGGCTCGGTGTTGAATTAATTTTTTTTAAGGATTCATGTTTTGTTTGAGCGAGGCCGACTGAGCGAGGGTGGCAAACACAAGGGAATTACTACGCGAAACGATTTGGCTAAGGGTGTGATCGGTTGAGTGAAGGCGAGTGCGGCCATTGATACATCTGTCTACGTCACTGGAAATTACCAGCAAGACGTCACATCGTCGTCGTCGTTTGCTTAAGATTTGATAAATTGAAATTTTATTGAGTTTTTTCGTTATTACCTTTGGCAAATTGATGACAGCTTGACAGCTAATAAAGCTGTATTTTTTGTTTGGGTGTTATAGAGTTGTGGAAAGGGACCTATCAAACTATACTTACAAAGCTGGAACCTTATTTGGTGTTCCTTCCTCCCCATGAATCCGCGTTCGACATAATTCATATTCAAGCCAAGAAGTGCTAAGAAACGTTAGATTAATTGAGACTTGACGAAGTCCACTTTCAATAACATGATATTTATATTAATGCGAGTTTTAGTGTTTAGTAAAACTTTCCGAAATACACCTACATACATCGTCCATCCCCAGTGGCGGCCAAACTTCCATAATTCTGGCGCAAAAATCTGGCTGAACTTTACCAATGGCATTTATTATATGTATAGGCTTTCAGGGTAGTGGTGGTTTGTGGTTTATTGAAATAGACTTGTAACTTAAAAAAAACCCCACAAGAAGAAGTTTAACGGGGTCAAATTCCATGATCTCAGTGGCCAATTCACATCGTCTCTGCGTGAGATAAAATTGTTCGGAAATCCCTCGTGTCTATTGCGTCATGGCCTGTGTGGCACGCAGGCGCGGATCCAGGATTTCGTTCAGGGGGGGGCAACTTTCGTGATATTTTGCTTAACTTATAAAAAAAATGGTCCATTTCTCTGCATTTCTGTCTTAAAATATTAAAAAGGTATAAACATAATCGAATATAAAAATAACAAATTATTAAATTGAATTAAGGAGGGCTCACAGCTGTACCGAACCAAGTCATTTTAAAGAAATCCAAAACTAACGCCAGGATTTCCGCAAAATTGACCTCTATTTAGAGTTGTAATGAAATACATAGTTCATTTAGAGCTACATAGTTCTGTTTAGTGCTTTAATGAATAATACATAGTACATTACAGCTCTAAATAGAGGTCAATTTTGCGGAAATTATGGCGTTGGTTTTGGATTTTTTTTAAAATGACTTGGTTCGGTACAGCTGTGAGCCCTCCATATGTAGGTCGTATGTAAATAACTATTAAATAGTAAATCAAACATCTTCGTTTACATTACTTTAGCCTCTTTCAATAATGCTCTGTATGCATGTCTTAAAGTATTAAATAGGAACTCGTACGTATTAAAAAAAAATGAATTAATTAATTTAAATGAAGGAATTATAGTGTTGTACATGATATACATAGTTCTTAAATACTTAATTCTAATACTTTTGTGTGGCCGGTTTTTGAAAACGGTTTTTTAACATTTGTATGGTAGGTACCTTTATGTTTAGGTAAAATAAAACTTTTTTTCATACATCTTGTAGATTATGTTGAGAAACTTTTATTTTTTAAGCTTAAGAAAAATCTAGCATAAGGTTCTCGAAATATTGAGTTTTGAAAAAAAAAATGAATTTTTTTTAAACATCCATTTTTTTAAACTATTTAAGTTTTTTGGGAGCTTAAGCAAACAAAAAATGATCAAAATCGGTCATACCGTTTTTGAGAAAATCAAAAACAAAAAAATGGTTCTTTGGGGGGTACCCTCTATAACCAGTTTTCGTAAAATTTTTTTCAACTAGTACCTAGCTTTAACTAAATGAATTTTTTTTGTCTTTTTTTTTAAATCTGTAGAACAGTTTTTGAGAAAAAAAAATTTGCAAAATTTCGAAAAAAACTTCGCATGGCAGGTACCGTTACTTTTGGTCTTAAAAAAAAGAAGAAAAAAACGTGTGGGGGGAAAAATTAAAATGATAAATGTTTAGGCTGTAGTCGAACCGACAGACAGACAGAATTGCGAGACCCACTTTTTTAGTCTTCGCTATCATCGTAATGTCAACTTTGATCAAAATCTCGAGTTCGATTTTTTTTACGAATTCATAGACTAGGAATTTTAAAAACGAATGTTATTAGAAAAAACTGTTCATAAGGAGACAAAAACAGAATGCTATGCAAATATGAATTTATGCAAGAACAAAAATTATACATAAGTCGTTGTAGTGGTTTCTTAATAAAATAAGGTTTTAAGTAGGTATATATAAATTTTTTAAAATATTTAAAAAAAAAATTAGTACGTCAACATTAGGTTTTTATTACTATACGAATGAAAATTAAATTTCCAAAAAAAAAATATTGACCCATTTTTGAGATATCGAATTTTCCAAAAAAAATGATTTTTTTTTTCAAAATTCAAAAAATATTTTTTTTTAAGGTTTTGAAATGCAAAGTTTCTTAAAGCTTTTAGAAGCATCTCTATAAAAAATTTCATTAAAATCCATTGTGTCGATAATGAGAAATTCAAAATTTTCAAAAATCGTTCTATGGTAGATACAGTGACTAATGTCTTGTTTTCAAAATCTTTGGTATTAAATTATTGACCTTAAAAATTAAACGAAAGACTAAAAATTTAAGCAAAATTCTCGGAACCGTTTTCGAGAAAAATACGATTTTCGAAAACCATTTTTTAACATTTGTATGGAGGGTACCGTTATTTTTAAGTAAAATAAATTTTTTTTCTCATATCTTGTAGATTATTTTAAGAAACTTTTATTAATTAAGTTTTAAGAAAATCGAGCATGGGGTTTTCGAAATATTGAGTTTTCAAAAAAAAAGTTTGAAAATTTTTTTTGAAAATTTGAATACACAATAATATTGAAACTTTACATTTACATTAAAAAATTATCAAAATCGGTTGTACCGTTTTTGAGAAAATCAAAAACAAAAAAATGGTTCCAAGGGGGGTACCAAAAATAACAATTTTTTGGAATTTTTTTTTTCATTCATTACCTAGGTTCAACTAAATGAAATCTTATGAATTTTTATTTTTAAAATCTGTGGGACAGTTTTTGATAAAAAAAAAATATTTATAAAATTTCGAAAAAAAATCGTATGACAGGTACCGTTATTTTTGGTCTTAAAAAAATCAAATAAAAAAACATCCGGGGGAAAAAAATAAAACCCATATCTACCAAGTTAAAAGAAAATCGGCCTAGCCGTTTGGGCTGTAGTCGAACCGACAGACAGACAGAATTGCGAGACCCAATTTTTTGGTCTTCGCTATTATCGTAATGTCAACTTTGATCAAAATCTCGAGTTCAAGTTTTTTTTCCGAATGCATAACCTGCCTTATAGTACCTATAAGTCGCAAGTAAAAAGAAAAAAAGTATTATAGTTTTTATAATTGTGAAACGAAGAACTGCCCAGGGGGGGCAATTGCACCCATTGCCCTCCCCCTGTATCCGCGCCTGGTGGCACGTAGCAACGCCGCCGGCCGCCATGTTGAAACTATATGTCATCACTGTCCATACCATCTAATTAGGACCAAAATAAATTGGTTTTAACCGATTTATAGCGTTCGCCATTAATGGTCTGGTCAATGATATTCTCAAAGAAGTAGGATCAAAGATGCAGCCAGTCCAAAATCCATAACAGTGATTGTCCCAAACTCAAAGATTTTGCTTGTTGACGAAACCATTACCGTACATTAAGAAAGTGGTCTCGTTATTGAATATGATTTTTTGACCGAAATCGGGGTCACCCTTTAACTGTTCGATAGCCCACTTGGCGGAGACACGTCACGTCTGAAGCTGAAGTTTGTACGGGTGTAGGCCCAATTCAACAATTGAACAGTCTTGCGATTCGTTGACGTACTGGTATTCGTGGATTTTTTACTGAACCAATCGTGCGAATAGTCCTCGCGGAAGGTCGAAGCGCGTGAAATGTTGCTGGAACAGAAGACTCATATTCACAAAACAATTAAATTTTTTACACATGTTGTTGAACGCTATATTTCTCTATATTGATTTGGAAAGAGGTTTAATAAATGGAAGCCAATTCAACATATATAGATTTACTAATATGGCTGCAATCACTTAGTAAAGTCCAGAAACCCCTTTTGGACAATACTTTATATATAGCTGAGGAAAACGTAGTTTTACTTTTTTCCAAATTGTATAGTACGGCTCATGGAGAACGGTTATCTTCTCTACTAACAAATGTCCGTCGAAGAATTTTTCTTTCACTATAGGACCTAGTAGCAGCGTTCACTTATCGTCTGACACTCAGAAAATCAAAACAAGTGATAGTATAGACCTTTCGCAGATCGTGAACTTTGTCTAACGTATGAAGAGCTTTGGACCCTTTTGATTCGCGGAACCGAAGTAGTAGCGATTTTCAAGAATAATTCTCTACCGGATCTCCACTAAGAAGTCATGTTAAGTCCAAAGCAAATACTTCAAAGTTGCAACTGTCACCAGCGATGTTTTGTCTTGATTGTTTGTGGATACCTGCCAACTAAGGTTTAAATTCAAGAAAATTTGGAAACCAATTGAGAGAATTTTCCAGTTTTCTAGATGAGGTCCTCCACAATCAATGTTAAGCAACCTTGCCAATACCCGGATGTGCACATAAAAAATAAAAAACATAACTTACAGATCTCAACCATTCCTGGGTGCGTGTTACCAGGAACGAAGGGGACATACAATTTTCTGCCGATTCCGAACGGCTAATGAGCAGTACTTTCCATGACAAGTGAATACTCTTGGAGAAATTGTCAATTCCTCGCAAGAGGCAGTAAACACCTGAAGAAAACTTTCTTGCAGCGGCTGAGAATCGAAGTCGAGACCATCCGCATGAAAGTCCAACGCACTAAGCATTATGCCAAGGGGTACTCTCGGATGTGCACATACATATTAAAAAAAACCTGCAAGTTCCTCAATTAACGCCTGAACGTCTCGACGAAATCAGATGGAGGCACGTACCAACTGAGCCATTTCACACGACAACAGATAAATCTCTTGTACAGGGGCGCACGTAGATAACACATGCACACAATCCTGCCTAAGCTACAACAAGAACACAACCACCAGTGTTACTGGTAAATTCGCACACGAATCACAAGTCACTATGCACCCGCATATAAACGTACCTTGTTCAGGATCGTGATCGGGATAACTAAGGACACATTAGAAGCCCGAGCCTCCACACAGCATCTAGCCATAGGTCAGGCCCCGATTGATGCCTTCAAGTCGAGGACTCCGGGCACCGTTTAAATGGTAAGAAGCTCGTTGAATTTAGCCCATTTCTGAGGATGAGTGAGTCAGGATAAGACCTGAATAGTTTCCGCCCATAGTCCCACCAGTCATAAGCCCATGGAGTTGCGGATTATAAGCCCAACCTAAAAGTACATCCAGTAAAGACAAGGTCATGACCCACACTAGTCCCATGTTTACTTCAGCCGATCAACCAAAACAACAACAGCGTCGAATTCGAAAAACTTCGTAAGCAAAGTTGGCCAGATTATCAGAAGACTCGCTATCAAAACGGATACGTCTGAAATCCCAAGCACCATCTACCATCTGAGCATATCACGGACACTTAGTTAACGTCGGCTCTCGGAGCCCCGATGCCAAGTCGAGATGAGTCACACCTGCCAACACCTATAGAGCCTCCGTAGTAACAGTCTTGCTCACTCTGAGTGTACCAAGGAGCATGATACTCTGACAAGAGAAGATCTTAAGTTTTCATGTCACAGTCACATACACGAACGCTGCACAAGCAACAAACAGCACGGTCGCACTTTACAATCCTTCTGACTGCTGGCACAAGAGGGGTGAGCGTTTATCCCACCTGTAAAATATAATGAAGAAAGCTTATATCTCTCCTGTATTATCTGACTTTCTTCGATTATTTATTTATTTATTTATTTAATCATCTACAAGCTTAGCTTAACAGACTATTTACAATTATAATAGATAGAATAAATACTATTACTATAAAAAAGAAAGAATAAGTTGTAATTATTTATATAAATGAAATTAAATATTATTTTATTCGCAATAAATTAAATTAAATACTATGTTTTTGAAGCGGTCCCTGGAATAGTGCAAGTCTAGAACAACGCCAAATTTATTGAAAGATCTTATAGATCTGGACATAGTTTCATTCATCCCATAGTTTGTTCGATGCTGTTGCTCAAAAAGAAAATGTCTTTCTCTCAGTGTTCTAACAGGGGCATAAATGGGAATAAGACATAAAAGTGAAGGGCATTTAACATGGCTACATAACACATCTCTAATAAACATTATTTCATGCGCGTTTCTTCTGCTATTAAGAGGCAAAATACCCAGTAACTGGCATCTAGCAGGATAAGAGGGGGAAAAATCCCAACTCATTTTCCTAAATATGTATTTGGTAAAACGCCTTTGTACATTTTCGATACGATCAGAATGCACATTATATATAGGGTTCCAAATTATATCGGCATATTCAAGAATAGATCTAACCAATGATACAAACAGAGATAAGAGAGTGTGAGAATCGGTGAATTCTTTACTGTTTCTTTTAATAAAACCAACAACTGAATTAGATTTAGCTACGATATAATCGATGTGTGAGTTAAATGTCATTTTTGTGTCAATAATTACACCAAGATCCTTAATTCGGTCGACTCTATTTAACTGACAGCGATTAAGGTTGTAATCATAGATATAAATTGAAGAACTTCTAGAAAAAGTTAAGACATTGCATTTTTTTATATTTAGTTTTAGGCAATTTTCATCACACCAACTGGAAAGAAGGTTTAAATCATGCTGTACCTTTAAGCAATCCTTAAGGTTATTTATTTTAAGAAAGAGTTTAAGATCATCCGCATATATTAAGCATTGACAAAACTTAATTCTCGATACTATGTCATCAATAAAAATTATGAATAATAACGGTCCTAGATGACTACCCTGAGGCACACCAGATGTGCAATCTATAGATCTCGAATATTTGTTTTCTATGGATACTCGTTGAGTTCTACCAATTAAGAAAGAAGCGATCCAATTAAGCATTGCTGAATGGAAACCAAAATTTTCAAGTTTTTTAACGAGAATGCTGTGACTAACTGAATCAAACGCCTTGCTGAAATCAGTATATATTGAATCTACCTGCAATCCATTTTCTAGAACATTTGCCACATAAGAAGTAAAGAGTGCAAGATTAGAAACAGTTGATCGACCAGAGACAAAACCGTGTTGATTTTCGGATAAATGTTCCTTAATTTGAAATTGTAACTTGGATTTAACGATTGACTCGAGAACCTTATTTTTAGAACCTGACTTAAAAATAGGAATTAATAAGGAAGATTTCCATTCATCTAGGAATATTCCCGAACTAAGTGATTTGTTAAAAATAATACATAATGGCCTAGAGATTATCTTAAAACATTCTTTTAGAATTATGGCAGGTATGCCATCAACACCAGGCTTTGAATTTGGTTTCAAATTAAAAAGCGCATTTTCAACATCAAGGATATCAAGATGCATTATTCCAATATCAATCTTTGATACATTATCAAAATTTTTTTTGGTATTGGATGTTGAATTAGAATAAACAGATTGGAAAAATGAAGCAAATAGATCCAGGGTTTGATCAACATTATTTGAAATAATATCATTAAAAAACATAGTTTTCGGTATCCCTATTGACTTTTTTTTATTGCTTATGAATGACCAGAATGACTTCGAATCAAATTTGAGCTTGCACTCTGTATCTAAAATGTAGTTTCTATATAGAAACTTGCTTAGAACCTCAAAGTCTTTCCTATGAACACAATTTTGTTTGTGATTGTAGTCGCTTTCACTAAGGGTTTTTTTATATTTAGCGTGGGCTTTATTTTTCACATTTTTTAAGTGAAGGAGCTGATTATTGTACCATGGGGGCCTTGACAATTTTCTTTTAGATATGCATGGAACAAACCTGGGAAAAGAATTTATTAAAATCCTTGTGAAAAAAGAAAACATTTCCTGAGCATTAAGATTCTTTAATTCATACTCCCAATTAAAAATACTTAGGTAACTATTAAGACCCGAAAAATTAGATTTTGAGAAATTGTAAACTTTCTCAGAGTTCAAAACAGGTTCCAAAAATGAATAAATTTTGATTTCAATTAAAATTTGAGTATGGTGAATAGAGTTATTTGCTAATTGATAGGGAGCTTCAAAAACGTCGGTTTTATAATCATCATTACTCACAAAAACTAAATCTAGAATTTTATTAAGAGAGTTTAAGACTGAATTCTTCTGTATAAAATTTAAAGAATACAAATGATTAATGAATTCAAATTCGAAATTTTTTTTCATGTTACAAGGGATTAACATTTTGTCATTATCAGACCAAGTCCAAACAATATCACTTAGATTAAAATCTCCAATTATACAAATATTGTTAGAATCATTACACTTTTTAGAAATAAAATCTATATTCATAATATGATTTAAGTAGGTATCCAAAACATTACCTTAGACACACCCAGCCAGCCCTAACAAGTGGAGACCGATTCTAGCAAAATTTGCCCTTGAGCACCATGCCCATAACCTCCGTACTCCTGCTTTCAAGCTCAGCACGGTACTGACCTCCAAAAGAGACAAGTAGATCATCAGCATAAGAAACAAATACCTACAGTCCAACTGCTAGGAAGAAAGACACTGCAGCAGAGGATGAATCTAAAGGTTCCAAATATATAGACCTCCTATTTACACCTAAGGTTACAGAATCCATAGGACTCTCAACGCCTAGTTTGGAAGTCTGCCAAGCCTGGAAGTTTGAAATCCCATGCGCAAATTCCTTACCTGCAAACGATTTGCACTCAACTTGGGTATCCACCATTTCACCCTTCTTTGATTCACCATACCTCTGAAAGAGGTTGACTCGTGCAACATAGTTACCTTGCTATCAAGCTCCAATCGTTGAAAGCCGTTGGGCGAGATTGAATTGACATAAGTATCTCTTTCTTACAATGTCCAATAAACATTGCGTGGCCTCACATCCCGACTATACCACTGGCATTCTGGGCACCGCTAGGGATAGCAAACTCAACCTGCAAGAGGTCGCTCCCACCTTCAGCTCCCCGGATAAACCAGCGAAAGTCGAACTTGTGAACCGCTGGAAGATTTTTCAGGCCATCGACGATACTCGTATACAAGTCGCTGGGCTAGTTGAGGACGGATATCCAATTAGCCTCCCCTGTGGGCCCTAAGAGACTCGGATATGGACAGATGCTTGCTTGTTTGTTGACACTTGATAGCAAGTACTCGAACTTGTTGTTTATATCATATAAAGCAACTGGATCAATTCTCCCAGGATCCCTAATTCAGTCATCCCCACATAAAGTTCTTGATAATGAATTCTTTTATATGAGGCTTTAAAGTCAATGAAAAGATGATGGTGTAAAGTTCCGAAAATGAGGTCTATCCCTGATTTGTCAGACCACAAACTTTAAGACACTCACACAATTTCATCAGCTTAAAGGCATAAGGAAACTTTTTTTCGGTGAAAATCTTGAAATCCACCGACATCGACATGGGAACCTATCTATAGGAGATCGACAAATGATTATTTGTGTGATACAGTGTGATTTTGAACCACTTCTCTGATCACTTCTTCTTATATGTAGATCACGTTGTAGATCGCTGTTTCTTATGTACCTCGGCGCATTTATTATTCCACCAATGACTATGTTTTGAATTTTTCGATGCATACAGCATTTGTTTCCATTGTGCAGACCCAAATCTTTACAGCCTTACCGTTGCCTAAAATTGGAAAATTATTAAGCTATTTGTCGAATTTGTTTCTTTTAATTTGATATGCCATATTGTTACCTTACAGATAATCTCTAACTTTATCGACTGTATTTTGCACATGCCTTCATAACGGATTTTTCAGGTACTAATATTGCAGTGTCCATGATAGCGGTGATGTCCACTAGAATACCCCTAGTAACGAAAAAATGGTTGGTCCTAATACACTTCCTTGTGGTATACCTTCCCAGTAAACTGATTCCAAAGTTTTTTAGTTCTCTTAAGTTCTCCCACATGTTTGTACGAATATATTAGGAAAGTTTTTATATGGAAAACTAGCCTAGGTATATTCAACTGGCCTCCATATACTCGTCAATTTTGTTTCTCAAAGGATTTCTGGAACAGTCCCTAACGTGAAGTTCTCAGTCATGCTTTAAACCTGTAGCAATTTTAGAGCTCTCGCGTATCGTTTCCTTACAAATCATATGTAATTGCTGCTCTTCAAAAATTCTGTATTTACTTACTCGCTAAGGAAAATAACTGTTTTCAATTCAATTTTGTGTTAAGAAGATAGCCCCCTGAATCAGCCTCTATAAATCACCATTATGATACCATTTTAACCAATTAACTCAGTTCTTTTTGCAATCCTTCCGCAAATCTTATAATCACAGATCGCATCACAAAACTTTCGAGTTCCTACATATATAACTACCTGTCTTTAGCTACCATAGCGACCCACAAAAGCCTTCAGTAATTTATGCCTCTGAGGTTTGAGCAATGTCAAATTTCAAGTACAAGAGAAGTTTTGTTCCGTCAGAGGAGTGTGTGTAGAGTACGCGAGTACTATGAATTCTTCTCGAAATCAGAAGCACATGCTTCTTACGGCCGCCGAAAAAATTAAATCACCAGCTTCATCATTACCGAAAATGCTTCTTGCAGTTGCTTCTCTGTTTTTGGAAGAACTCTGGGCAGAGAGCAGAACATGAACATAAGCGGCAACTGCTGCGTGCTACAGCAGCTTGGTAACCCATAAATCATCGAACGATTTTCATTATTTATGATCCCGAAAAATGCCCGGATTTGTTTTTATCAACTCGGATAATCGATAAATCTCCAAGGAGTATGGAGTATAGTCAAGCAGCTTCCCAATCGGCTCTAAGATGGACCGCAATCCGACTACGACGGACGTGCAGACATCCAGAATCCAAAATCCAGATCCGCGCACTCATCCCAAAACGTCGAACCTAATGAAATATAAAAATAAAATTTCCACAATAATTTACGTTCTCCGTTGAGTCGTTGTTGGTCACCATCACCGCCCGTCTTTGCCGTAGTCGGTCGCCCTTATTGCACTTGGATGTCAGAAGGAGGAGTCTCGATGGGAACAGAAGCAGGAGCAAACATCAGCAATTTGGGAAAATTGAAAATCGCATATAAATTACATTCGGTCAAATTGAATTCGCTCTGAAAATGGCCACAGAGTCGAACTTGGAGAGTCAGTGCCAGCATCATCATCAGAGACACGAAGAAGCAGGAGCAACTTGACTCCTTGGCGGCCAACTACAAAAGCCTCGAAAAGGACCATTGGCGGCACACAACAATGGCCAAGTAGATAACAGGTAACAGAGAGCAGCGATCACGTCACAATGGCGTTGGGCAAGGAGACGAGTGAACGAGGCGGGGGACGGTGACGGTGGTGCAGGAGGACGCAGGACGCACACTGGACACTCGAGTGATGTGCCGGACAGAGCTGTTGTGCCGACAAACGCAGTAGCATCTTGGATCAGCGAAGAAGTCTGTCCAGAGGACCGCTGTCGACCTGTGACGAGGTCAGCTAGTGCAGTGCAAAGTTTTATTTCTTCTTCTTTTGTTGTCGGGGCTTTGTTTTGGGACCACTTCCATTCTGACAGAATCCTTCAATTAGCGGACATCGTCTGTCAGTCAGTTTCATTGTCCGAAATGTTTATTTGAGAGTGTTTTCATTTTCGTTTTCGTTCTCGTTCTCTTTTTCATTTATTTTTACTAGAATTGGGACTGGGACCTCTATGTCATTCGAGATGGATGGATGTGTTCTTGCACATCAAATGAATATGTATCTTTTAAGTAATTTTGCATTGGAATCGATGTCGTGTTTGCATCTTCTGGTGCGGATGTCTGTCGCTGTCGGTTCGGCATAACGAATGTGGTGATGATGATGCTACCGCTGGTTAGTATGCAAGTGAGCTCAAATGAGAGACGCGATGGCCAGACTGGAATGTAATTTAGTTCGAAATTGGTCAAGTAATCACTGCACTGCTGCCGCGGCCTCCACCACTTTGCCGAAGAATACCTCTTAAATGAATTCGTATCAATTTGGAGATTCTTTTTGATCTGCATCTCAGTTTATGGCTGAAACTGAGATTCTTTGGATAAGGACACGAAGTCATTTCTTTGACTTTAGAGTTTTTTTTTTTTTTAGTATACTGATTGTTACTACCTCAGATTGTTACTAAACTCAGGAGCTAAACACATTCAAAGGAATTCTAAATCTATATAATTATATAGTTATACATATCTTTTGAACAAAAAAGGAGGAAGTATACGTACTAGCACCAACAGACACAACCAGGTCTGTGACATGCGGAGAATTGTCAAACTTAAACCAAATGTTGGCCACTTGTGGTACCATATGAATCTAAGGAAGTTTTTGAGCTCCTTATAATGCACGAAACAATACTTATTTCAATATTTCCTAGATTACTCGTTGTGGTTGGGGTATTTCAAGTTTAAACTCTGATGTCTGATGGAATAGGGCAGGACATGTATGTACTGCACATAGAATATGAAGAATTATTTCCTCGTTCTCTTCATCCATTACGCTTCTGCAGAAATCGTTCGAGCAGACGCCAAGTCGGGTAGCGAGTATACTTATTATACAGAGCTTAAAATCCAGCGTTGGCCATATTTCTTTCATCACTAAGCATAAGTTTAAATGTAGCGATCTGTTAAAATAGGTATTGTTGTTCCACCGCTAAGATTGGGTACTCCAATTGAGTAAGTTGGCTCCAGAGTCCAAGTAAATTAGTAGCGCCAACCAAATAGAAAGGTTATTGCAACCAAGTTTGAAGATTGACTAATTCAATTGTGTAAGTTACTTAAAATAATAAAATATTAATAAATATCAACTAATTTCAAGTCGAGACTTACCATCTATTTAACGACTTCAAAGCCTCATATGATAGCATTCATCATCAGGATCTTTATATGGTGACGCCCGAACTCGGGACACCGGGACAACTGATGCAACTGTGTCATGTGGTATTGGATAATACGTGGTCCAATGTGCAACAACTAGGAAGTAACTGTTCTGAACTATTCCAAACATGCGCAGGGTTTCAGCAAGGAGATGAAGCGTATAATATAATTTAAACAAAAAAAACCTCACTATTGATAGCAAAAACTTCTGATACTTCGGTTCCTCACTCTTAAGACCAATTGCGCGCTCTAAAAAAACTTTATACTATCAGTCCCGCTTCACGGCGCAAAGTGTTAAACTATAGGCAATAGGCAGAAAGGAAGAGATTATAGTGGGATTTTTCGATAGGAAAATTCTTCGACGAATATTTGGTCCTGGGGGGCGAATGGAGGAGAAGCTATTACCGCAAACTCTATCAGCTGTACCAAGATGTGAATGTAGTTTAGAAAACCAAAACACTTCGACTACATTATCTTGGACACATTTAGCGAATTAACAAAAACACCCCATCAGCTAAGACAATCTTCGAATTCCAGTCTCAAGGTTTTGCGGAGACAAGGAAGACCGAACCTCAGTTTTAAAGACAAGGCTATCGCGGATGCCACAGCGCTTGGCCTAGAAAACTATAAAGCCCATTGATTACATTCTTTAATCAAAGTCGTAAGTAGTCAAAAGCAACCGAATATATGGACTACTCCAACCGTTTAGATTAACTAAGCAAATGAAATATAGCAATTAAACTTATATAAATGGGTACAATGGCTACTCCCACCAATTAAATTCGATAAACCAACTCAGTTAGTTTGTAACGCCAATCGAGTAGTTTGGTTAAAACAGCCAAATGTATCGAAGGGCACGGGAGTACCCAGCCAAGTTCTGGCACTACACCCTTTTTACAGGAACAAACTTAGGCGATGAAGTCAAAAACTTAAAATTCCAGCACAGGCGTCCGGCACAGGCGTCTCACCAAATTTCAATTTTCTAGCATAAGCGGTCCCTGAGATATAAGGCCTCAAAAATCACAAAAACCGTAACTGACTGACTCACTGACAGATCATCAAAATTATGGAGCACTTCCCGACATCGTAGAATCTTGTAATTTTGCACAACGGTAAGTATTGTCATGCAAGCAGAGAAAAAAATCGAAAAATTGAGGTTTTCTATTCAGGGAAATTTTATTATTTAATGATTACTGACTAAAATATGGAACTTGGGAATTACAGATCAACCAACTTTCGTCCGGCATTTTTCGTTGTTCTTGCACTTCCTTCTTTACTGCGGGTTGAGGAAGGGCGGGACGTTTGGAGGTACCAATTTGCTTTCGTTGCGTCTCACGGACCTGAAGTTTGAAGTTCCTACTAGTCACCAGAGTGCTTCCCAAGAATATTTGCAATCCAGCTTGATGCATAACGTCCATGTATGTATGTTACTTTACTTGTCGATTCAGCAACTCGTATCATAATCGTGACTGAGTAATGCTCAGATGTTACGAGTATAATCGGGTTCCCATTAGCTAAGTGGATCTGTTGATGATATTCCAGCATTGGGAGGTTTAATTCGATGAACCGAGCCCTCAGTGCCTGGCCTACGAAGCTCTTTGTAAAGCCACTATCGAGTAAAGCCTGGTATTCATTATCAAAGACTTGGACGGGGATGAAATATCTGTTTTATAAGGTATTAGGCGGCCAAGATGTAATCTTTTGCCTTCTCGCGGGGTCTTTACGTTTGCACAATATCTCTTCTTCTAACTTGTGGAAATATCTAGCGGGTAAAAATTGTCGAATATAAGCCTCTTGGAAGTCTTCCAATGTGCAGAAGCTATTTCTTTTTATTCGCAACCACTCCAAGGCGCTTCCTGGGAACATCTCCGGCAGTGTTCGTAGCATATCGTTTACCGGATTATTGTAACATCAGGTAAACTCGGCTAACCACTCTAAAAATTCCAACGGATTCCCAGTTGAATCGAATTTGAATCCCCATTTGTGAACCGTGTTTTTAAACAGTCGTCTCGAGAGTCGAGATGCTATCATTTTCTTGTCTGACGAGGCACCTTTTCACCTTATTGAATGCGTTATTAAGTTAAATATGCGCTATTGGAATAATAAGAGCCCAGAGAGCTCAACCGGAGGCTCCATCAGTCCGACTGAATGACAGTGTGGTGCAGTGATGCCAGACTTTTAAGGCGTAAAATCCCAGAATGAATAGAAAAAAACCCTTTTATCCCACGGTATTACATGAAAAAACCCAAAAATATCCCACGAAGTGTAAAATCAAAAATTTATAGTTTTTTTCATTATAATCCATTTTAAAATAAAAAAAACAAGTTTTTAACAATAAAAAACAAAAAATCACATTCAGTCTGATAAAACAAAAAAAACTTATTTCACACTTAACTTATAAAAAAAAACTTATTTCACACTTAACTTATAAAAAAATCACATATGCAGTTATAAGAACTTATACCTATACATACATTATATGAACATTATTATATTTACATATTTTATGTGTACATTTTTGAATTATGTACGCTAAGTGCTCCTCCTTAATTTCAAAATTGTAGTAGTAAATATTTTTGGCCTGGAAGCATGATCTTAATAAACAAAATGAATTTATTTTTCTCTCTGCTTCTGCATTCGAGTTCGGAAAACTTAAGGCCGTTTTGACCACATCATTTAACCTTGGGAAAATTAGTTCGTCGTTGAAATTCTTCATGTGGCAGATCTCGAACCACATTTAATCGATCGAAAGTTTCCTCAGTGAAGCTTTTTTCTTATTTATAAAAATTCAAACAATTTGTTTTTAAATCCTCGCATTCTTGACCCAAAAATATATTTTCTGTAATATCCAACGTATAATTAGTAGGATTTTTTAAAATTGCGAGCTGAGAACTTAAATTTTGCATTCCTGAACTACATATACAATGCACCAAAACTTTTCTGTTTTGAAAAAGGGCATTAAATTGATTAAAAATCGACAAAACATGTTTCAAGAAAAAGAAATAAGATTTAACTTTATTTTGAAGGAGCTGCTCATACATTTTTTGAGGCTAAGCGAAAAAACGATTTTAAAACATTCCAATTTTCTAAAAGTCTAATCACGCAGGGATGCACAGAAAGCCAGCGAGTTTTTGAACATTGTAGAATATAGTTGTATTCTTTGGTAATTTCACTGAGGTGAAAAAGAGTATGTGGAAGGTGAATAGGTGAATAGGTGCAGCGGAACAAAAATTGAACAACATCCTAATACTATGTTTAGATGAAGGAAAAGTGGAAGTGATTTCTAATTTAGAATTTTTTTTTAACAAACGAAAAACGAAAATTCTCATTATGAAAAAACCCTTTTTTTTGTTCTACGAGCTTCAAAAAAACCCTTTATCCCTTTTTGCTTTTTTTAGACCAAAAAAACCCACAAAAAGGGATAAAACCCACGATATGGCATCACTGGTGTGGTGTGCAATATAAAGAGTGGGGATAATCCCTCCCTACTTTTTTGAATAAATGATCGATGGGAACTCACTTGATGATCCAATGTTACAATATTTTAAATTAAAGCCCAAATTCAAGCTACTGTATTCATGTAAAATTTAATATAGGGACATTTTAAAACACCTTTAAGTCTTAGAATCTATTAGTTTCAAAACGTATTGCCAGTCAGGTTCTACTTTTATATTTTGGTGAAGTTAACGAACGAGCAACGATTGAAAATTAAACCCTTGGTCGTTGATCGCAACTCTAGGCTCGTTTACAATTTTCAGTATTTTTGGTATATAGCTGGTAAATTGAAGTCAACATATTTATTATTGACTGTTCATATGCCAGTGGGACAACGAACCGGTCGAAGTACCAAAAATGTCGCACCTGTAAGTCCTTCAGTTCAAAATAAGCCAAATATGTGAATTATACCTACCGGCAGGTGGAGGTCTTGAACTTCACTCTTATAAGACCAAATTAATTCAAGAACTGAAGCCCCTTGATCATTTGAGGCTCCAAAATTGTTCCGAGAGAACACTGAAAGAGTTTAAAGAAAGTCCAGAAATTCATTGTTATGTCCTAATTGAAAAACACTCATTTATCTGAGCCTTGCCTATAAGTTTTGTCTCAACGTATTCATCAGAATTAAAAGTTGAACAAAATAAAATGTCTTCAAAATATAGTTTGTGCTCATAGCGGATTATTGCAACCGTCAATTTGTCTATAAGTAGAGTTGTTTATGGCCAAAATGCTTGTACCATATGTAGTAACATATAATCCATAACTTACTCGTATACCAGTTACAAATAAAAAACAAGACGCCTTTAAAAACGAGCCTTCATATTGCGATCGGAGTCAAGTATTTCCAATAAATCAACAGAGTAAATTATAGCTCCTGTTGCTTGTCCAAATATGAAACTAAAAGTTGTCATGAGCATTTGATTTCATTGCCGATAAAGCCTCATAAACTACAAATAATAAACGCTGTTTGAATTTCAAATGAATAAAGACTGCAAAATTTAAAGAATAAGGCGAATTGGTCTGCCCAATAAAACAATCACCTGCACAGATGTATGAGTACAAGGCACCTACGTATCTACCCAATCCCCAAATACCAAGCCTGCAGTATCCTTGTTGTGTTTCATATTTCGTTAATTGCGTAATTATCACGTATAGATTACCGGCAATAAATCAGACTAGGCTTCTGTCTGTAGTCCGTCCAACCGGCAAAGTGATATATTGCTTTGGTTATATCATACCTATGTCTGCTAACTTGGCCTGATTTCGGCCCGAATTCGAGCCGTTAATTATTCTTTAAGACATTTTTTCTTCTCTTATTTTCATACCTGTCCCGGGTTATCAAAGATATTTCTATTCATTCGGATTAAGTCGTTCGGTCGGTCGGTGCATTCGAGCTTGTTCGGAAATGTAAATGAGAGCAATGGCAACAAAATACGGTCCAAGTCCAGAAACCAGAGCAATGCGCATTCATGACAAATCAACTTAAGCCATAGCATGTGCCTTAGTGCTTGCGTCTATAGTCTTTGAGTCTACACGACAAGTATGCCAACAACAAGCGTGCATGTTAAGCTGGTTCTAGTGCCAGAGATAAGTAAGATAATCGCATTCACCTTAAACACGAGGCACCTGCACCGGTTGCTGTCACATACGTACCTAGTTAAAGATAAGTAAAAGTCCTATTGGTTATTATTGGGACATTGGGATTGGGAGCTCTCCTCTTTAAGGCCACATCGTCTGTCTGGCTGTGGCTCTGTGGTTGCTTGTGGCCGACTTTTTTATTTTTGTAACGTTCAACGAACGGTTGCAATTAAACACAAATTGAATGATTTGCTGCATAAACGAATCCGTTAAGTCGTCGTTTGTCATCCGGATCGGTGAGTTAAGGCATAGGATAATCGATGCGTTCAAGTCTTGTTTTTATTTAAGTTTATGTGATGGCATGCGTGTTCCTGCAATCTAGTTTATTCCAAGACGTGTTTTCCAAAAGAAGATTTCAATGTGGAGGAAAAAAATAAATAAGACCAAAATTTAATCAAAATCCAAAAAAAAAACCTGAAGAAGGATTGAGATAGTAGGTTTTCTCAGGAACCAAAGTTGAATACCATAACTAGGAAAATGTAGATTAAGGGAAGGTTTGAAAATACTACATCTATATATAGTGAATCTTTTCCAAAGCTAATTTTTAATCCATTCACATGAAATAACTTTATGTCCAACACAAGACCTAGGTACATATTTATTGGTTGAAACCTTATCTTTAGAGATTTCTCCAAAGCCTATCTTAAGGAGGTTGAGGATGAGAAGGCATGCATCTCTTAGTTAGAAAATTTTAAGGCAGCCAATAGTGACCGAATTCATCAGAGCTTCAAATTCAAAACCGATTTCTATGAAATATATATCACACTTTTCATAGCTAAGTATACCACAATTCTCAAAAGATATTTCTTTGTACCGTTATACTGTTTCCAAAATAATATATCGGGAATACATAACCTTATCTGTCACTTGTGTTACAAATCTCCAATGGACAACAGTTCAACGACCTACATATATGTGTTTGTAAATTACGACGGTTTTTGTTTAATTTTATGTAACGAAAATATATTTCCGAACCCTATTAAAAAAAAAAGGTAGACATACGAACAGCTGTCTAATTTATTATAATGGAAACAAATTAGAATTGTCAAAATTGAAACGTGTTTGTTCAAAGAGAGGGAATCACAAGAGAAATAATAAACTTTAAATGTCGCTTCTGTATTTACAGCAACCCAATTGAGTTCTTATTAATTTTGTAAGATACTCCCGAGAAAATACTACGACATTATAAAGGGTGATTAAATTTTAATGGCCGATGTTGATTTTGAATAAAACGCAAATTATTTAGGAAATTATTGTCATTTCTTTTTATTATGATAATATTGGTATGGTTCAATTATGTATGGAACAAAATATCGGCAAAATGGTCGCCGCGACCTCAGCGGCACACCTCCATCCGATGGTCCACATTTTCGATGACGCTGAGGCATAATTGAGGTTCTATGCCGTTTGTAAATAATAGACTTAACTTTACTATTAATTCAATTACTTTATTCAAATTACAATGCTGAGCTTAATGGATATATGTGGTATATTACAACGTGTAGCGAGTGAGGTTAAGGGTAATCGGCATGTGGGTAGATGTCATACTCCAGTCAGGGATGGTAATTGGAAGTAAGGTGATTCATGAGTTCACAAGCAGGTGTATTAGGAACCTGAAGGGCAGGCCACATTGCATCTCCCTTCTTGAAGCATCAGATCTCAAGATATTAATACATAAGTCGTTCTGGTGGCTTGACAATTCTTCCGGATCTCGTAGTGATATTTGCTGTTGTTGGTACTGCTGAGGATGATGTTTTACCTACTAAGACATTGGAAGAGTTAGTTAAGTTTACGGATTGATTAAGATTAGGTAAAGTTTGGTTTTGGGAATCGGTATGAGTGTTTGCTAGGGTTGGTTGAGATTGTGTCGGCTCTTGGTTAAAACCCAAACTGCAGGATGAAGGATTCTGTATGTGAGCTTCTGTTGGTTTGATGTTGGTGGAGTTTCGACGATATTTATTTCCATTGTCATCTCTGAGAATGAAGGATCGTGGATGCACTCTGCTCTCTATTACAGCTGGTCTCCATTCATTGTTGGGATTTGTTCTCGTTACAACCTGTTGTCCTTTTGCTAGCTGGGTACTCTCTTTCGCTCCTCTGTTTGAGTACTTTGCTTGTCTTTGACGTTCGGCTTGTAACTCTTTGCTGACATCAATCCGATTGTTTTTAGTTATGAGTGACGATAAGGTAGTTGGTTCCAGGGCTCTCAAATTTCTTGAATATAGACGTTGTGCTGGACTTCCTAGATTTCCTCTCGGAGTGTTCATGAAATTGATTATACCCAGTTGGTAATCGGAGTTGTCGTAGTTGCATTTTTTCAATATACCTTTGGATGTTTGTACTGCCTTTTCGGCTAACCCATTTCCTCTAGGATGATACGGGGAACTTGTAACATGGTTGAACTTCCAGTCCGTTGAATATTTCTTAAATTCTGTGCAAGAGTACTGTGGGCCATTGTCGGTCTCTAAGACTCTAGGAATTCCATTCGACGCGAAAATATTTTTTAAAAATGTAATTACATTTTTAGCAGTCGGTTCTTTCAGTTTTTCGAACTTAATAAAACCCGAGTAACTATCAGTCACTACGACATAGTCATTACTTTTAAAGTAAAACAAATCAGATGCTACGACTTCGAAGGGATAGTTAGGTATATTTTTTTCACCTAAGCGTAACTTGTTGTTGCTTCGTTGAAAGACTTGACAGGCGGGGCACTTTTGCACATAATCTCTTATGTCTCGATTCATTTGCGGCCAGAACACAACATCTTTGGCTCTGCGTACGCACTTTGCGTAACTAAAGTGTCCATTGTGTATATACTTTAATACGTCAGCTCTCATTGCCGAAGGTATGAGAGTCTTGTGGGCTTTGTATATGATGTCATCGTAAATTGAAAGTTCCTCTCTGAAATTCCAATAACATTTTAGATTTTTTGGAAGAGAATCAACATCTCTCGGCCACCCGTTAGTTATTAATTCACTCAGTTGCTTACAAGTTTCGTCCGCTTTAGTTAGCTGGATAAGTTTTTCGAGTTCTTGATCAGAGATGGATAGAATTAGTTGAACCTGTAAATCTGAGTCATTTTCGTCTGGTTGTTTGTTGTTTACGCAATCTCGGCTTAGCGGGTCGGCGATAAACATTTGTTTACCTTCTTTGTATATGACTTCGAGATCGTATATTAGAAGACTTAAACGAATTCGTTGCAGGCGGGCTGGTGACGAGTGAAGAGGTTTTCGGAAAATTGTTTCCAGAGGCTTGTGGTCAGACTCGATGACCAATTTTTTTCCCCAGACGTACTGGTGGAACTTTTCGCAACCGAATTTAATCGCCAGAGCCTCTTTTTCCAATTGGGAATATTTTTGTTGACAATCTGTCAAAGCTTTAGACGCGTATGCGACCGGTTGATCTTTTTGCAGGAGAACTGCTCCTAGTGCAGTTGAACTGGCATCGACTTGTAACTTGACGTCATCATTGACATCATAAAGTTTTAATACGGGAGTTGTGCTTATGGCTTTTTTTAATTTTGTATACGCTTCCTCTTGATCACTTTTCCATTCCCATGGGTTTGACTTTTCTAAGAGTGCGCGTAGTGGTGTTGTTAAGGCTGAAAAATTTGGGATGAACTTACTCAGATAAGTGAATTTTCCAAGAACTCTCTGAAGTTCTTTTCTATTTTTTGGTGACTTCAAACGTTCAATCGCCTCCGTTTTGTCTGGGTCAGCTGTTATTCCATTCTCGCTTATGATGTGCCCAAGGTATTTGACCTTCCGCTGCTCGAAAACACATTTTGTTTTATTGAGTTTTAGACCATTTTGGTTCAGGATCTTGATGACCTCTAGTGTGGTTTTTCGAAGTCCTTCACATGATCTGGAATGAATCAGAATGTCGTCAATTGAAATTTTTACATTAGGTAAATGTGATAAAAGAGATTCCATTATGCTTTGGAACACTTCAGGGGCGGCAGAGATGCCCAATGGTAACCTCTTGCACGCATATCTTCCCCAAGGTGTGGAAAACGTAAGTATGTTTTTGGTTCTATTGGAGACTCGAACTTGCCAGAATCCTCGTTTGCAGTCTAGAAGGGTGAAATATTTGGAACCATTCAGCTGGGCAGATATCTCTTCAATTGTTTGCATTGGATGATGACGACGCATTATATTTTTGTTGACAGTTGTAGGATCTATGCAAATTCTTATTTTGTTGTTTTTGCGGACGACAACCATAGGCGATACCGATGGAGTAGCTTCTTTCATGGGTTCGATGACATCCAATTTGACCATTCTGTCTAGTTCTTGCTTCACTTCGTCGCGAATTTTGTGTGGGATTCGTCGTGGTGGTGTGATTACGAATTTGGGGTTCTCTATTAGGTCGATGTCATATTCGTAGTCTTTGAGGCAACCTAGGCCTTCAAAGATACTGTCATCTATTTTTACCTGGTTAACTCTGGTAACTAGTCCAAGTTTTTCGCAAGCATTGGCTCCGAGAATTGGTTTGATGTTTTCAGCTACTACTTTGAAAGATATTTTGCACTGTCGTCCTGCGATTGAGCATGGCACAAGTGTTTCACCAATTACTTTCATTTGATGATTGCTAAATGAAACAAGATGTCTTACTCGACTTGGTTCGAGGCTAGAATTAATATTGTCAATAACCCATTTCGGCAACACGTTGCACTGCGCGCCTGTATCCAATTTTATCTTGAAAGATTTACCTTGTATGAAGAGTTTTTCGGTAAAGTTATCGCTTTGTTGGTTAGCAATTTCGGATACTGTACCAATGAAGAGTGAATCGTCATCATCATCGTCGGATTCTTCGCAGATGTTTATTTGCTTGGACGATGTGCCACCATTTTTGTGGTTATTTTGCCACGCTTTATTTTTGCAGAATTTCTCAAAATGATTTCTCTTCTTGCATTTTTTGCAGACATGATTATAGGCGGTGCATTTGCGAATCTCATGATTTTTCCCGCAATTTCGACAGTCGAATCTTTTAGTTTTAAAGGAATTGCCCTTTTTTACAAAGTTTACTGTCTTGTCGCTTTCGTTAACGATTTGAGCTGATTGCTTTTGAGCCAATTCTGTAGCCTGACAGAGTTGAATAGCCCTTGCCAGATCGATATCCTGGGATAATAGTTTTGTGCGAAGGTCATCGCTTTGGATTCCAAGTATGAGTTGGTCTCTCAGTAGGCTGTCGTTAAGTCCTTCGAAGGCGCAATTTTGGGCTTGTAATCGTAGTCTGGACATGAGTTCATCTATAGTTTCACCATCTTTTTGGGCTATTTTATTAAATTTGTACCTCTCAAAGGTTGTGTTAATTTTAGGAGTAAAATAAACTTCGAAAAGATTCTTTACCTCGGCGAGTGTTCTTTGAGTGCTCGGTTGTGGGTGCGAGTTGTATATTTGGAGAGCGGAGTATCCGATTGCGGACATAAAAGTCGCTACCTGCACTTTTTGAGGTTTGGTGTCCATACCAGTAGCAATCTCAAAAAATTCGTATTGCTGCTTCCAAAGTTTCCACTCATTAGCCATATCTTTGTCATGTTCGATGACAATTGGTTTTGGCGGTCTAAGAAATTGGCAAAGATTACTATCTGGCCCAGTCTGTGCCTGTGGCGCAGTCATTTTTAATTTTATTAAATTATTTAAATTAAGTATTTTTATTGAAAAATAGATTTGGTTTCGGCACCATGTAAATAATAGACTTAACTTTACTATTAATTCAATTACTTTATTCAAATTACAATGCTGAGCTTAATGGATATATGTGGTATATTACAACGTGTAGCGAGTGAGGTTAAGGGTAATCGGCATGTGGGTAGATGTCATACTCCAGTCAGGGATGGTAATTGGAAGTAAGGTGATTCATGAGTTCACAAGCAGGTGTATTAGGAACCTGAAGGGCAGGCCACATTGCACCGTTAATGTGCCGAATTATCTCATCCTTTAGCTCTTGAATTGTTGCTGGCTTATCGACGAACACCTTTTCTTTCAGATAACCCCAAAGAAAGAAGTCCTAAGGTGTAAAATCACATGATCTTGGCGGCCAATTGACATCTCCACCGCGTGAGATAACACGGCCATTGAATTTGTCGCGCAAAAGAGCCATTGTTTCCGTTAGCTGTGTGGCAAGTGGCACCGTCCTATTGAAACCACATATCGTCACCATCCATATCTTCCAATGCGGGCCATAAAAAGTTCGTTATCATCTCACGATAGCGAACACCAGTCACAGTAACTGCCTGACCGGCCTCATTTTGGAAAAAGCCCATAAACCGCACCAAACAGTCACTCTTTGTGGGTGAATTTGTTTTGCAACAATCACTCTTGGATTATCATTCGCCCAAATGCGGCAATTCTGCTTATTGACGAATCCACTGAAGTGAAAATGTGCCTCATCACTGAAGCTGATTTTCTTCGAAAATTGATCATCCACTGTTGCAATTTCTTGCCACCATTATGACCATTGACGACGCTTGAAATGGTCAAGAGGCTTTAGTTCTTGAGTTAATTGCACCTTGTAAGCGTGTAAACGCAAGTCTTTATGCATCAACGACGAGAGTGAGAGATGCAATTATTGGGCACGACGACGAGTTGAGGTGGGCGGCTCTTCAACCACACTATCGCGAACAGCAGCAATATTTTCTGCAGTACGAGCTGTACGAGCATGCACCGGTTTGCTCAAATTTGTGCGCGATTTTTCCGATTGTACGCACATTTGGACGATTTAATTGAGCGAAAAAATCACGAAGTGCACGATATGCATTTTGATTTGAACGCGCATTTTCATAATATGCCTGAATAACTTTAACGCGTTGCTCGATTGTGTACCTTTCCATGGTTCAAATTTAGTCTGAAATTGAGAAATGTCAAATGAAATGCAGAAAATACTTGACGTTTAGGTGTGGTTCAAAATCGGCCCTTAAATTTTAACCACCCTTTAGAAGAAAGCAAATTTTTAGAAAGCAAAATGAACTGATTAACAAGTCCAATAGTAAGTTATAGTTGTAGTAGTTAGTGGGTTGGATTGGCACACCCAAAGTGTGGCTTCAATTTCCAGCCGCTGATGTACCGCATGATATGACGAAGTGACAAATCAATCTCCAGAGTATCTCATATCATGACTGCCACTGTGGTCCAAAATGACTTTTTTCGTTGCAAAAATCATAACTTTTGAACACGCGAAGCTATCGCAACAATTTTTTTTTCCCTTGAAGGTAATTTTCAAGGCTATAGAAATTGTGAATTTTAAGAAAATTACTTTACAGGGTGTTTCAGAATAATTAGTTGATGTAAGATTTTCTTAGAAAAAGGAGTTAACAGAATAAAGTCTGAAAGTAAACCTTTTAAAAACAGTCCTAAATTTTAAAAACTTTGTAAAAAAAAAGTTTTTGACTATTCAAGTGAATTAATAACAACAGTGGATGCTTAAAGTTAACGCACCAATTTCAGAAATATTTTTTAAGGAGTATTATAAAACAGTATTTTTTCATGTTGTGGGGCATCAGTTTATTCTAAAAACTGTTTGACTGATATATTTTATATGAAACAGTGTAGGAAAACAGTAAACGGACGAAAAAAAAAATCAAATAGAATATAAAATTTATATTAACAAAATAAAATAGAATACATTATAAATATTTATTTACAATTAACTACAATAGATCTAATTTTCAGAAAAAAATTCATCGGCATCGTTATCATTTTCAACAATTAATAGACCTATTAGTTCTGGGCAGTATCTCTTTTTCAGCTCTTTTTTTGATCTAACGTGTCTTAAAGATGAAACAAGTGGATCTGATGATATAGCTAGCATATTAAATAAATCTTCATTTTGTCGTTTCCGTGAGACTTTGCATGTATTTGAGTATCGATATCGCTTGTAGTCTTTATTCCTTGATTCCTGTGCTTCTTCTGAAAGCTCCCTGATTGGCAAAATTTGATGTCTTATAAGTTCCCCTCCATGGTCCAAAATTTTGTGCAGAGTTGGTGTGAGGAGTTTGTAGCTGTATTTGGCTTTTAAAAGATCCGAAGTGGTTTTGGTATACTCGTTGAATTTACCTACATTAATAGATTCTTTAGATGACAGCGCATTTAAAATAACTTGCAGTTTCTTTATAAGATCCGTGTCTACTCGGGTTATAGCTGACTTAACTTCTGGATTTTCAAAAAATCTTTGTCAAGTGTTTCCATCATTTGTGTTACCGAATCTTGGTTTTGGCGCATCAATGATTCACCCGAGTTGTTCCCTAAATTCCTTTTGAATATCCGCTTTTCTTCTTTTTTCGGCTTCCTTCTTGTCGGTTGTCTCATCTTCTTGGTATAGTTCATAACCTAGTTTAAGAACGAACTCCATACATCTTATTCTAGCGTGTAATGGTGAAATTCCAAATTCGTAGTTCCTCTCATCTGCTTCGGCTGAATCGTGTTCTTTTCGAAAATTTTTGTGTGTCCTTTTCCAAATTGGACATGACAATGTTGATTTTGTATTTGTTAGTTCATTTAACACTTTCCCGTCTATCATGGTTAGAAAAAACTCATGTCGAACCATCACATTTTTTTCTTCAGCAACAGTCACTACAGTTGGCCTCAAATTTTCTATTTGGTTTCTTATATTTCTGACAGTTGTCTAAATAATATCACTTGACTCCTTTGCATATTTAAAAAGAATCGGTCTGGCCTTGGATTTTTCCAATATTCGGTCGATTCACCTTTTATACGAAGTGGAACTAGTGATGCCATGAACATGTTCGCATCAGATATTACCTGGCCATCTTCTGAAACTATTGTTTGCTTATATGCACTTTGTCCGGAAGATCCATCGCATCCCCATTTGCTCATCAAAGTAAGATTTGTTGGAAGTAAAAGAAGATCCTGATTGACTAGGCTATTTAAAATCCTCTTTGCTGTATGGTCCACCAAATCTTGGAGATTCACTTCAACAGAAGTTTCTGTTACTATCAAGTTTGATGGAGTTGCTTGTATTTTAGCTTCCATTAATAAATTGTAGCTCGGAAACACATCAACGTTTTGGCTTCTTAATGATTTTCTCATCAAATTATATTTTTCTTTAGAAAGCCCCATATACAAGAACAAGGCTAGCGCAGTGGATCCCTTTGAGGTGTGGGAATACTCTCCTTTATCCGTTGCACTCGCAATGGGCTTGCATTAAAAACTGCTTTTGTGTTATCCGCTTTTATCTTTTCGTGTTCCTTTTTATATTTTATACTCAGAGCTGTGGAAACATTTTCAGTCGAAATATGGCCCGTAGTTTCCAATAGTTTCCTCCTTTTGGTATATACTGAACATGTATCTAAGGATTTCGAAGGCCTTCCTCTTGATGTACTTGGCAAGTCACCGTCTTCAATTTCATTACATTGGATTGTAAATGTTCCATTCAAAAATTCTTCATATTTTGAGAGAAATCTTGTTTTAACTCTAAAACAGTCAATCCATTTTTTTTAAATGATGTGTATAATCTTTGGAGTTTCTTTTTCGTTTCATCGTTGTCATTTATATCTTCGTATTGGTTTTGGATCAGAATTACAAATTCTTCAGAATTCGAAATATTTATAAAATGTTCAAAAATTGTTCTGTTTGAAATATTCATATTGGTATTTAATTTGCAAACTCCACTCGTCAGTAAAGCCTCTTGAAAACTAACAACATATATGCATTGTCATATAGTATATATATACCTCCATAATGTATATGTACAAGGATTATTTTACCTGTGAAATTTAAGCTTAACAATATGGGGTATCGGAAGAAAATTATTATTCCTACCTGTTTTATTAGATCATAAAATAATAATCCAAAATTAAATAATTCTTTCAACTTTGTATATGGAGTAGGCAATAAAGCTAATAATCCTTTTCTTTTGGCAAGTTAATCTATGTATCTAGGTACTATTAGAATAAGATCAATAAATATTTACAATAATTTAAGTTAAGGGGAATTTATTCAAAGAGGGTCGTTAAAGTGGGCGGATTAAAAAATTCAATGTTCAATAAAGCAATCAACAGTTTGTGTACAATATTTTATATTTTTTTTAATACTAATTGGCATTTGTATAAAAAGGGGCGTAAAAGTGGGCGGTTTTTTGTAATATAATATAATTGAAATTTTCCATAAGGGAATTTGCTTTTAAGACCAAAAGGTCAGCACTGGGAACACGACTTTTTTTAAACAAATTACAATTTCTCTGAAGGTTGCAAATAGTTGCAGCTACAATTTTGCATATGGTTTAAGAAATAGTTAGGGTAAACTATCATGGTCAATTTTCCGCGCGAACGCGCGAGTATTTTTTTGTAGCTCTTTTCAAACCGAAAAAATCTGCTAAAAAAGGGTGTTTTTTGTTTTATTTATTAAAAATTTTAAATATTTTTTTTTTAATTTAAATTTTGATTTTTTTGTTTGCTGTTTTTGAAGCTCCGTTTATATTTCTATTAGAAATAAAAAACAAAACTTTAAAAATAAAACATCGCAATTTGTATTTTTTTCCACGAAATTTTCCTTTTCGGACCACGGTGATGCCGTTCGGCTTGTCTAGAAAAATATAGGTCCCCTCCATTTCTACCGACATTGTGTACACAAGAATTGTATTGGTGGAAAGCAGTTATTTTTTTTTTTGACTCAATTCTCCACTAGCTGTTGTGCCTAAAATTCATTTTCTTATTTTTGGTCTATAATGATGTAAACCAACATTTCCATCATCCCGACGTCGACTGAGTGAATATGGCTGTATTTTTACTTAAGTCGAATAAAACTGCTTTAACTGTCACCCTTGTCACTGAGCTATTCAAAGCGGCAGAAAAGCATATCCGATGAGTGTAACTTAATAATTGTTTGGCCGGCCCTTGAGAAAGTAGACAGAACTGCTCCAACTACAGGCACATCAGTAATTTGCTACAAAATTTTTCCAACACCTAAGGCTACTCTCCAATATCAGTATAAACGGGTATTAGACAATACCAAACAAAAGCATTGCGACTGATCTTGGAAAAAATTTTCAGAAAAGATTTCTCCGATACCTTTTATGTCAAAAAAAGGTATTTGATAAGGCAATGTCTGTGATGTGACTTCTTAAACATCGTTCTTGAGAGAATAGTGAAATACTACTAATCCAGTTAATAACATACGGATACGGCATTGGAATATTTGGTAGAACATAGGGTGATGTCAGTGGTGCTTTTCAGAGTGCTTGAGACAGAAGCGATTTGCTTCGCCGATGGGTTGGCTTAGAAGAAGATACAACAACGAATTGTATAAGCTGGCTTTAACAAAAATAAAAGTAAAATATTGAAGTGATATCCACCCCGAGAGGCAGCACAGTGTAGAGAGGGGCTGCGACTCGGCCTTAAGTAGAAGAGGATTTTAGTTAACTTCAGGTGCAACTTAAATGAATGAATTATTTATTGGGGGTATTGCACTGCGACCTGGAGATCTACTGTGCCCCCACGTTAAAATAAATGAGCTTGCTCATTTTATAATTTTTCCTCCAAATCTATTGCTCTTAGTATTTGGGGCACCTTGGGAGAGGAGTAGTTGCTGTCTTCCACCTGGTATTGTGCCATATTGTTTTCCCTTTGGTGCATGAGTGGACCATATTTTCCTACATGTGACACTGCTTACCAAACCAAGTAAGTCTATGTGTTTTCTAAGCTTGCAGTGTCCAGTTCGGATCTTACGTTATTTCAACTTCAGTTAATTCAGTTTTCAAAACGTTGCTGGTTGTAATTGCCCAGTAGTAGTATCGCCTGACTCAGCTTTGGGAGTTCATTTCAATTCCTGGATCTGCTTGCCTCCTCTTCTTGTTTAATTTTGTTTTTGATGACATTTTCTCCTATTCCGCATTATGGCTTAGGCTCTGTTACAGGGGTTGATGAGCCTATTTTTGCTAAGAAGTCTGCCTCTCGTTTCAATGAACACCCACGTGACCAGGTACCAAGTAAAGTGCGATTCTGTTCTGTCGGCCAAATTCATCTAGATTGCTTATGCACTCCCACAACAACTTAAAGCCGATGGTATATGAGCTTAGTGCCTTGAGTGCCGCTTGGCTATCTGACCTGGACCCAGCTTGCTGAAAAATCTTGTCGGCTTAGATCACCAGAATGAAGAACTGCCTAAGGTAGGAATAAGCAAGTAGTTCCTTTTCACGAATCGCACAAAGTACAAAGTACAAGCATTTTCTATAAGATTTCCCGAAGTTTCGTTCCTTTGAGTTCCTCTTCAATAAAGGTTGCAATGGTTATGCTAGTTCTACAACATTCTCTGACCAGGCTCACTGGTCTCTCTACGAGTCTTGACAATTTTTTCTTAAGGCTGGTATCTCAAGAAAAGTCTCACTCAGTATTTTTATTCTTACCGGAAGCCTCGATATAAACTTCACGAGTTGCACAGGACCTTCAGAAGTCTTATTGTATTGTAAGTTTGGAAAAAAAATTTAAAATGTTGAGTTATTTTCCGTTTTAATTTAACCACATGCCTCTTTAAGAAATTTAAAATCACTTAATTTAATGAGAGTCAAAAACAATTTCTTAAAGTCATTTAAACCATTATTTTCAAGTAATTGGCTTTTACTTCCGTGTAACTGAATATCATCTTTATTGTAAGACCAACAACAAAGAAACCTCATAAACACACTCCCATTAAAAGCTTATGGATAACAGGTATTAAGGTATATGAGTAGCTTTACCTACTCTTAGATTTAACCATCTTACTCATCACACCGACCCTTTTTGCTAAAATCTATTTTAAATCAAAATCTCAATCTTTGGGTAATCTCCTTCAATTACCTGCCCACTCAGCCTTCACATTTCTAAAGAATTATATCCTTTCATGCCAAGGGTTATTGTTGTAAACAAGAGTCCTTATATGAATTAAAGTAATATAAGGGACTCTTTTCATAATATTTTGCCATCAGTAATGGATTAAAATCCAAAACAATCTGAGAATACTTTTATCGATCCTTGATTCCTCCTTGGGATATATTATGTTCATGTTAAGGTATCATCGCCCATCGAAAGGTCCCTTCACCTTCTATACTCTCTACCCAGTCAGAATTCATCAAAATGAATTTTCTTTTATGTTTACGCGTGTATTTGTGGGTATTTGAATAGGCAGAGTTAGGTATGTATATATCTAAATATATGCGATAAAGTCATCCACATAAATTGGCAATTATAATCCTTGGGTGTGTAACAAAACGTAGGACCAGGAAGAACGATGACTTAAGAAGGATTCACCTCAACCACTTGACCCAAAAAATATACACACATACGCATAGGCTATACACTTAAAGCAGCAGAACAATAAATAATGTTTTTTGATCCTTAGCTCCCAGGTCCTTCCGCAGGATTTTACCAAAACTCAAACAAGCAAACAATCATTACAAGTTTCAAAAGGATTTCTTTTTGGAAGAGAGGTTTTCTATATCACACATGGTTGCCCTGCCTTGCCCTGCCACTGCTGCTGTCGACATCGTTATTGTTGCTCTAGCCTTTGGCATTTATTTTAGAGATACTTCCGACTAAGAGTGGGAGACTTATACTTACACCAGCTGAGCTTAAGGTTTTACAATTTAAAAGGATCCCAATAACACTAAAAGTTGAATAGAATTTCAACTGACAGTGTCAGTGTTTCGGTAGGTCAGGCTGTATCAGAAGATTGATCGGCGTGAGGAATTTCACCATTTTGATTTGTTTGTGATTTACTGCTTCGGGACTTAGTCCTACAATTAACCTAGTTCATAACCATAGACAACGCCGTTTATTCATTAACTGAAATTCTTTGGAGCATTTAGAAGAGGAACCAAATTTTGGCCGAAAAATCATCTTTAGCTACGAATCGCAGTTTTGGATAAATGGCTGGGCCAACAAGCTAAATTGCCATATATAGGACGATACCAACCCACAAGAGGTTCACCATGTGATGCATTCTCATAAAGGTTGGGTATAGTTTGGGAAGCGGCGGCGGCGTCATTAGTCCCTACTTTATCAAAAACGATATTGGTTAGTCTGTCACCGCCAATGGCTAGTCCTACAGAACGATGATAACCAATTTCTTATGGCGCGAATGGATCCATATCAACCTGATGGCATTTGGTTTGAGCAGGACGGTACTTTGTGCCACACAGCAGATGCCACGATTGACATTCTGCATGAACGATTTGAGGATTAGATTATATATAACAGTGAATTGGCCACCAAAGTCATGTACGAGTACTTTGACCCCGCTAGACTTTTTCTTGTGATGTCTCCTGAAGCTGCAGGTCTATATCTACGAATAAACTATAATAATCAAACGATGCCCTTAAAGTGAACATAACCCTTGAAAATTGGACCACTCGAATCAGTGCTACCGTAAGAACCATAAGGCAGGCATTTGATGGCTATCATATTCCATACATAATGACAAACGTAGGTCTTTAAAATAAAATAAAATGCACGACTGGGTCGCACGAACTTGCTCCTATGTAATAGACTAGGAATTTTAAAAACGGATGTTATTAAAGAAAACTGTTCATAAGGATAAAATGAATTTTTTAAATTCTTTTAGTAGTAAGAGATAAAAACAGAATGCAGAATATGAATTTATGTAGGAACAAAAATTATAAGTCGTTGTAGTGGTTCCTTAAAAAAATAAGCTTTTATGTACAAAATTTTTAAAAGCATTTTAAGAAAAAATTTTGGTACGCCAACTTAAGTTTTTATTATTGTACGAATAAAAGTCTAATTTCCAAAAACAAATATTAAGCCGTTCTTGAGATATCGAATTTTTCAAAAAAAAATTATTTTTTTTTTCTAAAAATTGAAAAAAATATTTTTTCTTAAGTTTTTTAATGCAGTGTTTTTTAAACTTTTTAGGAGCTTCTTTATAAAAAATTTCGTTAAAATCCGTTATGCCGATAATGAGAAATTCAAAATTCTAAAAAATCGTTCTATGGTAGGTACAGTCAGTAATATCTAGATTTCAAATTTTTTTTATTAAATTATAGATCGTAAAGATTGATGAAAAGAAAAAAAAATTAGCAAAATTCTCGGAACCGTTTTCGAGAAAAATTTTTCGAAAACCATTTTTTAAAATTTGTATGAAAGGTACCGTTAGTTTTAGATAAAACAAAATTTTTTCCTCAAATCTTGTAGATTATGTTAAGAAACTTTTATTTGTCAAGTTTGAAAAAAATAGAGCATGGGGTTTTCGAAATATTGAGTTTCCAAAAAAAAATTTTGAATTTTTTTTTTTAAATCCAAAAAATAAAAAATTAAAAATTTGTGTATGTAATAATATTCAAACTTTGGAGTAGCTTTGGCATAAAAAAAATGATTTAAATCAGCTGTACCATTTTAGAGAAAATCAAAAACAAAAAAATGCACCCGGGGTTTTAACCATATGAAATTTTTCAAATTTTTTTTAAAAAATTCTGTGGGACAGTTTTTGAGAAAAAAAAATATTTATAAAATTTCGGAAAAAAATCGTATGGCAGGTACCGTTATTTTTGGTCTTCAAAAAAAAAAAACAGAAAAAAACGTCCGGGGGGAAAAAATTAAAACCCATATCTACCAAGTTTGAAGAAAATCGGCCGAGCCGTTTAGGCTGTAGTCGAACCGACAGACAGACAGACAGAATTGCGAGACCCTTTTTTTGGTCTTCGCTATCATCGTAATGTCAACTTTGATCAAAATCTCGAGTTCGATTTTTTTTACGAATGCATAACTTGCCTTATAGTACCTATAAGTCGCAAGTAAAAATAATTTTGTTAGTACCTCATACACAGCTTGTTTTATTTCCATTTCAGCATCTACCCGCTTTTATTGAAAACCCATCAACGAACTGTACGGGCTGTATAAGGAAACCGACCTTGCCAAACGAATTAAAGTCCAACAATTGATACGGCTGGGTCATGCACAAAGATCGAAAGGACTTAAATGCTGCGAACAGGAAAGTCTTTGAACTCAATCCCGACGCTGAAGAGGAAGAACGCTGAAGAGGAAGAACGCGACATCAACAAGCTGGTTGGTGGAGAAACTTGTCGTTGAAGCCTTAGTCGACTTCAGTCTATTGTCTTATAAACTAAGTAAGTAAGATAAACTCGAGGTTTATGGCTAAACTTAAAACTTTGATGAAGAAGAAGTCCAACAAAATGCTTTTCGTCATACCATCCATGTCGGTTCGTGCATCCATTGGTACTTGCAAAAAAACTAAAATATGAGAAATGTATTATGGGAGTAATGAATATTCGATACGAATAATTTAGAAAATAAAATAAAATTGAAGAAGCAAAAACTAGTTTTGTGCCAATGGAAAAACAATAAAAAATTGGAAACCTGTTTGGTTTAATAAGTTCATTAAGCTTCGAAAAAAAGTCAATGCATTTAAATTTACCGTGAGCAATTCAAAAACCTGAGAAAAGAGTATGAAATACTAAAATAATTTTTGTATATCAAATACGAGTATAATTGCAGTATAGAATTAGAAATGAAAATAAAATGTGACTCCAAAGTTTTTTCGACATTTTTGAATGGTAAAAGAAAATCGTATGCTCTTTCACTTAATATGAGATTAAGGGATAAATTTCATGCATTGAAAAAAAAAGATTTGTGACATGTTTGCTGATTTTTTTTTCAATCAAATTTTTTATTGGAAAATTCAAATTCAAATTTTAGCATTAACCACCAACCAATTACATGTTTAGGTCAAATAGTATTGACTGAAGAAGAGATTTTAGAAGAACTCTCGTCTTTAGATGATAATAAACCTGACAGTAATGAACTACGAGTATCTTCTTTATTTTCAAAAAGGTGTAAGAACAGTTTATCGAAACCTCTTTTGAAATTGTTCAATTTATCCCTCAGTTTGGGTCAGTTGTTAAATACTTGGAAAACATCAATTTATTATACCAATTCATTAAACAGGTTCCAAGCAGGACGTCCTTAATAAGCGACCAATTTCTAAGCTTCAGACAATTCCATCAAAAAAAGGATTTATGAAAATGTTAAACAGGGGATTTCAGATAAATAACACGGGTTTGTGATTCAACTATCAACTACATCAAACTTGTGTCTTTTTTTTAAACTTTTGTACAAAAGGAATCGAACGTGGAAGCCAAGTTGATGTCATATACACAGACTTTCCAAAGGCTTTTGATCGAGTTCAATAAGATGTGTTATTAAAAAAACTAGAATACTTAGGATTTCACTCTCAATTGTTTAAATGCTTTGATCAATATTTGAAAGAGCGTACACAGTTGGTGAAAATTGGATCTAAAACTTCGAAGATAATACATAATTTATCAGGGGTTCCTCAAGGGAGCTATTTGGGACCACTTTTGCTTGTATTCTCCATAAATGACCTTCCCCATTGTGTGAACTTCTCTGAAAACAGATGAATGTTTTTGCAAGTTTTATTTTTTTTTTATTTTATTTATTTATTATCTACGAGTTTTAGGCTCAACAGATTACTTAAAACTAGCCGACCCAGCTATCGAAATTCGAGTGCCAATTTATTTATTTAATTAATTATCATTCACGGGTGGCCGTGGCGCGATGGATGTGTGCTCGCCTGTCAACCTCATGATCACAGGTTCGATCCCTGCCGTCGTCATGTTGCTTTAATTCCATTAAAAACCTTCTAAAAATTGTCATCAATGGGTTGCTGGTTTACTCATTACATGTTGTTCAGGCATAACACTAACAACATGTAATTGAGTTAAACTAGTATGCCCAGCAAGGATGAACACGAATAAAATAATGTGAATTATAAGCGACATTGAAATAAGACACGGAATTTCTCCGCTTTAGCTCAGCCGCCATCCCTGGAGATAAAAATATCTGAGACAACCACCAACAGTCTCAGAACATCGTGCCACACATCTTTCCTATCCTTCTTTCTCTTCATTAACTTCACGCCCGCGCTGTGTTGAAACATTTAAAGGGTAATCATAATCCCCTGAGCGCGGGTAGATTATAAAAAAAAAAAAAAAAAAAACAGAGAATTCATGATTTTTTTAAATTGTTGAATGCAATGAGAAGTACCTACTTAGCACTCAATCCTGGAGTCCAAAGGAAAACAGTTAATGGTAAACAAAATTTCAAACCTATACACATTTCTGACACTGCAGATTTTTGACACGTTGCAGATTGGTTGTTGATGTTGTAGGCCGCAAAAACAATTGTTGGGTTGAACTGATGTTATTTGATGTATCAGAATCCGGTATGTTTAATGTGGATTTTTGGACGTTTCTTAATCCATCGATCGTAGCCATCCTTTGATGGAATTTGACAGTTTATGGCTTGACGAATAGAGGACGAATTCAGTTATGACGTTCGAAGAGTATTTCGTACAAAATGTTAGCCGAAAGTCCTAAAATTGCTCTTTTCCGGAGCAACAAATAAAATACCTTTTTTTGGATATTTATAGACGTTTTTTAATCCATCGAAATCTTGGCCATCCTTTGATGGAATTTGACAGTTTATGACTTGACGAATAGAGAACGAATTCAGTTATGACGTACAAAGTGTATGTCGTACAAAATGTCAGCCGAAAACTTTTTTGACTCTTTTTAATCCATTTACAAAGTAGGCATCATTCGATGTTATTTGGCAATTTATGGCTTACAATAATAGAATATTTTGTGAGAACTATGAAAGCCATAAGTCAATCTTATCATCGAAATCGAAATTAAAATCGAATAGGAACAGTATTGAATCATTTCAGTGAAATGAAAATGATCGAATGATCGGTTGGTTGAAATGATCGGATCATTTTCGTAATCGATTGTTGAACGATTCAATCATTTGAAATGAACGATTTACTCAGCTCTAATTCGAATTTGATATTTTGTTTGTTTGTTAACGTATTTTTGTCAAACCAGGGGGATATTTTATTTTCAGGCAAGATTTGAAAACAGTAACGCATAGAATAAAGCTAAAACTACGTGCTCTCTTTTTCCAACTCATTTCAAATTTCTATCTTCCATCTCGAAAAACACAAAAAGTAAAAGTTGAAATGGTTCTAAATTTCACTTTTTCACTTTTTGAAAACACTAAGGCTAGGCGCGCACATTCAATTTTTAGTTTCGCAACTGCTCGGTTCGAGCAACTAAGAAGTTTGTGTTTTGACACAAACTAAACGATTGCCCAAAAAGAGTTAGCTATTTTGTGTAACATATAATTATATGCACCTGCGCGGACATTCAACCAAATAGTTCATCTGTTTTCTATAAGCAGCGAAACAGTTATGCAACTAAAATTGAATGTGCGCACTTAGCCTAACACGGAAATTGCTCGATAGATGTTAATACTCTAAGACTTAACTACATTCAACTTCAAAGAGTGAAAAGTGAACAAAATGTGTTGTATTTTTCCAAACAACAACAAAAGCAAAAGTTAAAATGGTTCTAACTTTTACTAAACTTAAAGCATAGATAATTATATATATAATGTATGACAGTAACTGTATGACAGTATAGTGTAAATGTATGCTCTATTCAGCAACAGATGTCCGGGCATTTTTTTGCAATTTTTATTTGTTGTTTTAAACAAATTCTATGTAGTATATTTAAATAATTTTGGCATTGTGCACATCTATGCAAAAAATGCTTTCGTTTAATATGTAATTTATGCCCCTTCGTTTTTTGTGGACCGCGTAAAGTGTACCACAAAAACCATGTGTGCCGTTTTATTATATGATATGTACAAAAATTTATTAAATTATCTTAAAAAAATATGGAATAATAATGTTGTGAACAGAGCTTTATACTACTACAGCGCCATCTGTTGGAAAACTGCATATCTAATTTATGGAAGAAACAAAAAGCTCTTTTCCAATGTCAAATGTATTTCCCCTTATTCCAAACATCTAGAACATTCCCAGACAAGAACTTTCGAGAACAACTAATTTGAGTATATAAGGGAGTGTTCACGGTGAGCGAGACACAGTTGATTTTGGATTATGAAAGTGTGAAAAAGTATTGCTTATTGGATTGTGTTATTAAACAAGTGTGATTTAAATTTGAATAAAAGTATTTGAGTTGTTTATAAATTGAGATTTACTGTTTTGAATTGAAAAGTGTGAATAAAGAAGAAATACTAAAAAGTGTAATAAGTTTTATTTAACGAACCTAGCAAAAATATTACAATAAGATTAACTTCTTAAAAATAAGTAATATATGTCTTTTTTGAACTTATTTCTCGACAATGTCAAATCAATATTAGCATCAATTTCATTAAACTCCCTAACTGACCTTGAAATTGGCTCGTTCATACCGTAGTTAGTTCTGTGTGCAGGCTGAAAAAGAAGGTGTTTTTCCCTCAACGGTCTCGATGGAGAATAGATAAAAATTTTGGAGAGTAAGTTAGGACACTTAATGTGGTAGCACAAAATATCACGCACAAAGACTATAATCATGAATAGTTCTTCTAGATTTGAGCATCTGCAAGCCCAAAAGATTTTGCCTGGCAATAGAGTTTGGACAGAAATTCCAATGCATTTTATGAAAAACGAACCTTGTAAAGCTATTCTGGACCTTTTGAATCTATCGGAGGAAAGATATTGGTGAGGGTTCCGGATAACATCCGCGTATTCAAGAATAAATCTAACTAAAGTAATATAAAGCGCAACATGGGTGTATGGATCAGAAAAGTCTATAGAATTTCTTTTTATGATTCCTAACATTGAATTAGCTTTAGCAACAATAACATCAACGTGAGGAGCAAATGAAAACTTGGAATCGAAAGTTACTCTCAAATCTTTCACTTTTGCAGTTCTCTGAAGAAGATTGCAATCTAGAGAATATGGATATTCGAACACAAAGTGTTTCCTGGAGATAGAAATAACGAAACATTTTTTAATGTTGAGGTTCAGGTAGTTTAGATTACACCACCAGGATAAGTTATCCAAGTCCATTTGAAGTTTAACGCAGTCACTATTGCTTGTTACTTGCAAAAATAATTTGAGGTCATCAGCATATACAAGACATTGGCTAAAACTAATATGGTTGACAATTTCATCAATAAATATGATAAACAGCAATGGACCGAGGTGGCAGCCCTGTGGAACACCTGAAGAACAACTAATAGGTCGTGAAGTATATTCATTAATTTTTATTCCTGAATTCTACCCATTAAAAATGAACCGATCAATTAAAGTAGGCTTGAGTGAATACCAAAATTACAAGTTTACGAAGCAATATTGTGTGACAAACTGAATTGAAAGCCTTACTGAAGTCTGTATAGATAGTATCAACTTGGCTTTGGTTCTCGATAGATTCAACCACAAAAGAAGAAAAACATGCTAAATTTGTAACAGTTGACCTACCTGAAATAAATCCATGTTGGTGAATACTAACGTGTTCCTTGACCAGAAAATCAAGCTTATTTTTAATTAAGCTTTCAAAAAGTTTAGGAATCGCAGATAGTTTACAAATTCCCCTGTAGTTCGCAATATTATTTTTTGAGCCCGATTTAAACGAAAACGAACATTCCAGTAGACAAGGCAAGATTGAAAATAATTAGCAAAGGAAAGCAAAGGGAACTTGAACATCTTTTTAATATAAGTGCAGGAATGCCAGCGCCAGGTTTTGCATTCTGTTTAAGACTTTGCAGTCCATCTAAGACATCGATGAAGTCAAGTTTAAGTTGATCTCAATAGGATTTTCTAGTGGTGTGAAGATAACGGTCTTCGCTTAAACATCTCGAAGTGTAAGCAAAAGTCTTATACTAAGTCCCGCAATCCTATACAGTTTGAATATAAGCTAAATAATACAGCTCAAGAGAAAGTTTCAGTTTTTAAAGATTTAGGTGTATTTTTTGATACAAAATTGGCTTTTAATGATCACTATGATCATATGATTTCAAAGACCAATAAAACGCTCGGATTTTTAATATAAAATTCAAAGGAGTTTACAGATCCACGTACTTTGAAAGTATTATATTACTTGTTAGTGAGATCTTCGTTAAAATATGCATGCTGCATTTGGTGCCCAATATATCCAGTAAGCATCAACAGGATAGAGGCTGTTCAACGAAGATTTACTAAATATGCTCTTCGGAAATTGAACTGGCAGACAATATTGTACCATCCTATACCTAATCAGAGATGCTTACTTTTAGGCATAAAAACGATAGAATTACGAAGAAAACATAGTTTAGTTTTGCTATCCAGAGATGTTTTATGTAGCCATGTCGATTGCTCCATGCTTCTCGCACTTAACCCAATTTATGCTAGAATGCTTTCATACGAGAAAACAATCAGCCGAGATATGTTTTATGCGAAAAACTGTGATCTGAGAAATCTATCATGCGAGAAAACTATCATGTGCGAAAACTAACATGGCAAAAATATATTATGCGAGAAAACTATTATGCGAGAAACTGTAATCCGAGATATATATCATGCGATAAAACTGTCATGTAAGAAAACTAACATGGCAGAAATATATCATGCAAGTAACCTACAATGCGCGATAGATATTTTGTCGCACGATATATTTAGGACCCTAATTGATGATCATAACCACAGGTTCATAAGTTCGAGTTATAAAGGTAAAGTTTTGTGACCCTTCATAAGGCTTCAGAAAAGTTATTGGTTCGTTAAATCCGAGATTTTAATTAAACTTGACATTATGATGATAAAGAAGATGAAAACTAGTGGTTCCTCAATTAGTCAGTATTATTAAGTTACGGAGGAGAATTATATCATTATTAACCTATCTACTCACACTGAAAGCGGTGAAGAGCTGGCAAGAATAGGATCAACACTTGATCTTAATAGGGCAGACACAACAGTTCAGGTCCCACCCTGTAATCTTAAACAGGTAATGGAGAACAAATTTCTAGCTACAACAAACAAGAGATGGAGCTCACTCGATACCGATGTTATAGCCAGGAAATTATGGCCTAGATTCAACAAACAAAAGCCCGAAATTATCATTAACTTAAAGTAAAAAGTCCCTATCTCTTCTCGTGAGCATCACCAACGAAGACAAACAACTGAGTTACCACGAGAAAAAGAAGCATCTCAGTATGGATGGCTTATGCAGAGGTTACGGTGACGAGAAGATACATGAGGATACTCCTGTGTCACTTTCCTGCGCTATATCTTCTGAGAAACAGGCTTCTAGGGAAACACTTCATCAACAACTTGGAGGAACTCTCTTTCATTTCAAGCATAAATCTTTTTGTTTTACAACTTACTAACGCTGCCAAATGGCTTGCAAATGCCTATAAGTCTCCAACCACAATCCAAAGACATAAAACAGGTCTTGGATGACAATTATAGACGCGCGTGTTTCTTGTTGGAACAGCAACAAACGGAGAATTGCCACCTCACCTACAGACCAGCGATTGCCACTCCTACAGGGGAAACGAGCATCAATGAGTTGATGAAATCACCTCCGAAACTCATCAACACCCTTACCGGCTACATGGAAGTCACAATCCCTAGGATATCACAACGGATCTACATTGTTCTAAGTGTGACGGTAACAAGATCAACTGTAAGCCCATTAGCCATACCATACCAAGCTATGACAGGTATTGGATTTTTCCGTTTTAAAATATAAGCTTTCCCCTGAAAATTATGCCATAATTTTTTATACATTATTATAATTTGCAGTCTTGAACACCGAAACCGTTTGAGCCTTTTAAGATGTTCTTTGCAGTAACTAAGCCCACCATCTTATAAATGGTTCCCCAAATGCAAATTTAATCAATATCGGTACTTTGGTTTGATCTTAAAGAGCAAACCTATAAACCTTAACCATTTACCCTTAAAGCTTCAGCTAATTATCATTCCATTTACACGTATTGAAAAACCAATTATTTCGCTGCAATATCGTCCGTTACATTATAATATTTACACTTTACCTCCTCGGCATTGCAAGTGATTTTCATTATTCAAGAAGATATTAACCTAATTCCATGGCGGGAAAATTAAAACTGAAGCACCTGAAGGGTGTGATTTATTTTCCGCTATAAACCCTTTCGTTCGGATATAACTGTCTCTCTATGCCTTAACGATATACCATGTTTACACCGGATATACGTTCCAGTTCAAGCAAAAGCAAAACACCTAGTGAGGAGGCGAGGTAACACAACCCGCCACATCCTACTGTGCTATTAAGTGTTGGCGCGTTCAACAACGAGCTGTGCTTATTGCGAAACGCTTTCGATGTCTCGATTTATTACATCGCGAATACACCTGCTTTCGACTCTCGTAGAGGTATTTCAGTTTTGGGAGGGAGCTCCTGTTCGAATATACAAATGTCCGTGCATAAGTCAGCTCAGAAGGGATTTGCCCGCCCTCGCATCCAGTCGAGTGCGATTTTCGTTTAAGGAAGGTGGGACAGCAGGTTGTGAGTGATGTGAAGCAGTCGATAACGTTCCAAGCAACACGATTTCCATTTAAATTCCATTGCTGATAGGTGGGTGGTTTGGATCGGATGGAATGGCAAGACCCAAGAGATAGCACAAGGATTCACCCTCCGAACAAGTAGGAACAACAAAAAAAAAAATACTGACATGACAGTGAGAAACGGCGGCGCCCGCAATTTTGGAAATTCCGCGGAAGCCTATTTATTTCGCCATTCTCAGCTGGCGAAACTGAATTAAATGTCAGTCGACGAATGACATACGTCACTTGGGGGTACGAGCATAAAATCCCGAGTGAAAAACATCCTTGGAGACAAATTTTTTTTTCGTGTTCATTTTGACTTTTTTTCTTCTTCAACTGCGACTGGGAGCTGAACTGTACTGCACAATCAATTTAACGAAATCCTCCTCCTTTGGGAACATGACACTACCACAACTAATACACAGAGAAGAAATAGTGCACAACAATGCGACTTTGAATCTTACCGCTCGGTGTGCCGGTGGCTGTCACTGCCAGAAGGAGAGCGCAGGGAAGTCATATGTTTGTCGTGCACGATTGAGGTCCTTTTGTGTCGTGCCAGCACCCTCTCTCCGATGACGTCCCCAAACTAAACGCATTAATGCCCCCTAACCAAACTCACCATTGCATTCCATTGCTAGAAGTCGTCCTCGTCGTCGTTGTAGTCATCCTGACATACCTTTGCAAAGAAAGAAAGACGACGACGACGACGACGAAAGAACGCAATCACAGCACAACAAGGACTCACATCCTTGATATGTCGCGCAAATACAATAATGGCGCACACAAAATCGGATTAGCTTAAGTGTATTGCAATGGAAGAAGGCATGTCCTTGTCGCTGAAGAAACCCTCTTCCTCGACGCCTTCGTCGTCAGGGTGTTGTGTGTAAGCTCGAGGATTTGAAATTTTTGCCAGGAGCGCACACATTGTTGTTGAATCATTGTTACTTTTATTTCCACTCCCTGCGTACACCCCCATCTAGCCCGACTTGGGTGTAAGGAAAAAGAGACTGACTATTGTTTTTTTTTTCATTTCTACGAACATAGGTACAAATACGAATACGCAAAGACCAATTTAAACAAATGCCTCAGATTGTTTTCAGAGACATTGACGAATATGATGAGCTGATATTAACTGAGAAGCGATGAGTGAATTTATACTCTTCGACATCGACATCGAAGAAATAAGAAAAATAAACGAAGCATCCCTTAACTAATCACCCCGAATCCGACAAAGCTTCTATTAATAATTGGAGACATTTGTCTTGAGTTCCCAGGCTACTCCCGCACTGACTCAGCAGTTGGAAGTTGTTTTTGAAACAACTAAATGAAGGGGAACTTCGTGTGTGGATGATGTAGAGCTTGTGATGTATGATAAGGGATGACATTGATGAATGGAACATAAGCGATTAGGATTCCCAAAACTGATGTGACACACGTGGAGAAGGTGTCGATAATGGGCTAATAAATTCAGTTGATTATCATTTGAACATTTATTCTTTAATAGAAGATGATGGGAGGCCAAAGATGTATTAATGCTGGAAGAACACGGAACAGCAATTATTGGGAAGTGGGAGAGTTTTTTTTCCTGGTTGTTGATAAAAATATATCCAGAATATAGCTTTTATTATAACCATTTAAGGGATTAGAAGAACTATTGAAGATTCGTTCATTGGGGCAAAAAATCAAAGTCAACTTTTTCGGAAGTCGTCAATAGCTCCAATTTAAAAGTACCTTACAAATTAATAATATGTTTTTATGGTTTTTAAACTTCAAAATTCTTCACTATCGGTCTACAAGTTTTTGATGGAATCGAGGACGATGGTCTACCCAGTAGAGAACCGAGGGCCAGATGGAACAAGACTAGATTTTTGTAATTCTTGTAAGATCGGAAATTTTCAGTAACGTTTCGGTATCGTTATCGCATGACTAAGTCTCATTTCGATATTCGCCACAGTTCTTAAATTTTATTTAAAAGATACATATATCGGTCTCGAGTTTGAATCTAAAGAACTTTTCAATAAGTGCGGGTAGATGTTGAAATAGAATATAACAAACTGTATATGAGGTATTAAAAGCAATTTTTTTTTATTTGAAAGTCCCTTATACGCCATTATGAAGGAAATGTGACATCGTTCAAATGCTAGCCTCGACTTCTTGCAGTAGCACTGATTCGAGTAGTCCAATTTTCAATAACTCTTTCATGCTGAATGTCAATCGTGGCGTCAGCGCACTAGCGGTGTTGTCTATGGTCATGAACCTTAAGCTCCTTGGTCAGTTGGATATTGTACGGGTGTAGGCCCAAGTGCTGACGCAAAATTCGCCCAGATAAAGTCTCCAATAGGCCGACTTATTGTGCACAGCGAGGAATCAAGTGCTTTGGGTTCTGATAAAAAATCTCTGTTATTAATGTTGGTAAGCTTCACTACCATATTCTTCAAGATCTTGTTTTGCAAAGCAAACGATAAATTAGCATGTTGATATCTACTAGAAAATTATGAGTTTGCAGATTTATTATAAAAGCCCTACTAGCTAGAGTAAGATCCTATAGCTTTCTGATATACGTCATAATATCGAAGCTGAAATTTCTTTTTCTGATTGTCCAGGGGTTAAGACTTAATTTTGTGGCCTGCCAACAATCTTCGGATTCTCTTTAAAACGACCCACAAACCAAATATCACCGCTGAGTATTTAGGGTCAACCTTATAGGAGCGGGGAGCTACCTTTTACCAATTAAAGTTCCGCACAAATTCGGGGCGACCATAAATAACATTCTGGCCATCACTATATTGCTAACCTTACTTTGTCTTGTTCAAATTTATCTTGTAAACAAGGCAAGATGGTCCTGGCCTAGTATGTGTCTATCAGAACATTGATGATTTACCCAAAGTCTAGTCGCGTCTAAAACTACAGCTTCCACCAGTTTCTTCCTCACTGGGATGGGAAGTTGAGGCTTGGGTACTACATTCCACGTGTTGTATCCAATTGTAGTGGTCATCATTTTCATTTTATAGATATTCTTTCTGTAGAACAAGCAGGCCGATAATAGGAGGAGACAAACCTGTAAAGTTCTACAATATTGTTATAATTATTCTGTCACCCTCGTCTTGTGCGAAGAACGGTAGTCCTAAATAAACAAGCTTACTTTAGTATATAATTAGCTTATCAGTTCAAAATTGCTTCCAGTTCCAGTCTTATCTTTAAGTGATTTTCCCAAATAACTTCTGCGATATGTTTCTGTTCCTAGAACTCCACAAAACGTTGCAAAGCTTAACTGATCATTTCCCGATAATCCCGACCGAGGATGTTTTAATAGGAATATAAAACTTCAAAAACCTATTTCAAAGAACCATTATGAAATTTAATGATATAAGTCGATCTTTGACATTTATCAGGTTTTGTATTGTAAAGTTTATCCGTACCACTCAAGAAGCGAGTGTAAGTTATGAACCGTGAACTTTAAACATTAAATTTTGTGCAAGACTTTTTTATAGTTACCTAGCTTAACTTAACCACGATTTGCAATGCCACCTATTGGTACAAATCTTTTCATCATTTTGGAGAAATTAAGTTGATATTTTAAAAGCATTCGACAAATTAGTAAAAAAAAACCTCTCAATCAAGTCATATAGGATTCATAAAACAAATACTGGTGTGCCACAAGGCTCCGTTTTGTCTCCGAATCTGTTTCGTATATCCATCAATTCCATCTTCTGTCTAAACTTTTAATTCATTTAATTGTTTTGCGGGCAACAATACATCCAAATTTTCATGTACTTTTCTAAATGTGGAACGACAACGTATGGTAAGCTCTTAACACTGATCATGATAGCACTGTCCAATAGGAATACTGCCTGATCTGGATATTATGTAAAGGGTAGAATTTTTCCGGCTTATGGCGGCCATATCGTTTTGGTGACATCTGTCAAATCTTGTTTACTATTCAGTTATTAATGTCATTAATGTCATTGCACAATTGAAGCGGTCTCTACCCTCTTTGCTGCTACCCGTGAGCGACACATGCATTCGGTTCTCGGTATGTGCATCATAGACCACCTTCTGTGAAATGGCCATATATTTCATTAAGCCAAAAACATGTTAAGGTTTCCTTGGTCGATGCAAGAAATTTGTCACCCCTTCTGATCTGGCTTTAATCTACATATAAAGCCAATGTTCGTCCAAAGCTCGAGTACAACTCCCATATTCAGCCAGGTATTCAAGTAACCCACTTGGAAAGAATACAAAAATAGTTAAGATTGGATAGGTAAGAAAAAGACACGCTTGTATCTCTCCAGTATACCGGCAATATTTCTTGTCTATCAGCAATCTATCGTTTTCTTACTAACAGTGTTCCAGTGAAACAGCCAGTTGCATTCCTCCCTAAAACAATTCAACCGAAAAACTGAATGCTCCTCAGTTTACCCTGGAGCCCGATCTCGGACGTACTCATATGTAAGTAGTTTCTATCCCTAGCCTCACATCACGAACGTAGAACGCTTTATCTTCTATTTTGATATACAAAACTTCAAGTTTTTTTTTAGATTAAAAATTTTATTTTTCAATTTGTTTTATATACAATTTGACTTAAAACTAACTTAATACTACTGGTTGATCAGCAGTGTAAACGTCGAACAGCAGTGGTCCAAGCTTTGATCCTTGAGAAGCTCTAGCGTTGATTCTAGTCTGGTTAGGAAATTTTTGATTATTTTTACCAAGTGATTAGGAAGTCCAAGTTCCGAGAATTTGAATAGGAATAATTTTATCCAAACGCTGTCGAAAGTATTTTCGATGTTCAGCAAGCACGCTACAGTGGTTTCCTTTTTGTTGAGTCCAAGTGTAGCATGAGTATAGAGTCCCAGTAGTGAATGTAGGTAAGAGTGTTTATTTCGAAAGCCATACTAGAACTCCGGTATGATATCTCTTTCTCTGCAGAAAACAATGAGTTTCTTCAACATCAACGCCTATAGTTTCCAGTATCTTGCTCATACAGCTGAACAACAAAATTGGCCGATATCCTTCCACATTTGCGCAGTTGTTCTTCTTCGGGACGGGGACAACTATTTCCGTTTTCCAGGCTGAAGTGAAATAGCTGTTGATTAGACAGTTGTTGAAGATTATAGTCAACAAGAGAACATAAGGATTAGGTAACTTTTTAAGTACCTAATTAGAAATATTGCCGCCTCCTTCTGAGTTTTTGGAGTTTCTGGTGTAGATAATGTCAGCCACATCTTCAGGAGAAGTGAAAACATCTGATAGTGTCGGCTATGATGATGGGTTTTCTTCTTTGAACAAGGCCAGGGTTTTGGTGTGGTTGCTGATAACTTCTGAAAGCGAGTTTCTACTTGAATTGATTGGCAAACGCTACAGTATTCTCAACAGAAGTTGTTGAAGCTTGTCCGTAAAGGATGGTGTCTGGAATTGAGTTCGCTCTTCCAACAATCAAATTAATCTTTTTAAAAGTATCAGGGCCAGGTTTAATATTTGCGAGTCTCTTCCTGAAATACTTTTCCGCTGACGATTTACTGCCTGGATGAATATTGTGCTAGTGCACTGAAGATCTGAATGCAATTGCCGGTATTGGTCACTTTTCCTTTGAAAGTCCGGTGGTATATTCTTTGGTGGCTTTTGCGGAGTCTTTTCCGGTGAGCATATATCACTTGTATATGCTGGGGCAAGTTTGCGGCCAATGTGAATCGGCATCTCGTCCTAAGTCATTTCCCATCTGCCTTCAGCTAGAACTATATTTAACATTTTACGGGCACACATTATAAAAAAAAGTTCCTCAGGCATCTATCAGATCTCCAGTAATGTTTTGAACATAACTTATGGTTTTTTTAAACTTTTAAACTATGTAAAATTAAGAAAAGACTCAGGTCTAAAAAGTTTCTAAATTTGCCAAGTATTTTTTTTTTCTGATGAGCCGGTTCAAACCGTAAGTTATAATGTATATACATATAATCGAAACATGTTAGTAAAGTTTTGGAAATTTGAGTTGCAGCACAAATTATCGATATCGACTTTTTAAGAACATTGTTCTTCCTGCTTCACTTTATCTAAAGATACGTAAGTCTATAGACAATAGAAACACTCAAAATGGCTAGTTTCGATTTCTCAAAGAATGCACAACATGCCCCTATAAATTACAAATTTAAATCATATCTGTAGAATGAACCTGAGAAATGTCCTTCAATAAAGTTCAATTTAATTAAATCAAAGGCCCATATAAACAGGCCTATGGAAATGGCCTGTGAGGCTGGGGGATAGAGAAATCCATTGGGTGCCAAATTAAAAGGGGCCAACTAACACATTGGTAGATACTTCCTGGTCGACTTGTCCATAACTTACCAATTTAACCAAACCATACCGAACAAGCAGCAAAACAATTTCAATTTTGCCACACATTACATGCTTCGATTGTAACCTCAAACTGATCCTTCCTGTTTGCATTGCATTACGGGATTATAGGAGTAACCTTTAACTTTGGGGATGCAACTAATAACTGTGCTTATATTAAATTTCAAGCAACCTATTAAATTGGGAAGCTACAGAAAACATGACTTTGCTACTACGAACGCTGCGCTGCTTCGAAGAGCACCAGTAGCAGCCGGCAGCCATTTGTACATATTACACATGTGTGCTCATGTTTACTTGTTCTCATGGTGCGTTGTCGTTGTCTTCATCGTCGTCGTTGTCAACCTCTTTTGGCCGTGTTGTCATCCATTTTGTGTGTAATAATAGCCTGTCAATTGACTTCCGGCTGAGGAAAAGGAAGAAAATCAATTAAGGATCAATACATACGAGTACAAACAACACACACAACAGATTCATTATCGTTGTCATCGTAAAGGTATCTCGACTATTTATTCATCAGCTGTACCGAATCTACGTACATGCTGTCTTCGCAAAGAGGAAAGATCCTTGTTCGTATTCACAGATACACCAACTTCTTCTCTATTCGGCCAAAACCGACTTCGACAACTTAAATTAAGTCTAGGGGAGAAATTCAATTGCGGTTTAACAAGGCACCTTGTTCACCTAGAGAGTTTGTGTTGTGGTGGAAGTGCAAGTCATACGCCATATGAATTTATGAAAAGCATTCAATGTCCTGCGAGACTAATGCAGAATTCCAAAATTACTTACGCGTTGGACATTTCAGCAATAGTAATAGGTAACGATTCCTATACACATATCCTTGACATGATTAGTTATCGAACAAAGACAGAAATGTGTACAAGCAAAAAGTCGGTCTAAGGGTATAGCTGTTATTGTTTTTGACAAAAGGAATTACGGGTATTTGAGCCGAAATCGAACTAAGATTTGTTTCTATTAAAGCCAAAACCACACATACATACATATTGTTCATATCTCGTGTCTCGTGTGGTATGTCACTATGACACACATGTACAGGGTGCGTTTTATGTTACAGGGCGATTTTATTTGAATGCCATTTTTGCGTGAGTGAAATGTGTCAGTTGGCATTTGACAATCGTAGAATCTGGTCAATAACAATTTATCATGGGGCATGATACAACTTGTTGAAATCTTTAAAACATTTTTATTTAAATAAATGTTGTACGCCAAAAAAGATTGATTTATGCCCCTATTATGGATTACAACTCAACTTAGTTGAGTTGTCATCAACACAACTCACTCAACTCTTAGGCAACCAAACAAATTTTTCGCATTATGCAAGTCAACTAAAATCAGTTGTAATGAAAAAATACGTTGCCGTCTTTTAGGAGTCGATTTGCTGTCAAAACCAGCTGCTCAACATGAAATACATACAAAAGCAAGAATAAGAAATTGTATGATGGAAAGTTCTCTCGATTTGTTTTTCGGTGATTTGGAAGATCAGAATTTCCAAAATGTAGCCAAAATAAAAAAGAATATCCGTATATTTAATAAACCTATGTACACTTCTATTCCTAAAGTATTCATTTTTTTGATTCGAAATAGTTTTTCTAAAACAACCAACGTTCCTCAGCGATTCCACCAATTGTTAAACTTGCTACTGCTCTTCGTTTCATGAGCGAAGGAAGTTGCCAAAAGTGTAGTGGCAATGATTTTAATTTAGGACTGACTCAATCGATAGTGTCAGTTGTATTAAAAAAGTGGTAGATGTGATTGAGGAACTCATTTGTGGAAAATAGATAAATGCTCAGCTAACATAGAGCAACAAGTCGTTCAAATTGTGATGGCCATGTAGCTTTCAAACTAAAATACACTCATTACATTCTATTTTTATTAAAATTGTTGTTTAACTTACAGTTTTGTGTCATTTTTTTTATCCGAAAGCAGATTCTTTCATTAAAATGTTCTACACAACTGCTTCGAACCAGTTGTTTGATTTTGACGCTTATTACAACCGAAGCACAACTCAACTTACTTACATAAAAGTCGGCCATTTTGTTAGTTGTCTGCTAATCGACAACTGGTTGTGCTTTGACAGTCAACTGGTTGTGATCGATAATACCAATTTTAAGAACAACAACTAAACTATAGTTGAGTTGTCTTCCATAAAAGGGGGGTTAGTGATGCAAAGTGGTTGCTAAATGTCCGGGTCCCTCTTATCAACGCTGTGCACAAAAATTAGGAATGCAATTAACACAACAGTTGCAGCGAAATTACTATTATCGTCAAAGTGATTGATGTGCTCGAGTTTTACAGCTCGCTACAGACCATCGCAATTTTTGGCTAAAATCATTATGACCGACGAAGCACATTTCAAATTGACTAACTTCGTTAATAAACAGAATAGCCACTATTGGGGCACTGAAAACCCTCGATTAATACACCAAAGGCCACTATACGCTCGTTAAATGCGGTGCGCCATTTGGACCGGTGCGTGGTGTCATTGGGCCATATTTTTTTGAGGATGCCAAAGGCAATGATGTAACATTTACTAGTGACGGCCATCTTGAAATGTTTGGAAAACTGCTTTGGACCCAAACTGGCTGAATTATGCCTACAGAACATGTCGTTCCAAGAAGAAAGTGCCTCATCACACACATTTTGTCCTACGATTCGTATTTTACGAAAAATGTATCAATGTCAAAAAGTGGTGTTATCGACTGATACTTATGGTCCTATGACTTGACGCCTCCCGACCTCTTCTTATAGGTATATTTCAAGGAAAATATGTACATCAACAGACTAACCACAACCTCGATGCTTAAAGAACATTATTAGAAACGAAATCTCTGAAATTACAACATAAATCCGCCGAATTGTTATCCAAAATGTGTTATCCAAAGAGTTAGCCTTTGCACCGTGGCCCGTGGTAGGCACTTGACAGACGACCGACTATCATGTTCCATACATTAATGTTAAACACCATTTAATCAATCAATAAAATATAAATTTTAAAATTTTTTTTTTTTTTATAATCTACACGCGCTCAAGGGATTATGATTACCCTTTAAATGTTTGAACACAGCGCGGGCGTGAAGTTAAGGAAGAGAAAGAAGGATAGGAAAGATGTATGGCACGATATTCTGAGACTGAAGGTTGTTGTCTCAGATATTTTATCTCCAGAGATGGCGGCTGAACTAGTGCGGAGAATGCCGTTTCTTATTTCTATGTGGCTTATAATTCACATTATTTTATTCGTGTTCATCATTGTTGGGCATACTAGTTTAACTCAATTACATGTTGTTAGTGTTATGCCTGAACAACATGTAATGAGTAAACCAGCAACCCATTGATGACAATTTTATAAGGTTTTTAATGGAATTAAAACGACATAGACGACGGCAGGGATCGTACCTGTGATCATGAGGTTCACAGGCGAGCACACATCCATCGCGCCACATTGTGAGACGTGGTGTGTTTTGTTGTTTAGCAACGTTTTGTCCACTTTTACAACTTGGGACTTAAAGATACATAATTCGTTAAAGTATTAATGCAAAAATTTAACTCGAGATTTGTATAAAAAATATGGATTTCGAAATTCTGTCCTCCTGTTTTTCTACCTATCTGTTCAGCTAGGGTCTACATGTGTTTATATATGGGTAAATTTTCTTCGAACTTCTTACCTGTCATTACATGTTCATTTCCCGGACACGATTTTTACACTTCTTAAGTCCAAAAATAATGATACATGCAATGCAAAATTTTAAGACCATTAAGCCATTTATCAAAAACTTAGTAACACCACAGGTCTCAAATTAAACGGTGAGTCTCTTAACCAGTATCACCTGCCCTTTTAAACAGTTTCAGGTTTCATGATTTTACCAGCTTAGACTTCAATTTTACCAATTCCTGCAGATTTTACATGATTCGCCCACGATTTTACCCAGCTTCAAGTACGATTCTATCAGCTTCGGCAATGATTTCACCGGATTTATCCATGAGTTTATCAGCTTAAGTTGCGATTTACAGGCTTCAACTACGCTTTTAACAGCTTCGGCTGGGATTTTAATAAATTCAGCTGCGATTTTACCGAATTCTTTCACGATTTTATCACATTTGGCTGCGATTTTACCATCATCATTGATTACCAAAATCTCCCGTTGATAACCTGTACCGGATTCAGAAGTAATTAGGATAACCAGAAGCCACTCGAGGATACATGCAGTACAAGACCGAGAATATACGAAGAAAATTAAAATGTTATTTAAACTAAGAAAATGTATAGTTATAATAAGATTTGGATTGCAAATAATAAAGGACAGAATTTAAAACCTGAAGTTCGACCTTTTTTAAAAAAGGACCTCGGTAGTTTTTGACAAGAAGTTTATCGCAATTATCGCTAATGACTTATTGGATCATCATATGAAAATCAAACGAGCCGGAACCATAATCATACGCATATTTGGTAATAAAGAACGAAATGAGGAAGTTACATACGTTGAAGGTTTCAAAATTCGATTCGATATCTATCCAAACGCATTCAAGTACTCAGAAATTGTGTATGTTTTCACAGAAAATACGGTAGTTAGTATCCTTGAATTGCTTTTTAACAAAAATTCACAGCTCTGCGTAATATTGTCAAGGTGAGACAAAGTCAAAAAAAATTATGTCTGTGTACGGAAATACTATGAATACCTAAAAGTGCATTTCCGTTCCATAGACATCGTAGCAATCCTTCCGTGATATTAAGAATCTTCCAGCTCGACAGATAAAGCAAGACCTAAATTTTGACATGTACAGGGTGGGCCATCTAATGGTTTCTTTTTAAATCATACGTTATTTTGACACTGACAGCTGTTTCCGCTCGAAATCTTGACAGAAAGTCAGTATCATACCTCCACGGAACGAAATGTGTCGCCTTAAGCTTGAACAATGTTAGCAAATATTGAAAAGTGAGTAGTGTGTAGCCCAAATAGTGCTTTTTTAAAAAGAAGTTTTGGCCGAAATGAAGCACACATTGCGCCTGCTGTACGTAAGTTTGTGCAAAAAGTTCGTGAGACTGGTATATGTTAGTGGACAACACTCATGGTCCCCGTCGTACGGTGCGCACAGACGAGAATGTGGCTGCTGTAGCCGAGAGTGTGAGACTCAATGCACGGACATCAACTCGCCATCGATCTCAACTGCTCAACATTTCACCTACTGCGTGAGAGAAGAATAATTCTGCACAAAGATCTTGGATTATTCGCTTACGAAGTCCAATTGACCCAGCAATTGAAGTCGCTGTGGAGTGGCGGCATCATTGGACCATTTTTCTTCGAAAATGAGGCTGGATACAAAGTTTCGGTCAACGGTGGGCGTTAATCGCCTAAGCTAAACTATATCTTAAATGTAATGCCTTTCGGCCTAAAAAACTATTTTTAATTCAAAAACTGTATCTATTTTTTTTTGTTTTCTCGAGAAAATTTAAAAAAACTCGGATTCTTTATCTCTTTATATTTTTACTTGCGATATACATAGGTACTATAGGGCAAGTTCTGCATTTGGAAAAAAAATCGAACTCGAGATTTTGATCAAAGTTGACATTACGATGATAGCGAAGAAGAATAAAGTGGGTCCGACAATTCCGTCTGTCTGTCTGTCTGTCTGTCTGTCTGTCTGTCTGTCTGTATGTCTGTACCTCGATCTAGAGCCTAAGCCACTGGACCTATTTTCTTCAAACTCGGTAGTTATGGGTCTTCGGTGATTCCCTAGAGGGGAAATTGAAATTTTTTTTTTAGCTCTAAAACTAACGGTACCCCCCATACACCCGTAATGCAAAATCTTATTTATCTCGAAAACGGCTCTAACGATTTTGATAAAAAAAATTAGGTGTGATATTATGGACATGGACTACGTTTTGGTAAAAAAAAAATTTGGGGCAAAATGTTATTAACGGTACCTGTCATAGAACCGTTTTTTTGATTTTCGACTTTCTCATTAACGGCTCTAACGATTTTAGCCAAAAATTTTCAGCAGGAGACCCCCTAAGTTTAAAATAATATTGTATATAAAAATATTCGAAAAATTAGTTGTTGGGTTTTTTTGAAAAAAAATTTTTTTTGAAAAATCAATATCTTCAAAACCTATGAACGATTATTTTTTGAAATTATTTCCTAAAATCAATATTATTAAATACTTAAAATTCGCATCCCACATTTTTTTCCTGAAAAATTTTAAAGAAATTTTTATATAAAAAAATTATTTATTTAATAATAAAACGATTTTTAAAGTTTGTTTGCATAAATGCATACTTTTCTAGAAATCAGACGGCAATTTCATTTTAAATTCATGTTTTATACTTATAAAATGTATCTTAAATTCCAAAGTACTTTTACATAAGAGCAAGTTCGTGCGATCCAGTCGTGCATTTTATTTATATAAAACTTACAAACTAAAGTAAAACTAATTAAAAACTACCTAAACCAACTTAAACTACTTAAAATAAACTAAAACTAAACTAAAACTACTTAAAATCTAGAACAGCCACAGCAGCAGAGATTTGTTTTTTTTTTTTTTTTTTTTTTTTTCTTAATACATTGGAAGAATGTACTGTAATTTTTTTTTTTTTTTTTTTTTTTTTTTTTGTGCCACCCTGACTGTCCCTACCTAAGAATACCCTTAAACTATGTAAGTCGGCCAAGACAACTTGTCAACTATCGCTATCAACATTAGACAACCACCAAAACTGGTTCTCCTGTCTTACCCTGTCTTTCAGGTCCCGATCGGACACAGTCCTACTGAACCGAAGTCGCTCAGCTCCGTCTTGTGCGAGGACGTCTCGACTATAAAGGAGCCGCCTATCCACAGCCCTACGGCCGACGTGGTAGATTAGCGGAACCGCCTCTCTATCCTGGATCAACCCTATACTATCTAAATAGAGGAATGCATTAGGTGCAATATGGCCACTTAAACGCACACTCTCGAAGTATTCTGTGTTGGGGTAGTAAGCCCCAAAGATTAAGCTATTTGCTGAGGTCATCGCTCAATGTGACTCCGAATCAGCTTTATCAAAAAATTATCTATTCTGTTAATGTTGGCTCCGTTGTATAGAGTCCTGTTGGAATAGTAATGTTTGTACTCCGATTCTGGTGTTCTGTGTAATCCAAGACAACGTCTAAGACCCTGCCTCTCAAACACCCGAATCTTTTCCATTTGAGATGGGGCAATGTTGAACCACACCGGGCACCCATAGGCAATCATCGGCCGGATGAGGGCCATGTAGCAAATCACCTTCACCCTGGTGTCAAGCCGGCTGCTGTAAAACAACCGTTTCGTCAGGGCAAAGGCTCCCCTAGCCCTGTTCAGAGCAGCATTTATATGTCTGTCGAAATACAAATACTGATCCAACCAGATGCCAAGGTACTTTACCACACTTCTGCTCGCCAGTGGTTGCCGGTGCGGCCCTACGATCATCAGCTTACGCCAGTTCTTTCTGAATCCCTAGGGGCTCTAGCCAATGGAGTCCTAAACAGAATCGTTTCACATTTCTGAAATTTGATTTTCAACTTCCAGTCATCACAATATCGCTGAATCTTGTCGAAGTCACGCTGTAAGAGAATTCTGATAACCTCAACTTTTGGAGCTGTTCTGTACGCTATTAGGTCATCGGCATACGCAATTGCCTGAGTTAGACTACTTATCAGATCGCTGGTGTAAATGCTGAATAGAATCGGCGAGTTCACCGCTCCCTGCTGAAGACCATTCTTGATATCGAAGATTGCGGTAGAAGTTATATTGCCACTTTTGACAACAAACTTTCTACCATTGAGCATGTCATAAAGTATATACAATAGTGGTTTACTTATGCCGAGCCTAGTCAATTTTAGATAGAGACTCTCTAACCATACGGTGTCGAAAGCCTTCTCCAAATCAACCAGACAAGCACCTGTACACTGCTTTTTAGTTTTGTTCCATTGGATATCAGAAACGAGCTTAGACGCGGCATGAATGGTGTCATGTCCCGCCTTAAACCCGAACTGATTATCCGGTATGATATTATTGTCCTCCGCCCACTTGGACAGAGCTCTATTTATGACTTTCTCGAATACCTTGCTGATACTCGGTAGAAGACTTATCGACCGGAGATTCGCCGGATTGGAGTTTTCCTTTCCCTTTTTCGGGAGAGGATGAACCACAGCTGTCTTCCACCGCCCTGGATAATATGCATTATTCAGTGCGTTGTTAAACAGTGTGGCATAAATGTCAATTGCTTCCTTAGGTAGATGTCGAAGTACAATATTGGATATACCATCGAATCCTGTTGACTTTTTCTTCTTTAATGAATCGAAGATGAGCTGGAGCTCCATCCTCGTAACTAACAGGGAACTACTCCCATCTTGCACGGCGATGATGGCATTCGCCAAGTTTTCTTCATTGAACCGGATGAAACCTAGATTCTCTGATCGCCATTGCGTCATTTCATTACGAAGATAGAAATGATGGAGTAGAGCTCTGTTTTCCAGGTCGTGGTTGGGGTGAATGCTTGCATTTACCTTATACACTTGCTGAAAAGCAGCCCCCACAGCCTCCACTTTCTCCAGCGGATCCTCGACAATAAAAAGGTCATCGTCCAAGACCGCGTCATCTGGATCTATCCCTGCTGTCAGAAGTACGTTTCTGTTTTCTGTCGTTCTCTGGAGCTTAAGACATGGAAGTTCGTTTTGATCATTCCGTCTAAATATCTTGTTAATTTGTGGAAACATACTCGGGTCGCTAGAGTTAACGGCCCGAATTTTATTGTTCCAATACAAATTAATAGACAACCTATAATTTTCTTTGATCTGTTGGTTGATGTTTTTGATTGACGACTTCAGTGTCCTAATCTCCAGATCGCGTGAGTCAGTAAACCGTCGGTACAAGCGTTTTAGTCTTGTCAGAAGTCCACTTTTTTGTCTGTGTAGTGCATCAATAGTCGCGTTACGGTACATTTCGGTTACGTTATGTTCTCTGTATTTTGGTAAAGTTCTGTTCATAGTTCGTAGGATTGTTTCGTCCATTTGTTCTAAGTATTGGTCAATTTCGTTGTTTGTTAAATGCCTGTTATTTGGTGGGGATATATTATTTGCACGAATTTCGCTTGCTAAAGCGTTGGTAAAGTTGTTCAGGCATAACACTAACAACATGTAATTGATTTAAACTAGTATGCCCATCAAGGATGAATACCAATAAAAAAATAATGTGAATTATAAGTGACATAGAAATAAGACACGACATTTCTCCGCTCTAGTTCAGCCGCCATCCCTGGAGATAAAAATATTTGAGACAACCACCTTTTAAGTCTCAGAACATCGTGCCACACATATCTTTCCTATCCTTCTTTCTCTTCATTAACATCACGCCCGCGCTTTGTTGAAAAAACATTTAAAGGGTAATCATAATCCCTTAAGCGCGTGTAGATTATAAAAAAAAAAAAAAAAAATACTCTCTTGTCTCAATGGTTATTTTCTAAGATCCCCGTCAAGCAAAGTATAGATCGTATTAGAAGATTTTTTAAAAATTTTACAAAAGGAAAACAAGATACGTAATTTGGCTTAAGTGTTTTTTTTATAAGTTGCGCGCACTAAAGGGGTTCATAATACTCTTAAGATAATTGTCACAGTGCGAGCTTCAAAGAAATGGGGAAGGATTTAATAGGAGATATCGATACATATTTGCTTTAGGTTCTGAATATTGAAAGTGGAGGAAAACCAGACAAGGTATTCAACATTTGTGCAGTTTGGCTAAAGAATGAATCTCTGTACCTAATAATACTTACGAAATTGGGTTCAAGAGCAACTTGATGGGCATTTTTTGAAGTGGAAGTATTACAGTTGAATTATTTTAGAGAATGCGTGTAACAACAACAATGAAACACATACATACGTTCCGTGCGTCGGTGCTCAAGAAATGTAAAGACTTCCGTTTTACTTCTTTCACATATCATTTTTATAACGGGTGATTTTTTTGAGGTTAGGATTTTCATGCATTAGTATTTGACAGATCACGCGGGATTTCAGACATGGTGTCAAAGAGAAAGATGCTCAGTATGCTTTGACATTTCATCATGAATAGACTTACTAACGAGCAACGCTTGCAAATCATTGAATTTTATTACCAAAATCAGTGTTCGGTTCGAAATGTGTTTCGCGCTTTACGTCCGATTTATGGTCTACATAATCAACCAAGTGAGCAAACAATTAATGCGATTGTGACCAAGTTTCGCACTCAGTTTACTTTATTGGACATTAAACCAACCACACGAATGCGTACAGTGCGTACAGAAGAGAATATTGCGTCTGTTTCTGAGAGTGTTGCTGAAGACCGTGAAATGTCGATTCGTCGCCGTTCGCAGCAATTGGGTTTGTGTTATTCGACCACATGGAAGATTTTACGCAAAGATCTTGGTGTAAAACCGTATAAAATACAGCTCGTGCAAGAACTGAAGCCGAACGATCTGCCACAACGTCGAATTTTCAGTGAATGGGCCCTAGAAAAGTTGGCAGAAAATCCGCTTTTTTATCGACCAATTTTGTTCAGCGATGAGGCTCATTTCTGGTTGAATGGCTACGTAAATAAGCAAAATTGCCGCATTTGGAGTGAAGAGCAACCAGAAGCCGTTCAAGAACTGCCCATGCATCCCGAAAAATGCACTGTTTGGTGTGGTTTGTACGCTGGTGGAATCATTGGACCGTATTTTTTCAAAGATGCTGTTGGACGCAACGTTACGGTGAATGGCGATCGCTATCGTTCAATGCTAACAAACTTTTTGTTGCCAAAAATGGAAGAACTGAACTTGGTTGACATGTGGTTTCAACAAGATGGCGCTACATGCCACACAGCTCGCGATTCTATGGCCATTTTGAGGGAAAACTTCGGAGAACAATTCATCTCAAGGAATGGACCGGTAAGTTGGCCACCAAGATCATGCGATTTGACGCCTTTAGACTATTTTTTGTGGGGCTACGTCAAGTCTAAAGTCTACACAAATAAGCCAGCAACTATTCCAGCTTTGGAAGACAACATTTCCGAAGAAATTCGGGCTATTCCGGCCGAAATGCTCGAAAAAGTTACCCAAAATTGGACTTTCCGAATGGACCACCTAAGACGCAGCCGCGGTCAACATTTAAATGAAATTATCTTCAAAAAGTAAAAGTCATGGACCAATCTAACGTTTCAAATAAAGAATCGATGAGATTTTGCAAATTTTATGCGTTTTTTTTTTAAAAAAAGTTCTCAAGCTCTTAAAAAATCACCCGTTAGCTCTATTTTGAATTCTATCCAGGACACCTAAGTGCGTTATAGGAGCATGTGTCCATATCCTGCCCATATATGGGAATTTTACTCAAGCTTTGGACGAATAAAGGCCTTATAGATTATAGTCAGCCCAAAAGGCGTAGACAAATTTCTTGCAGTGTTGCTTGTGATGCACCTACCGAGAGGTAAAAGCTTAATCTCAGTTTCTTCTATGCAACTCCTGTTCATAGATAGTGACAAGGCAGGTGGGAAATGGGTTACGATTTTAAGACAAGAGATATCATTGAGTTTTTGAAGCAATAAATTCTAGGCAAATTTTGATTCCCCATTGGGCAATGGTGTCAAGATCAGGATTTCATGAGCTTATCATATGCTTTTGTTGAATTTCGACATCCGAAGATTTGAATCTTAGAACCAATATGAAAAGCGGAGGTTAGTTTTGCCAGCGAAACAATTAAGTGAATTAGAAGTTTAAGACAAAAAATCATTTATGAACATAAGGAAGAGTGTCGGAGATAAAACGGAGCCCTGAGGCACACCAGCGTTTATTTTGTGGATATCAGATCAGACGGTTTTAAGTCCAATTCTACTTGTAGTGAACAGTCCGAATAGTAATTTCTAATCCAACGAAGAAGAGATTTATCGGTTCCAAATACACGCATTTTCGATACAAGAGCTTGATGCTTAACTCTATCAAATGCTTTTGAAATATCAAGTGCAATAATCTTACTTTCTCTAAAACGATGTAAAGATTTGTGCCACTGTTCCGTGAGTTTTACCACCAAATCGGCAGTGCTTCAAAATATTTTGTAAGCTGATAGTTAATCAGCGTTTCCATAACTTGGAAAGAATGAACGCAAGTTCAATTGGGATATGGTTATAGCATGAAGATGGTTCACCTCTCATAGATACAGGGTAGGAGAATGCTGTTTTCCATCTACTAGAAAGAAGGCAAGTAGAGAAGCACAGATGGAAAAGCTTAGGCAGTGGTTTTGCCACCGTTGAAGAATACCTATACAGAATAGTTGGAGGCCAACGTATTTTTTATATTAGGATCTTTTAAGATTTTAGCAACTGCACGAGTGCGAAAAAGGATTTTTCCCATGAAATCATTAACACTCTCGAGAACCGGAGGATTCGTCCTTCTTTTTGGCATCGTTAAATTAACAGGGAACTGTGCTGCATCCAAGTTGGCTTCCACTTAAGAATTGTCGCAAAATGTGGATTTGAAGACGATCGTTCGAACGGAAGACAAAGTAAAATTTCATACGTTTTTTACAAATGGCTAAACATTTTTACTACCTTTGGGACATTGTAACGAGTGATTTCTTAAGAGCTATCGGAAATTAAAAAAAAAACACATAAAATTCAGAAAAATACATCAAATCTTTATTTGAATCGATAGTACGGTCGATATAATTTAATGCTTGAAGATTATTTCCGCTTAGTCCAATTTTGAGACAACGAAATTCTTCACAGGTGGCGACAGTATTGTGACGGACTTCTAAACGAACAATTTCCAAGGCTGTACTTTCCAATAGCTTCACCTAACTTAAGCGAAGTATCCGACGTCACAGTCGAAGAAGTTAGTGAGGCGGTAAAATACTCCAAAAAGGGAAAAGCTGTTGGCCCAGACGAAATACCCTCAGAGTTTTGGAAAAAGATGGGAGACATCGGGTTTAGATGGCTCATGATTCTTGTCTCCAAACTTATACGAGGTGATCGCATGCCTAATCAATGGAGGGAAAGTTACCTTCTTCCAATTTATAAAGGAAAGGGTGATACTCGAAGCTGTGATAATTACCGTTCGATTAAGCTGATGTCACACACCATGAAGATCGTTGAGCGAGTCTTGGGTAGCCGACTGCGAAAAATAATTAGGCTATCTGATGACCAGTGCGGGTTTGTCGGGGGTAAGTCAACCACGGATGCAATCCAGAGTATAAGAATAATTATGGAAAAACATCGGGATTCTTTGGAGGATTTGCATGTCGTATTGGTTGATTTTGAAAAAGCATTCGATCGGCAACCACGAGATCTAATATGGGGGCCCTCAGGCAACGAGGAGTTCCAGAAACCTATGTGCGGATAATTATGGACATGTATGATAAAGCAGTTACTAAAGTAAGATGCGCAGCTGGAGTCACCGAAGAATTCGAAATCACAGTAGGTGTACACCAGGGAAGTGTCTTGAGTCCCCTGCTCTTTATTACAGTTCTTGATTACCTGCTTGAAGGCAAAGTGACGGATCCAAAAGTGCATCAGTTATTCTTTTCTGACGATGGAGCCATCATAAGTGAAGACCCGATATCCCTACAACGAGCACTTGACGTATAGGTGGATGTTCTAGAAGGAAGTGGGTACCGCATAAGCGCGAAAAAGACAGAATACCTATGCTGCCCATTTTCTGATCCACACAGGCCTATTCCAGACATTTATTTGAATGGAGTAGTGCTTCCCAAGTGTGAAAAGTTTAAATATCTGGGGTCTATGATAAATAACGAAGCTACTTGTGATGACGATATCAATCATCGCGTAAGCGTAGGGTGGATGAAGTGGCGGGAAAATTCTGCTATCTTCTGTGACCGAAAAATGCCCCCTAAGCTGAAAGGAAAGCTCTACACTTCAGTTGTGCGTCCAGCACTCACATACGGTTCACAATGTTGGACAATGTACAAAAAGTATGAGAGTAAGCTAACGGCAGCTGAGATGAAGATGCTTCGTATGACAGCAGGGGTTACAAAGCTTGATCGAATTAGAAGTACGAAGATCCGAGGAAGCCTTCATGTTAAGAATACCATTTCCCAAAAAATTGAACACGACCGACTCAGTTGGTATTGCCATGTTCAAAGGAGAGATCCTGAGAACCCCGTCAAAAAGGCAATATCATACAACGTTCCAATTCGGAATAAAAAGAAAGGTAGGCCTAAACACTCCTGGTACAAACAAATGCAAAAACACCAGCATTCAGTTGGCCTCAGAAATGGAACAATACAAAACCGGGAGGCTTGCCGCCGATTTCTGAGGTCAACCCGGCGAACCCCACAGGCGGATCGCTAGTGTGAAGCAGATACGTGGGAGAGTTATGATCCCCTCGACATCGAGATCATAACAGCGCCGAAACAAAGGAAGAAGTCCAATTTTGGGATACTCTAACTAACTACTAACATTTCGGCCGGTATCTCACGAATAAATGCTTCAATTTTGGCTTCCAGTACGTCAATCAAAGCAGGCTTGTGGCTTTAGACGTGAGCCTAACCATAGCCCCACAAAAAACAGTCTAGAAGCGTTAAATTGCATGATTTAGGCGGCCAATTGGCCGGCCTCAAACGTGAAATAAACTGTTCACCGAACTCGCCTCTCAATTGGTCCATTGTTACGCATGCTGTATGGCATGCGGCACCATCGTATTGAAACCACATGTCATGCAAGTCAAGCCCTTCCATTTTGCGCAAAAAAAAGGTTGTTATCATCGCACGGTAGCGATTCGCAGTACCGTTGCGATTCGCATCATCTTTGAAGAAATACGGCCCAATGATTCCGCCAGCCCATAATCCGCACCAAACAGTGATTTTTTTGAGTGCATTGCTAGCTCTTGCAATGCTTCTGGCTGCTCTTCACTCCAGATACGGCAGTTTTGCTTGTCCACGTATCCATTCAACCAGAAATGACCTTCGTCGCTGAACACAATTTTTCGATAAAAAAGTGGATCTTCGGCCAACTTTTCAAGAGCCCATTCACCAAAAATTTGGCGTTGTGATAGGTCGTTCGGCTTCAATTTCTGCACCAGCTGTATTTTGAAAGGCTTCACACCTAAATCCTTCCGCAAAATTTTCCACGTAGTGGAGTTACAGAGGCCCAATTGCTGGGAACGGCGCCGAATCGATAGTTCACGATCATCACTAACACTGGCCGATACAGCTTCCATATTTTCCTCAGTTCGCACTCTATGTAAGCGTGTTGGTAGTTTAATGTCCAACAATATAAATTAAGTGCGAAATTTAGTCACAATAGCCCGAATAGCCGCCTCAGTATTTAACTGACCAGAAAATAACAAAGCACGCATTTTGATAATAAAATTCAATAATTAGCAAGCGTTGTTCGTTTGTAAGGCATTTAATGGTTAAATTATAGAGAAACCAAACTGAAGATGTTTGACAGTGACATAAAACACGAAACGTGCGTGAACTGTCAAAACCAGTTTTGCCAAAAAGAAAATAGCAAAAAAATTTACCATTAGGTAGTATTTGTTGCCCTAATTTTTGGTCATTCAAACATTTAATTTGGTCTTTCTAACTTTTTTGAACCTATTCCGGTTTTCCTGAGTAGGGTTGGCCTTTTTAACATTGGAAACATAATCCTCTGACTATTAAGCTCTCTTAACCGCTCGAATTCTTTTGTTTTTAAAAGATTTTTCCTATTTGGGATACAAATTTTCATTTCAAGAAAGTCCACGTCACTGTCAAGGAAACATAGAAACCAGTTTAAGTTCCTGAAGAAATCGTTAAGACCGTTCCAGTTTACATCCTCGTATTGTCAGACAACTCTCTTAGGTGTGGTTTTTTTTAGCCCAGAAATAATAAAGCCTAAAAATAGTAATCAAAAAGTTTCCCTCTCTATTCATTTCGTTCACTCCTTGCACCATGGCCTCTCCTTCCATAAAAATTGATAGTTGACAGAGACAAAGTGTCCTATCTTGAAAAGTATCTTATTCTATTGGTGCTTTCACACTGACATGAGCTCATTTAGAAAGCCGAAAAATAATGGATACAATTATTTTCATCAATCAACAGTGTCAGGAAGAAAGCCTGCTACAGTGAGGATGAAATTTTGGTAACAGAACCGGTAGCTAGTTTGCATAAGCCATTTTTAAAAGCTTAACACCACTTCTTCACTACAATCAGGGTCTTATGTCTAATAACACTTTTGAAACAAATCCTTCCGAATAGATTTAATGAAGCGCACTCTGATGTTTGACCTTCGCCAATCACCCCCATAAATTTACCTTTTCCCCCAAATTGCACATTTATTGCCTCTCTATTCCAAAGACATCACTCTTCTGACCGGCTATTCACACAGCATCTTCTATTCGATTCCTACTGAGACCATAAATTAGCGCTGCTTTATTACATACTTGAGTTACGATCGCATTCTTTTCACATAAAACATAGAACTCCAAACAGAAATTCGCTCCTTCAAAATAAGTCCAATTAGACTACTCCCAGTATTTCACATGATAAAAAACCATCTACTCGAGTCTCCCTGTCCATGTTGATGCATTTAAACAAAAAAAAAATAAAGCCCAATTTTAACAGCCGATCATCAATCATTTTTATAGCTGCTTTCTGAAATGAGCAACAATTGACAGCGGTGCGGTAGCCGCGGCACTCGGCCATGGCAATGGCTGCCCAAGTGCACAATTAAATCAAACTCGAACTTTTATGGCACATGCGATTAAATCGCACTAATAGTCTGCGAATGCAAATTCAGGAGTGTAATTCGCATTTTAAGCGGTTTTAAAAAGGCCTCAGAAATGATTTGTGTTGGAGCACACCTCCAATGCTCTAATGCAAGCATAAGCACCTGGTTGTGCTGATGCTGTGTGTTAAGTATTCACGCCCATTATGTTGTGCTGGGAAAACTAGGCAAAGCACATCTTGTATGCCGGAAGGAGTTTCTGAACCCTTTGTTCCTCTTTCGACATGGATGCCGGCGGACAAAAATACGTGTTCCACTCCAACAATCAACGATGAGTTGGAATCTGCCCAAAACGGCCAAAACTATTCAAATAGACCAAATAGTGGCAACAAGCAAAAAAGATAGAAGCACAGTCCATATACAGAGAAGTCCTGTCGGCCGCGAATGGAAAATCAATTCTGTGATATTCAGATGCACCACATGGTCATCGTCATGTTTTATCTCACGGGGAGCACCAACCATGGCGCATTCCATCCGGGAAAAATGCCTCCATCCGCAATATATGTTGCATGTGTTTGTGAATTCGTCGGCCCTGTGAGGAGCAAATAGACCAAAACGACCATCAAAGTCATCATCGTCACTATGTGTACGAGTCCGGCCGGGGTTTCATACAACCAGCATTTTCGTCCTTGCTTGCTATTTGGTTTAGGATGTATGGCGATGAAACGATAGAACTAAAAATGCAGGATTCGTATGAAATTTTGATGGTGCGTTGATAAGATGGACCAAGCGAACACCAGAGCAGACCTGACTATGGACGTACGACTATCTGATGTGATGCTGCAGCCGTATGTGATTTTACATCGGAAATTCCCACTTTGGCGTATTCGCTCAGTTGGAATATTTTTGGGTGGAAAAGCATACACACTTCCTTTGGATGGCACCAGGAATTCATTATTTTGGATTTACACGGATGCAATCACTCGGAAGCATCCTGCATTTATCATTGATGGATTTGGCAAAATCCTTGTATTGGTGCTGTTTCGTATGCGTGGTGAAGGCGTATTAGAAATGTTTGTTGGCTAGAACAGAGGCTTTCGTACAGTGCAGGGACTTTTTTTGAATTGTCAACGAAGTCCTTCTTTGCTTCATATAGCACTATTAGTTGGCAGAGCCGGTATAATATTTTCTTAGTGTATGTTTTAAGCGCTGGAAAATAAGGTTTTTCACTTCGAAAAATATCCGGGGAGAGCTTTATGTGTAGGTATATCTTAAAAAGTATTTAAAAAGTTCTCTAAATTCGACTGGGCTAATGTTTTTTAACAAAATTAATTTTTTCGTAGGGTACATTTTCTGATTGTAAAATAAATTGTTTTGTGTGGTAGGCGCTAGAAATAGCCGGCATTCTAAAGACCAAACATAAGACCCAAAAGGTATTGAGTCAGAAAAAGTAAAAAAGCTAAAGAAAGAATATCTGAATTTAACAGTATATCCGAAGTTGGGCTCGAGGGTAAACTGATAGGCATCACCAAAAGCGCGAGTATTACGGTTAAAGGGCTATTTAGCTTTAAGAGCAGGACTTCACTCGTACAGTTGCAAGAGTTCTTCGAGATCTTGGTATAAACAAATCCGCTGGTGCTGATGGTATTCACCTAATTCTTCTGAAGAGGTGTTCTTTATCACTGGCAAAACCACTACGTAAGCTTTTCCATCGTTGCTACTATTCTGGAATCTTCCCTAGAAGATGGAAAATAGCATTTGTTTAGCATTTTCTAAAAAACTTGTTCTTCAGGTCCATCTTTTGATAAAATTTCGATCTTTTCAGGTATTTTAAAATGGGCTATACAAAATCTAGTATCCTTTTATGGCTTCGAATACTCAATGCTATTGTCGTTCAAAATGTACCGCTTAATGGATTGTCCCTAAATGGCACTTGCACTCAGTATTCAGTATGTGTGTCAGCGACAATCATCTTTGGACTGAGGATTTCTATATCGATATATGCCCTCTGATCTGGCTGTAATTTATAAGGCGTTTATGCGTCCAAAATACGAGGAAAACTCACATCTTTGGGCAGCTGCAGCGTGAACTCCTAATTAACGCCAAAACTGATGAAACAAAACTATCATTCAGATTTCTTGAACACCGTCTAAGTCTTTCATATCATTCCTTTTTTATCGCTTCGATCACAAGGAATACTCACTCGAAGAAAAGTAGGCAGTTACATTCGTACCCTCAGTCAGTTCACCCGTGATACTGTGATATACTTTTGTCAAAGGCTGAGGTTTTGCTCGCCGATTTGCCCAGGTTCTATCAAAAGTGGTACTAACTTGAGATTTTACGTCAATAATTCTTTATTTATAAAAATATCCAATAATTTTAACCAAATTTACACTTTATTATTTTATATATATTCAACAATTTTATATCAGATGAATTTGGCAAATCACAGATGAATCTAGCAAATCACGAATGAATCCAGCAAATCACGGACGAATCCGGCAAATCACAGACGAATCCGGCAAATCACAGACGAATCTCGCAAATCACGAACGAATCCGGCAAATCACAGACGAATCCTGCAAGTCACAAACGAATCCAGCAAATCACGAACGAATCCGGAAAATAACAGACGAATCTGGCAAATTACTGACGAATCCGGTAAATCACGGATGAATCCGACAAATAACGGACGAATCCAGCAAATCACGAACGAATCCGGCAAATAACAGACGAATATGGTAAATCACAGACGAATCCGGAAAATCACAGACGAATCTTGCAAATCACGGACGAATCCGGCAAATCACAGACGAATCTCGCAAATCACGAACGAATCCGGCAAATCACAGACGAATCCTGCAAGTCACAAACGAATCCAGCAAATCACGAACGAATCCGGAAAATAACAGACGAATCTGGCAAATTACTGACGAATCCGGTAAATCACGGATGAATCCGACAAATAACGGACGAATCCAGCAAATCACGAACGAATCCGGCAAATAACAGACGAATATGGTAAATCACAGACGAATCCGGAAAATCACAGACGAATCTTGCAAATCACGGACGAATCCGGCAAATCACAAACGAATCTCGCAAATCACGAACGAATCCGGCAAATCACAGACGAATCCTGCAAGTCACAAACGAATCCAGCAAATCACGAACGAATCCGGCAAATAACAGACGAATCTGGCAAATTACTGACGAATCCGGTAAACCACGGACTAATGCGGCAAATCACAGAGGAATCCGGAAAATCGCGGACGAATCCGGCAAATCACAGACGAATCCGGGAAATCACGGACGAATCTTGCAAATCACAGACGAATCTGCCAAATCACAAACGAATCCGGAAAATTATGGACGAATCGGCAAATCACAGACGAATCCTGCAAGTCACAAACGAATCCAGAAAATCACGGATGAATCCGGCAAATAACGGACGAATCCAGCAAATCACGGACGAATCCGGCAAATCACAGACGAATCTGTCAAATCACCGACGATTCTGGCAAATCACGGACCAATCCGGCAAACCACGGAAGAATCCGGCAAATCAAGGACGAATACGGCAAATAACAGACGAATCTGACAAATCACAAACGAATCTGTCAAATCCGGTAAATCACGGACGAATCCGGGAAACAACGGAAGAATTCGGCAATTAGAGACGAATCTGGGAAATAACTTACTTTAATTGATTTGGGACCACTTACCTCTGGTAGGGGGAAGTATTCAAACAATAACACGTATATTACATTACTTGTTCTGTACTCCGGCTGGTCTGGACTTTGGGCTGCACTGTGTTACCTGATGTCTGCTCGGTAAAATTCTTCTACACTCTGTTCCTTCTTCGTACTTATTATTTTCATACAGATCCCTTATGATTTTGACAGTTTGACAATAGTGACATTACTGTAATCAAAATTTTTAGAGCCGCTCTTGGAAATCTCCTAAGAACCTTATAAGATCCAAATTTGAAGAGCTGTTCAGCTGTTTTGGCTAGAGATCAAGGCACTAACAAACATACAGACTGAGACAGAAGAAATTGCGGATTTTCCGTGTTCTCTGTTAATGAAAATATATATTTTATTCAAACCTCGAATTCGTTCTTTTTTACAAATACAAATCGTACCTTATAGTATCTGCCTCTATCGCAGGTAAGAAACTGGTATATGTTCCCGTTCCCGTTCACAAAAAAAAACTCTCTCGCCCTAAACACCCTTTCACGTCAAATATCACAAGAAGCCAAGAATTACTTAAAGAAGGACTTGAGAATTCTAAAGCGTTACTTCCACTTTAAAAAGATTGAAGTTGATATTGCAAGTGGGCTGTCTGACAGGAGGCTAATTTGATTGTTAAAATCTTCTTAAATCGGAATTGCAGTCTTCTAAAAACTTCTTTACACTTTCTTAGATATTAAATTTTTTGTTTGCCTTTCAAAAAGACTTCCGTCAGACTTCCCTCACTTAGAGGTATGGTATTTCGTAAAACTTGTTTTTACTCTTTTGTAAAGACCTGCAACCTAACACAAACTAAATTTTTCAAGAAGACGTGACAAATCCTTCAACAGTGTCTCTTATCATGAAATGTGCTACTCATCGTAGCCGTTCAGATTCGGCTTAAAAAAAAAATACATTAAATTGGGATAATTACCCTTAATATATTTTGTTCATTCCCACTTAATGACCTCTACCAACAAGGATACATATCCAACAGCAACATACACTGTAATTTTGGCTCATAAATTCTTCTAATGAATCCCTGAAACTATGACAGACTTATCTGCTTGTCAGAAATATTCGCATTAACTGCCTATACGGCTCCGGTTGATTTTCGGACGCCTTCCGCCATTTCCGATGCGGATGCGGTTAATCCATCATTAACCAAAACTATGGAACAACGTTAGCATCCATTGTTTCACAAAAAAAAAGTAGAGCGCAACATGAAAGTCTGCGGCAACCTTAACAGGAGTTAAAAAAAAAAAACCCAAGAGAAATAAAAAAAACCTTTTACCTTGGTCCGTGTCCAATGATTTGTGATCCCTTCGCCGTATTCTCATATATTAATGTATATGTATCTTCTGTGTCGCCAATGTAAACCAAATGTCACTTATTCTCTCCATGTCCATTAAATACCTTTCAACAATTTTAAATTTACTGCCTTGGCGATGGCGGTTCTTCGAATGGGTGGCGGGCGCTGGTGCTGTTGCTGTTGCTTGTTTTGGTTTCCTTTAAATCCAAAAGGATGAAGATGACCGCCCGAACCACAACCAACAACTCGACGACCGATATACGACGACAACGAGCTTAGAAGAAGAGGCGGCCTCAAAATGTTACGGGTAGAAATTATTAAAGATATCGTTTTCTCGGTCGGTTTGTCGGACTAAGACAACACACACACAGATAGACACATAAATATAGTCTTATGGAGGCTTATAAGCGGTGGCTATGGCCGTCTCCGGCTGTCTGTTCCATATTCGCCCAAATGTACGATAAAGGATTCCCATAGGATTCCCTGTCTCTTGGAATTCCAGGTTGGCAACCACCACTATGGATTGCAGGTATTTCTGTTTCAAATAATGCATTAGTATTCGATGGTGTGACCTTTCGATAGTTTTTAGAATCTGAAATAAAACTATATAAACTTTCTAGAAGATTTAAAGTCGGAAGCCTGTACCCGAAAAAAAAACCCCAAACGTTAATATGTGCGCTTAAAGGCCTAACAATCTGAATCTCCATTCAAATTTTAACCTTAGAAACTTTATTCAAAAGACACAAACTTCTTTAATTTGCACGGTGCTGGTAACACTTCGACTAAGACTTCTTGCATTAGAGTTGGTCTACTGCATAACTGCATGGGTAAGGCTTACCTACCGGCCGACTGTTTGCGTTCCCTGCATTCAAGGTGGCTAAAGTCGACAATCGGACGGACAGCTTTAAGATATATGCTTTAGGCTGAGGTTGTGTCTCTTTGTTGGTGGAAATTTATGACCCTTCCAGGTTGTGCCAGTGTCCGACTATGAGGACGCTACTTTATGCTCTATTATGTTTCTTGTGTGTAGACGATGGTGATGGCCCAGGATACAAGTCTTTCTTTGATCCAGTTTCGGCTACAACGTCATCGTCGGATACGGATGGAAACATCACTGGGGTTGACTTTCTTGACACCACCCACCTTTGTCGGCCCCAACTGGTATTGGCACCATCATCATCAGGCTCTCTGGACCTTCAGCTTCTGCTGGATGGACACAATATTATGGAAATTTTATTCAAGAGCTGCCGATCCGCCATTGAGTGACATCTCTGATTATTCATAACCAGGCATTATTTGTCAACGTCTTGACTGAGTTCTACGGAGATGCCGGTCTTTGGCGGTGCACAGATAGTGCGGTTGTTGGACTTGCAAGATATCTATCAATAAACCATGGTCATCGTCGTCCTATCGCCTAATGATTCTTATCTTCTAGAATTTATTGTTTCTCCGATGCTTTGACTTATTCTGTATATGAACTGAGATGAATTTAGATGCTCTTGGCATCAATCAAGGCTACAGCCTGCCGAGCGGCGCAATACCAAAGGGAACTCCACTGGCAAAGGGAGTTTCATCCGGCTGAAAATAAAAAGAATGGCTTTCAATTAACGTGGACACAAATTTATTGTTGTCTTGGATTTTTGATTCTTAATTTCGTTTGTTCGCCTTAAGATTGGGGTTGGCCGAGATAAGCTGCAAACGTCCTGATTGTTCTGAGTGTCCTGGTTTGAGGGTGAAAAATTACTATAATTTCAAACTTTTCCTTCCCAAAAAAGTTAGCCTGTATGTTTCATTGGTGAAAGTTTTCTTAATTAATTAAGAAATGCAAATGCTTCTTGATTGACTGTAACTTTTTGTTTGGAAGTGGATGTGGGGAGGGAAGAGTAGAGGTTGATGTGTGCAATGTGGCTGAATCGAAGTCATAGGGGATGAGTTTCTTAATCAAAAGTTTCTCGAGAGAACGCTATAGAATTGGTCAGTGTGTTCTGGTGTTGAATTCATCAAGGAGTCAAACGAAAATATGAGAACATTAACCAGGAAACATCTTATATATCCTTGGTTTTTGAGAATATTTTGAGGACACATATTTTTCGATTCGTGAAAATCCGTGGCAAGTGCTCTTTTGAAAAGGCTCATTAAAGTTTCTACACTTTAAGAGTAAAGGAGACAAGTTTGTGATACCTAAGAAATGTGAACTCGGCCTATATGCTATAACCTATTAAGCTCTATTTTTAATTGCACAATGCAGTTTCAGATTTGAAAAGTTTTCCAATTTCGTGCGACTTGTCGATATTGATAGTCTACGGCGGTGGCTATTTTGTTTTAGTAGTGTCTGTCAAACTATTCAGTCATAGTTCAAATCACAATGTAATGGAACTGCAACTTTTTTCAAGAAATTTTAAATCCAATTGAACGTTTCCTGAGCCTGGAAAAGTTACTGTTTCAAATAAATATTGAAATCAAAATTAGCGGCTTTTGAAGTTATTAAAAGATACTAGGGCTACTGATAGTTATCGGTTAGAAAAGGAGCTACAGGAAAAGCTTCAGCAAACATCGTTTGAGAATACTTCGGGTTTCGATGTAGCTGATGCCCATATCTGTTTTGTTGCCAAACAAGTAATGATGTTGTTGCTTCTAAGATTTTTTTAAATGTAGGGATGGGTATACGAGTACTTATATCAAATCCCAGTAAAAGAAAAAACCCTATGAGGACCGTTTGTCTGTACGAGAAAGCCAACTTAGAAGGTCTCAATAATTTCTTTGGGAAATTTAACTGGTCACTATTCTTCCTCGATAGTAACGTAGGCTCCAGTGCAGATATGGTTACAAATAATCTGATTTTGTACGGTATGAGAAATTTTATTCCGAATAGGATAAAATCTATCAGACTGAAAGAAAACTCCTGGTTTGATTCGAGCTTTAGGAGGCTATCAGAGTTAGAGAAGTAAGTTTCCGTGGTTTTAAAACCAATCCTACTGAAGAAAACCGGAATAAGTTCAAACAATTTAGAAAGACCTGTAACATTCATATCAGACGAACTTAATTTTTACATGACCAAAAATTACGGCAAAACATACTGAAATTTCCCAAAGTACTCGTAAGTACACAAAAAGTTTCTTAATGACCGGCAGTATGACTTTCATAGAAATAGGTCTACTGATGATCTCATGGTATATCTCACCGAACAGTGGAACCAATCTTTGGAGAAAGTAAGATTGTTGCACTTGAGATTTCAAAGGCATTTGATAGAGTTTGGTATCAAGCTCTCTTATCAAAAATGCGTGTGTTTGGTATCAATGAATCTTCGTTGGATTATAAATTACCTTTCAGATCTTTAACTAGTAGTATTAGATGGTTGCAAATCTGATATCCACAAAATAAATGCTGGTGTGCGGCAGGGCTCCGTTTTGTCTCCGACACTCTTCTTTATGTTTATATTTGATCTATTGTCTGAAAATTCTAATCCACTAAATTGTTTCGCTGACGACAGTACCCTCAGCTTCTCATATTCGTTTTTAGATTCACATCCTTATCTTTCGGAAGTGGGCTTCCAACGGCTGTGTATGTATGCTTAAATTCTGATCTTGACAAAAATATCCAATGGGGAACCAAAAACCGTGTAGAATTAAATGCTTCGAAAACTCAATGCTGTTTACTGTCGCCAATACATAACCCTCCCTCAATGACACTTTCAGTGGGTGGCACTTGCTTCGAAGAGACTGAACAGCTTACAGTTCTAGGTATTTGTATCACAGATCATCTTTTGTGGAGTGATTACATATCTGACTATACGCCAATAACGCTGCTATGTTAAGGTTTTCTCAGCCAATGCAAGAAGTTTTTTACCTTTATTCTTCCGAAAACCGACTTGAGTCTCTTGAACAGAATTCAAAGAAGAGCTATAAAAATGACTGAAGCATTTGTATCTCTCGAGCACTGCAATGTTTCATGTCTCTCATTATATTACCGCTATCTTCATAAACAGTGCTCTAGTAAAATAGCCAGTTGCATTCCTCCCCTCAAAAAATTCAACCGTAATACCCGTACTTCTAGGAATTCTCATCAGTTTACTCTTGAGCCCAATTTCGAACGTACCGTCAAGTACAGAAATTCGTTTTTTAACCACGCTACACGAATATGGAATTTTTTTAACCGGTTTAACATTTCCCACCGCTTAACTTTATAAGGGTATTCATAACCCCTTGAAAAAACGGAGCTCTGGGCCACTCCAGAATTTATATTTGAATATGAGATTTAAAACCATCTATAATCATCATCATCGGCTCGACAACCGGGTTCCGGTCCTGGCCTCTTTCAACAAGTCTCTCCACCTATCCCGGTCTCTAGCCGACGCCATCCAGTTGCGCACCCCAAGGCTTCGGGCGTCCTGGTCTACGCCATCTCTCCAGCGCAAGCATGGTCTACCACGCTGTCGTCTACCATAGAATGTACCACAAAGAACTTTCCGAGCAGGTTCCTCTTCGCTCATGCGAGCTAGGTGCCCTGCCCACCGGAGTCTACCGAGCTTAATTTTTGTCACGATATCTGCTTCAAGGTAGATTGCGTACAGTTCATGATTGTACCGTCTCCGGAATCGTCCTTCCTCACATACGGGGCCAACAATTCTCCTTAAGACTTTTCTCTCGAACGCAGCTAAGAGGTCGGAGTGCCTTTTGCTAAGCACCCAAGTCTCGGATCCATATGTGAGTACTGGCAGGACCATGGTCCTATACAGCAGCAGTTTTGAAGTTATGGTGAGATTTCTGGATTTGAAAAGCTTTGACAGACTATAGTAGGCTCTGTTGGATTTGAGAAGCCGCCCGCATATTTCTTCTTCTATATTGTTATCGGCTGCTACTATTGACCCAAGGTATTTAAAGGATTGCACCACTTCAAATTCGTGCTCCGCAACCTTGATTGTTTGACCAACTGTTCCTCTCGCATTCGACGCCACCATGTACTTTGTTTTACCTTCACTAATGTGCAGCCCCAGATTTAGTGCCGCCTGCTCAATCTGGATGAAGGAATCGTGTACAGCTTGTTCGGTTCTTCCGATGATGTCAATGTCGTCTGCGTAAGCTAGTAACTGGCTGGACCTGTTGACGATGGTCCCTCTTGTTGCCGTGCCAGAGTCACGGATTGCTTTCTCCAACGCCAGGTTGAAGAGGAGGCAGGCCAAACCGTCCCCTTGTCGGAGTCCATTAAAGATGTTGATTGGTCTGGATAGCAATCCGGCTATTTTTACTTGGCTTGTTACGTTGGTCATGGTCAACCTACATAGTTGTGTCAATTTATTTGGGATGCCGAATTCTCTCATGGCTTTGTAAAGTTCTACCCTGGCTATGCTATCATAGGCGGCCTTAAAGTCTATAAACAGATGGTATGTTGGTGTTTACTTCTAAGTTTTTTTTTATAGTTAAAAAATTAGCAAAAAAGAACTTTCCAGAGAAAAAATAAAACACAACCAATTACTTGAAAAATATATTCATAGTGTCTTTTTATTTGATCATGAGACCTGATGTATAGTTGATTTGTACATTCGTTGCATTAATTTTCTTGCGTTTTGACATGTAACTCATTTGTGGAATGTATTAGAGGTTTGTTCCATTAATAAATTTTCTGTACTTCCGTACATTCTCCGCCTCGCAATGGAAATTTTGTTTTTCATCGTACCAATTGTATCGTCTAGTGTGAATCAGCACGGACATCGAAATTAAAACAGCTTGGCATCACCTTTTCGTAGAAATAATTTTCGAACTACCTTATCGGCACGATCTAGTACTGGACTGTCATCATCTTCTTTATATTCACAATAGGATACATGAAAAGAGACACAGTATTTAGTAAAAGCAATTACAAATACATAAGACAGAGCCAACAAGAGACTGAACAACAGAACAAGTTCAAAAATATAACAATGTTTGATTCGGCGACCCCATATATTTTTCTCGCTTTTGCTCGTGCTTATCAATGAAAATTGATAGTAGGCGGCATAGTATGTAGTAAATAGAATACACACTATTTCGGGTATCATGTTTCATGTCGCGTAAGTTTTCTTTGATAATGATGGTATATCGCTGCCATTCTGTTGTTCGGGTCGTGGGTTTTTTTTTGTTTGTTTTTTAAATTGTAATTAAATTGTGCGCGTTCGGTTTCGATGGTGATAATATTTATTAGTTTAGTACGTTGGCGTCGTTTTTTTTGTTTTATATAAATATGTTTAATATTTTCATAGCATACAGGTGAGTAATTAATAAAAATGTTGAATGAGTTGTGATGCTGTGGTATGAGTAGCGTACTGTCGGAGTCGCGAGCTGCGCGTGCGGCTATAATTTAAATATCGATTTCGTCGCGATAGCGGTGTGTGCATAAGTTGTGTGCGTGTTTTATTTTATATTTTAAATAATTACAAAATTAAAAAATGAAATTGTAATTGGCCTTTAATGCCGTTATTTATAATCAAGTAAGGTTAATATATATATAAGCAAATTTGGCGTCATTTGCTATACATAATTATGTATATATACGTGCTTATGTATGAATATACATAATAGTGCATTTCCAAATGGAATATTTCGGTTTCCATTGGAATGTTTTGTTTACCTTTGCATAAAGTGCTAAAGTGGTGAAAACTTGGAAAACAAATAAAAAAAAATAAATTATTTGTTAAATAATGAAATAATTATGCATTAGTTTCAGTGATGTGTATCTTCTTCTTCTTCCTTTTCTTCGGCGCTGTTATGATCTCGATGTCGAGGGGATCATAACTCTCCCACGTATCTGCTTCACACTAGTGATCCGCCTGTGGGGTTCGCCGGGTTGACCTCAGAAATCGGCGGCAAGCCTCCCGGTTTTGTATTGTTCCATTTCTGAGGCCAACTGAATGCTGGTGTTTTTGCATTTGTTTGTACCAGGAGTGTTTAGGCCTACCTTTCTTTTTATTCCGAATTGGAACGTTGTATGATATTGCCTTTTTGACGGGGTTCTCAGGATCTCTCCTTTGAACATGGCAATACCAACTGAGTCGGTCGTGTTCAATTTTTTGGGAAATGGTATTCTTAACATGAAGGCTTCCTCGGATCTTCGTACTTCTAATTCGATCAAGCTTTGTAACTCCTGCTGTCATACGAAGCATCTTCATCTCAGCTGCCGTTAGCTTACTCTCATACTTTTTGTACATTGTCCAACATTGTGAACCGTATGTGAGTGCTGGACGCACAACTGAAGTGTAGAGCTTTCCTTTCAGCTTAGGGGGCATTTTTCGGTCACAGAAGATAGCAGAATTTTCCCGCCACTTCATCCACCCTACGCTTACACGATGATTGATATCGTCATCACAAGTAGCTTCGTTATTTATCATAGACCCCAGATATTTAAACTTTTCACACTTGGGAAGCACTACTCCATTCAAATAAATGTCTGGAATAGGCCTGTGTGGATCAGAAAATGGGCAGCATAGGTATTCTGTCTTTTTCGCGCTTATGCGGTACCCACTTCCTTCTAGAACATCCACCCATACGTCAAGTGCTCGTTGTAGGGATATCGGGTCTTCACTTATGATGGCTCCATCGTCAGCAAAGAATAACTGATGCACTTTTGGATCCGTCACTTTGCCTTCAAGCAGGTAATCAAGAACTGAAATGAAGAGCAGGGGACTCAAGACACTTCCCTGGTGTACACCTACTGTGATTTCGAATTCTTCGGTGACTCCAGCTGCGCATCTTACTTTAGTAACTGCTCCATCATACATGTCCATAATTATCCGCACATAGGTTTCTGGAACTCCTCGTTGCCTGAGGGCCACCCATATTAGATCTCGTGGTTGCCGATCGAATGCTTTTTCAAAATCAACCAATACGACATGCAAATCCTCCAAAGAATCCCGATGTTTTTCCATAATTATTCTTATACTCTGGATTGCATCCGTGGTTGACTTACCCCCGACAAACCCGAACTGGTCATCAGATAGCCTAATTATTTTTCGCAGTCGGCTACCCAAGACTCGCTCAACGATCTTCATGGTGTGTGACATCAGCTTAATCGAACGGTAATTATCACAGCTTCGTATATATATATATATATATATATTCGTGTATATGACATAATTATGGTGTTAATTAAACCGGCGCGGTGATTTTAATTAATTTGTTGTGATAAATTCTTAAATTGTCTTCGTAGAATTTTTGACGTTTGTTCTTAGTTTGTTTTGATTTTCTTATTGGTGCTCAATGTTGATTTGTTGGTTTTTAAATATTTTTTTTTTTTTTGATTAATATGTATTGATTTAATTGCATTATAATTAACGTAGAATTTTGTTTGATTTATATAAAATTAATTCAATTAAGATTTTAATATTTATCGCGATCGAAAAAGTGTTTTTGCCGACGGGATTTGACATTTTGTATTTGTTGTTGAATATTTTGGCATATTTGCTTGTGGATTGTGTTTAAGTTCATGTGAAGTTTCAATCGTTCTGTTTATTTGTGAAATATTTTACATTTGTGATTGATTTTGTGCATTAAATTTTGAATATGATTCTGAAATTTAAATTAAATGCATGCCTTGTTACAGTGCAAAATTTAGTTTTAATAATTATTCTTCAGATGTTTATTCCATGCATTGCCGCAGTCGAGAATTTGGATATATGATGTGAAATACCACTGGATGCGATGGTGATGACATCAATTAATTTTATTTAAATGTTAATTACGGAGTAATGTGACTTTAAATTAAATTATTTATTGTTAAGTTTGTGAAAATGTTAAATCATAATTAATAAAGTGTAATATATAATTTTGTGTTTTAATTATGTTTGTTGTGGCTGAGTATGGCATGAAATAAAAATTTTATCATGTGATATGGATATTATTCTTGAAAATTTAGATAAGAATTTCCGTCGGATTGGTTTTTTTTTTTGTAAATTATTATTAGAATAATTTTCCTTCGATTGGATGGAATTGAGATGAAAATATCTTAAGATGATTTTGATGAAACTTGATGAAACTTCAGTTTTTCTTTTTTTTTTTTTTTTTTCAAGCTGGTTTTATACAAAGAAGCTTATTAATAAATTATCATATGTTTTCGTAGATGTTGAAATAAGATTTTAATTTCATTTCTTTCGTTTTTTATATTATGGCAGTTTGTTCAATAGAATTATTTGTGGGTAAAAGACAAATTTTTGCTATTGGTCGTTTTATCTGTCCGGATTGTGTCTTTACAGTGACGACACGAATAAGTCCGTCCGATCCGGCATGAGTCGCTTCAATTCGGGCTAAATTCCAGTTCGTCGATGGAAGTCGCTCATCCTTGAGTAGAACTAAGTCTCCTATCTTCGGCATTTCTTGTTTTTGCGTCCATTTTGGGCGTTGTTGAAGTCTTGCGAGATACTCGGAATTCCACTTTCTCCAGAATCCTTCCGCCAGCGCTTGAACCCTTTTCCATCGGTCTAAATGAGTGATGTTGGTGTTGATTTCGCCTTGTGGTACGGCGTGCAGTGATTCGCCGATTAGTAAGTGTGCAGGGGTAAGTGCGTTCAAATCATCGAGGCTGTCTGAGAGAGGGCATAAGGGTCTCGAATTCAGACACGCTTCTATCTGTGTCAGAAGCGTCGCGAGCTCCTCGAATGTGAGCCTCTCAGCTCCGACAACTCGTTTTAAATGGTACTTGACCGATTTCACACCGGCTTCCCATAAACCACCGAAATGTGGGGAAGCGGGGGGAATAAAATGCCAATTTGTGCCATGATTTGCTAGATTTTCTGCAATTTCTTTCCAATCGTGGCTTGCTTCCTTTAACATCTTGGCTAATTCGTTGTTAGCACCGACAAAATTGGTACCGCAGTCGCTGTAAACCTGCATGCAGCTTCCTCTTCTTGCAGTGAATCGTCGAAACGCTGCTAAAAACGCCTGTGTTGTCAAATCTGACACCACTTCCAAATGAATGGCCTTCGTTGACAAACAAATAAAGACAGCAAAATAACCTTTCAAGATTTTTGCACCTCGAGCTTTCCATGATTTGATCTCGATTGGCCCTGCGTAGTCGACACCAGTATGGCTGAATGGTCGGGACATACGCACTCGAGCAGCAGGCAAATTTCCCATTAATTGTTGCATTTCGGATGCCTTTTGCCGATAGCAAGAAGTACACTTATGCAACTGGTGTTTTACACTTCGCCTTATCTGCCCAATCCAATATCGTTGACGGATGTAACTTATCATCTGCTGGATTCCACCGTGCAGGGTGTTCTTATGAGCATCTCTTACAACCAGACTCGTAAAGTGGTGGTTGTTTTGTAACATTATTGGATGCTGAGCATCATACGAGAGAAGAGAGTTCGCCAAACGTCCTCCTACTCGTAATATTCCATCCATGTCGATGAATGCATTTAATGCACGTAAATTTTTAGGCATCTCTTTATTCGCAATTTTTTTAATTTCACATTCGAACATCTCCTTTTGTGATGCTTTGACGACGAGTAGATGAGCTGCATATAATTCCTTTGAATTTAGTGGTCCTACAATAGGTCCCAATTTAGGTCGACAGTTTTTTGTGAAGCGACCGCAATAAGCTATTACACGTACAACTTTGAGAAGGCTCGAACAGTTGTAGATCGCCTGTAAAACTCGATCGCTATTATCTACATGTGAACTAAATACTTTAACTTTTCGCTTTTCTTCGTCAGTGTCAGCTTCGATGGGTTGATCAGGAGCATCGAATACCCATTCGCTCCTTAAAAATTCAGGCCCGTTCCACCATGATTCTAGCGATTCCATTTCAGATGGAAACACACCTCTGGATGCTAGATCGGCTGGATTATGCAGCGTTGCAACATGACCCCAGCTATCAATCCCTACCATTCGCTGGATTTCTGAGACTCTATTAGACACAAACGTAGTCCATTTTGCGGGTATACCGCGTATCCAGGCAAGTGCGATCGATGAGTCAGTCCACGCATAGGTCTTGACATTGGGAATATTCAAAACTTGCGTTGTATACTGCAACATTTGTGCCAAAATAACTGCACCACATAGCTCAAGTCTTGGAAGAGTAATCGTCCGTTGGTTTGGTGCTACCTTCGTCTTAGATAGCAGCAGGCTTACGTGGATATTGCCGTTACTATCCAGAACGCGGACGTAAACTGCTGCACCGTATGCCTTCGTCGAAGCGTCACAAAATCCGTGCAGCTCGATCTCCTTGTTGGTTTTGGTCATCTGGGTCCACCGTGGTATTCGAAGCCGTTCGATTAAAGGAAGTTCTCGATGAAAAGCATCCCAATCCTTTTTCAGCGCTTCTGGAATCGGTTCATCCCAATCGCAGCCAAGTTCCCAGAGTCGCTGCATCATTAATTTTGCCGTGATGACGCATGGCGAAATCCAACCAAGTGGGTCGAACAGTTTGGCTATAGTCGACAACATGGAGCGTTTTGTTGTTGCTTCTGACGCAGGTTGCAGATTCATATACGAGAAGCAATCTTCGATGGGAAACCACTTGATGCCGAGTGTCTTCACGTGGTTCGACAAATTGAACGGAAGTTCGAAGTCAAGTTCACGGTCCTGTACTGCTATGTCTTCGACGAGTTCTCTAGCGTTACTTGTCCATTTCCGCAAACTAAATCCGGCAGATGACAACAATTTCCTCGCTTCATCACGTTTTATTCGTGCTTCCTCTATTGAATCCGCACCGCTTATCAGATCATCGACGTACATGTCTTCGCGGACAACCTTCGCCCCCTCCGGAAAAATTTTGGCTTCATCGTCAGCTACCTTCTTCAAAATCTTTATGGCGAGATAAGGTGCACTTGCTGTGCCAAAAGTCACGGTATTCATTTTGAAAATTCTTATCGGCGACGTCTTCTGTTCTCTCCACATGATGAGTTGGTAATATCGATCTTGAGAGCTTACTAAGATCTGCCGATACATCTTTTCTATATCCGCCGTAAACGAAAATCGATGAGTCCGCCGTTTTAGTACGAGATCTATGATACTTGACTGCAATTTTGGACCCACAAGTAGACGGTCGTTAAGGGACTTTCCGTCTGAAGTTTTCGCTGCTGCGTCAAACACCACTCGAAGTTTAGTTGTAGAGCTAGCTTCCTTGAAAACTGCATGATGAGGCAGGAAATAGTGAAATGGAGTATCAAGAACTGCATCATTTGAATCTATTTCCTCCATGTGATGGAGTTTTTCGTATTCCTGTATGCACTTTGTGTATTCTGCACAAAGTTTTTTATCAGCATCGAGCCTCTTCTCCAGATGAAGAAATCGTCGGAAGGCGGTTTGTCTGCTAGATCCCATCGCTGGAAGATTTTCACCTTTGAACGGCAGCTTCACTTCATAACGCCCGTCAGGTAGGCGTCTGGTGTGCAGCTTGAAGTGTTCTTCGCAAGCGATGTTCTCTTCGGTTTCTTGTGCTTGGAACGGCATTTCTTCCAACTCCCAAAACTTCTCCAATTGAGAGCTTAAATCCGTGATTTGGATGAAGCTTCGGATTTGCCGGGGAAGTTCCGCTGGAACCTTCCCTAACACAATCCACCCTAGATGCGTCTTCTGAGCGATCGGTCCGATGCCACCTTCTGGACGTCTTATATCAGGAAGGAATATCTCGGCACAGACGTCACTTCCCAATAACATGTCAATGGGTGCAGGCTCGTACAGATGGGGATCTGCTAAAGAAAGACCCTTGAGATGGTCCCATTTGCCAGGTACCACTCGTTGGGTCGGGAGATGCCCAGTCAGCGACTTGAAAACGAAAGCTTGAACAGCTGTCTCAAACGTCGAGTGGCGGGAAGCTAAACGAACTTCGACAGAGTTTTGTGCAGTGCCGCTGCTGACCAACCCTAACCCAGATACCTGTGCAAAGGTGCGTCGCTTTTCCAGCTTCAGAAGTTGTGCGGCGGCTTCAGTGATGAAAGACGTTTCTGATCCGGTGTCGATCAGAGCACGTAAAAGGCGTAGCCTGCCATCTGCTGCCCGTGCCTTCACAACCGCCGTCGCCAGAAGCACCTGGTGTGTAAAGCTACGATCACCATGCGACGCGTGGTAATTAAAAATTGGTCCATTTGTTGAATGGAGCTGTTGTTCTACCGTTGTTGGCTGGAACTCTGGTGCATTTGGGTTCACGGAAGCCGCAAATGCATTCGTAGCAGGATTCCTCGACTGCTGTACTGAACTCGGAGGTTGATGTGGTGTGCGTGTATTGTTAACTTGCTGGTTGTTAACATGCAACAGCGAATGGTGTCTCTGCTGGCAAAAATAGCATGAGCTCAAGCTGAGACACGATTGATGTAGATGACCGTAAGACAAGCAGTTTTCGCAAACTTGGAGCTTACGAACAGTCTCTTTTCTTCCCATGTGGTCCATGTTCAGGAAACGTTGGCACCTTCTCAGCGTATGCTTCCCCTGGTTGCATAATTTGCATGTTAACTGATCGTTGTTGTTGGTTTTGACTGCTGGTTTGGGTGGCTGCTGGACGACCTGCTTCGCATGTAAAACTTTCGGCTTGGCTGCTTGGAATCGTGGCCGTGTGTTGACGTGTGGCTCATCTTTATTCCGGAAAGCTGTTCCATGTTCCTGCTGACCTAAAACCTCGAGTGTGCGGAATCGTGTCTCTAAAAAGTCAGTAAACTCTTTGAAATAAGGTAATTCCTTTCGATTTCCTAACCTCTCTTCCCACAGTTTTTGACTCGAAGATGGAAGTTTCTGGTATAAAAACCAAATTAGCACCGTATCCCAGCTAGAAACGGGTACCTCCATGTTTTCCAGGGCGAGAACACACTCTCTGGTGGTGTACAAGAGATCTTTCAATCCTGTAGCAGTCTCACGTGTCAGCGATGGTTGACCAAAAAGCGTTTGCATTTGTATGTGAACCAGAATGCGCTTGTGGTCATACCGTTCCATCAGCAGATCCCATGCCGCCTCATAACTTGCTGCTTCAACGGATAAATTTTGCAAAAATCGATTAGCATCACCTATCAGGCAAGATTGCAAAAAATGAAGCTTATCGATGTCATCCAGGGTTTTGTTGTTGTGTACGAGCGCTTGAAATCTGTCGTGGAAAGCACGCCAGGTCGTATACGAACCATCAAATTTTGGCAGATCGATCCTCGGAAGTCGAATCCCCGAATGAGATGCTACAGCGGCAGTGGTATTAGTCAGAGCACCATTGATCGACGCAGCCACATTGCCTGACGAGGATTTCTCCATCGCTTCAACCAGCTCTGCCCGATACTCAAGGTATAGTTCATTTATCTGTTCATAAACCACCATTAATTCGTCCTTTTTAAACTCTTCTTCCAGTTTACCTCCCCCAACAATGGCTTCATGGTATTTTGTAGAAGTCGCCATTTCTTCTTCTAATTTGTTGAGCCGCCCCGAAGTGTAAGCGCGACCCCTACGCTCTTTCGGCGCCTTCTTAAAATTGGTGAGATCTTTAATTATTTTTGTTAAAATACCCTTTTGAAGTTCACCATATTTATAACCTTTGTTGTCAGCCATTATATATATTTGTTTTCTTAAATAGATTTGTTTGACGAAAACGAATAAAGAGACAAGTTTACGGACACTCAAAAGCAAACACTTACTGCTTTGTGTTACTGCCGCTGCTGCTACTGCTGCTGCTGCTGCTGCTACTGCTACTGCTACTGCTGCTGCTGCTTCTGATAACTTGTTCAGGTGCTCCGTTGACGTTGTCGCGGAAATTTAGTTTTTAAGCCGCAAATTAGTTTTAATTTATTATTATTATTTTTTAATTAAGTTAAATTAATTAGATTTAAGCTTTATTATTAAAAGAAAATCACAAATTAAACCGATTACTGTTTATGCACGTTTAACTGTCTTTTTTGATGAATCGTAGATTCGATCTTTTTTATTACAAAAATGTTTTTGCACACACTGCACCCTTTTAAAATGTCTAATTGTTTATAGTTTGTTAAAACTGATTCAAAAAAAGAGCTCGAAGGACCAAATGTTTACTTCTAAGTTTTTTTTTATAGTTAAAAAATTAGCAAAAAAGAACTTTCCAGAGAAAAAATAAAACACAACCAATTACTTGAAAAATATATTCATAGTGTCTTTTTATTTGATCATGAGACCTGATGTATAGTTGATTTGTACATTCGTTGCATTAATTTTCTTGCGTTTTGACATGTAACTCATTTGTGGAATGTATTAGAGGTTTGTTCCATTAATAAATTTTCTGTACTTCCGTACAGTTGGGATGTTAAATTCTAGACATTTTTCCATCGCCTGCCTAAGGGTAAAGATCTGATCAGTTGTTGATTTGCCTGGAATGAAACCACACTGATATTGTCCGATGACGGTTTTAGCGTATGGGGTTATCCGGTCTTGTAGGATAGAGGAGAGTATCTTATAGGCGGTACTCAACAACGTGATACCTCTATAATTGCTGCACGTTGTGACATCTCCCTTCTTATGTATGGGGTATATTATGCCTTTTCGCCAGTCTTCTGGCATTTCTTCCTGCTCCCATACGTGCACTATAATATCATGAATTGCTTGACGTAAGGCTGGCCCGCCGTGATGAAATAATTCGGCTGGTATGCCATCGGCTCCCGGGGATTTGTTCTGTTTAAGCCGGCCTATAGCCTTCTCAACCTCTTCTATGCTTGGTGGCGGCAACATAGGGTATTCTTCTTGAAGTAGTGGAGCCTCCACTTCTGCAGTGAGCTGACCATTTAACAATTCATTAAAGTACGAGTACACTTCCCATCGCTCCAGTATGCTTTCAGGATCGGTGATCAGATTTCCCTCTTCGTCCTTGCAGTATGTGCAGCGTGGTGTGTACTGCGTCATGTTTCGGACGGATTGGTAGAACTTCCGCGCTTGGTGCGGACCTCGCTCTCGGCTGTTTTCTATTTTACAGATTGTGTTCTTCTCCCAGGCTGATTTTTTTTGTCTGTGAAGCCGTTTTTCTGTTCTTCTGAGCTCTTTATATTCCTCTTCGCGTGCCCGCTTTCTATGAGATTGTTGCATTGCTCGGTACGCAACATTCTTAAGTTCAGTCGCTAGCTTGCATTCATCATCAAACCAGTCGTTCCGATTTTTACGACTGCTGCCTAATATAGAGTTGGCAGTACTAATGACAGTATTTTTAAGACGTGTCCACTTCTCATTTACGCCCAGCATACTGGCTCCAGGACCTACTCTCCCTAAATCAAGTGATTCTAGGGAGAGTCCTAACGCATTACCAAAGGTGTTACTGGTGTTTTCATTGCGCAGGGCAGCCGTGTTGATTCGAACCTGATCGGCGGATGCAATGCGTCTTCGCAAGGCAATCCGCCCTCGGAAAACCATACCAACAAGATAGTGATCCGAGTCGATATTGGCACCTCGGTACGTTCGTACCGTCATCAAGTTCGAGTAGTGGCGACGGTCTATCAACACGTGGTCTATTTGGTTACGAGTGACTCCATCAGGTGATACCCAGGTGGCTTTGTAGATATCTTTACGCGGGAACCTGGTACTCGCAACGACCATGTTTTTCGACCATCTATAATACTGCTTGTATTCAACGGTCTAAAAGCTAATTTAAAATCCGAGGAAGGGAGATTTGGACGCATTTTTGATATGAAAAAAATTACGAAACTCAATCAAATGCAATAAAGTTAATTTATCTCTTTTTACTAAAAATTGTTAAAAAAGAAAAAGAGGAAAATGACCATGTAAGCTCGCTATAAACTAACGCTATTTTTTGCAAGAAATCATGATCGACGAAGCACATTCCGACTTGGCTGGCTTTGTTAATAAATTGATACACCAAAGGCTACTACACCCTCGTAAACTGTACAGTGCGCCATTTGTACCATATTTCCTTTAGGATGCCATAGACAATGCTGTAACAGTTAGTGGTAACCACTATCTGGACATAATGGAAAATTTTTTTATGCTCGAATAGGATCAATTACGTTTAGAGAACATGTGGCTCCAAGAAGAAGGTGCCACATCAAGTAGCTCGTGCTACGATGCGAATTTTCCTGGCCGAATAATTTTTTTTTTTTTTTTATATAATCTACACACGCTCAAGGGAATATGATTACCCTTCAAATTTTCAACACAGCGTGTTGTTATACTGTTGTCTTACCTACCAAGAACTTATACCACGATTGAGGTTAATTTTACCCAAATTGGTCTCTGAGTATGGAATATAATGAAGACCTATTCGCAAGGAAAGATAACTGAAAAAGCTGAAATTTCCTTTAACTTTAAGCAATTCATTATGGTATGAACATGAACAATAGGAACGAAAAAAATAAATCAAGCCACAACTTTCTTTGTGTCCTTTAACACCCTTAAAAGTCCGATCAATTCCTCCATAAAGTTAATTAAAACTACGAAATGCAGCATCATCTTCTTTTAAACACACACAGACACACAATAAACACAGAGTTGAATTTTCAATGAAACCTGGCCCATTCATGTTCGAGCACCATGTAATCACCTTTAGACATTTGACATCGCCGGAGAGTTACCAACCCACAGAGCTGCTCCACCAAATCTCTTGTACCTTTGGCTGGATGAAATTTCTGTATTTACCTCTGAGCTCCTCTTTTATTTCCTCGAACCGATAAGTGCTACAAAAAGGAAACATAACTAGATAGAGGTAGGTAGGTAGCTATGTAATCCTACACACATTCAGGCTTTAGAAGTCCAAACCAACTTGATACGCTGTGCTCCCTTATAGACCTTACAGAATTGGTGACGTTGACTACTTAATGCATGTTTGAACAAAAGAACGAGAGCTCTTTTCGAGCCCTGATGGCAATAACAGCCAAAAGGACGACATGAATCGCAGCTCGGGGTGTACAGTACAATGAAGAGACAACCACATCCCACACTCTGACTCTGGTGGCGGGCAATGGATAGGATGAAGAAGATTTTTCGGTGCCCCGGACAAATACAAAACAAGACAACGATGAGTATCGGCAGAGCTGGCAATAACATCTACCATTGCCCATTGGAGGGAAAAGTGTTCGAACGACTTTTATGCAAACGAGGCACGATTTCCAAATGAACAGTGTCCACGGCACAAGTTTGGCCATTCTCCGATACTGTCTACTTTTAATACACAATTGAATCGTAACTCATTTGTTGAAGTGTGGCGGAGCTCTGTGCTGGGGTTCCCGTTACAGAATTCGAAAAAAGTTTGACTCCATTCGGATAGCTTTCTATGCGGTTATGCTTTGGCAACACCTACCTACGAGTGACGTTTTAGAATGTGGTAAGAAATTTAGGTGGCTCAATTTAAAAATGCAATGTAGAGCATATCAAACAAAAAGAAGTTCATTACATTCTCAAAGGCTGTACATTCCGCATAAGATAGAAACTTGATGTATCTTAATGCGGAATGAAGCAACACATTATCCCCCTATGAATAAACATCAGGGGTTAGCATTTATACATCTGTTATGTGTAAGTGCCTATATGACCTAATGTGGTCGGATAACTTTTTCTAGTCAAATTTCGTGCTTAAGGAACAGTGGCCTTTGGCCATAATGGTAAGTTAGATTCCCCAGGAGAAAATAGACACTTTGGGGGCTACTTTTCATCAAAACTAACAGTTGTTGTAACTTCGAGACGGAAAAAAGCAATGGCGATCATTTGGAAAAGGCTATCATCTCCGAGCGAGTTTCCTTTTAGTTCCGAAGGCGCAGTTCCAGCTCAGCTTCGGCTCATTAATGAATAAGAACTCAGCAGAAATTGATGGTATTTCCAACGTTGTACAACGACCGTTGCCTTCGGAACCCGTGAACATTTACACCACCCTGAACAATGCATTTTATCCTCTGCAGTTGAAAACAGCCGTGGTGCAAACTCTTCCAAAAAGCGGGAATGGATAACTCCAGGTCGATAAGTCTTCTTCCGAGAATCAGCGAGGTATTCGAAAACGTTATTAATAGAGCCAAGTGGGCGGATAACAACAGTATTATACCGGATATACTAAGTTCGGTTGTCATGCGGGACATGACACACGCGAAAAAAATGCAAGAAGGCTTTCGACACTATATGGGTAGATGGTTTCTATCTAAAGCTGACAAGACTAGCCATAAGTATAAAAATTAATATGGTGGTGCAACAGCTCGAGGAGAACCAGTACCTAGTGACTTACAACTCTCAATCATTCCTGTGTGCATGTTACCAGGAATGGAGGGGACCTACAATTTTCTGCCGATTCCGAACGACTTTATGAGCAGTACTTTTCATGACAAGAGATACTCTTGGAGGTTTTGTCAATTCCTCACAAGAGGCAGTACACCCCTGAAATAAAACTTTTTTGCATGAAAGTCCAACGCACTAACCATTATGGCAAGGGGTAGGGTAGAAGGGGGAGCATTTGCCATGATTTCGGGAATTTGACCTTACGCAAAACTTTTAGCCCGTTTTCAATTTTCTTGTTATCTAATATGTTTCCTCCTTTATTATATTCATTTTAAAGTACAATTCATCTTGATACTTTAATGATTTATATTTTTAATATTTAATTAAAAAAAAAAAAATTGATATGGTAAAGCCTCCCCAATAGGGATGCTTTACCATGGGGATGGGGACCGTTTGCCAGGTACCTAAATATCAAAGTCAGTAAATAAAAAAAAAAACACTAAACATTTTAAAAACGTAACAAAAAATATTTATTAATTCAAAAGTAACTTAAATTCTTATAATTCAGACTTTTTGTTTCATTTTCAGTCGATATTTTATTTAATATCTATCGTTATAAATGTAATTTAAAGTAAATTGAAATGCATTCAATGCTTTGTACTTTAAGTTCACAGCTCTATTGCCATACGTAAATCCGTATTTCAAATCAGAACTTTCTTGAAAGTAGGAGGCAAGTTGTTTTTCTTGTGCAATATTAAAGATCTGGTTGCTGCTGAACTTATTATTATACTTTTGTTCACTTTCACTTTCTTCGTCGCCGTCGTCAAAAAGCTGCTTGGAAGCTCGCCACTGCTTGCACCTCTCTGTCAAAGTTGTACATTTAAGCCCATATAACTTAGCTGCTCCACTAATAGACATGTCTTTTTTTATTTCGACAACATGTATTGCTGCCTTCATTTTCTCTTCATCGATTTCCATGCGATTATTCTTCCTCACATAATTTCGTGGCATCTGAAAAACATGATTGATTTTTGGGCTTACTAAATAAAACTAGCGATAAAACCGTTTAGTAACGAATAATTGCAAGTGCGCGACTAGTTTAAAAGGACTCGCACCCCTACGGTGGCTTTACCAATTGTCAACTTAACCCATTATAGGTGACTATGCCATTGGTAAGGGCACCCCACGTCGAGCCTTTGACTATGGCAAAGCCACGTCATGGGTTGCCTTTGCCAATGGCAAAGCCACGTCATGGGTGCCTTTGCCAATGGCAAAGCCACGTCATGGGTTGCCTTTGCCAATGGAAAAGCCACGTCATGGGTTGCCTTTGCCAATGGCAAAGCCACGTCATGGGGTGCCTTTGCCAATGGCAAAGCCACGTCATGGGGTGCCTTTGCCAATGGCAAAGCCACGTCATGGGGTGCCTTGGCCAGGCAAAACCTACCCACGAACAATTGGCAAAGGCTCCCCACTAGCTGTTTTTTTGAAAAATTGTTTATAACTTTTTTTCCTTTTAATAAACTAATGTAAATCAAAACTGTTTACCACAAAAAAATATAGTACAGTAAAATATATGTAAAGAAAATATATTGAATAACAAAAAAATGGAAATTTACGAAAATTGCTTACCTTGTTATTTTGTTCGCGGCACTTCCAAAAACAACACTCACGTCCAACTTGGTTGGTGTCAAGCGGAGAACTGCCAAACTTAGTCAGAAGTTTCTAGACAGGGATGTGCAATAAAAATCGTTTTTTCTATATTTTACATTTTGTTCGTTCGACTTAAAAGTTCGAGTGGCAAAGGTCCCCCTATGGCAAAGGGTCCCCCTTCTACCCTACTACTATGTTCAATGGTACTATTATGCTCAATACTATTATGCTCAATGGTGGATAGGAATAATCGTTCACCCTTTTTTAAAAAAAAAAAACCAAAAATATATTTTTTCGAATATTTTTATATACAATATTATTTAAAAATTAAGTAGGCTCCAGCTTAAAAAATTTGTTTAAATTCGTTAAAGATGTTAATGAGAAATTCGAAAATAATAAAAAAACGGTTCTATGACAGGTGCCGTTAATAACATTTTTTCCTAATTTATTTTGGCCAAAATGTATAGTACATGCCCATAATAGCACACTAATTTTTTTTTATCAAAATCGTTAGAGCCATTTTTGGGATAAATAAGATTTTTCATTACGGGTGTAAGGGGGATACCGTTAGGTTTGGATCTACAAAAAAAATTTCAATTTCTCCTCTAGGGAATCACCAAAGACCCTTAAGTCCCCAGTTTGAAGAAAACAGCTCCAGTGGTTTAGGCTGTAGGGAGAGGTACAGACATGCAGACACACTTAACATGTTTTTTGTGTACTCAATTTTCCTTAAATTTGTATAAAAAAGATTTATATGCGAATTGTAAGTATTCAATGATACACGTTATTTAAAAATTTTATTGTGTATCCGTTTTCAAGATATTGAATTTTCAAAACAAAAATGTATTATTTTTTTAAAAACCAAAACACTATTTTTTCGAAAATTTTTATAAACCAAATTTTTTCAAATGCAAAGGAGCTCCTGCACAAACATTTTCGTTAAAATCGTTAGAGCCGATAGTGAGAAAGTCGAAAAAAAAAGGTTCTATGACAGGTACCGTTAATATCATTTTTCCAAAAAAAAACTTTTTGACCAAAATGTAGTTCATGCTTATAATAATTTTTTTTTTATCAAAATCGTTAGAACAGTTTTCGAGATAAATAAGATTTTGCATTACGGGTGTATGGGGGTACCGTTAGCTTTGCAGCTAAACAAAATCAATTTTACCTCCAGGGAATCACCGAAGACCCTTAAGTCCCGAGTTTGAAGAAAATAGCTCCAAAAATCCTTTGAACATCCTTATTCACTAGCCAAGTACATATATGTATGTTACACAGTCGTCCATTTTATTTTGAATGCAAAATGGCGGTCAAAAACATTCCTTTTCTACTCGAAATTTGTGGAATCTCTGTTATTGTTTGGTTTTAAGTAATTCTCACTTGTGAAACATTGTAATCTAAAATCGGGCTTCAGCCCAATAATTTGTATTTTGCTAGAAAAACACAGACAGAGATCGTGAATTCCTTCTCTCCGCGGTATCATTTATAAATAAAGTAAGGATCTAAACTTTTAATTGGAAAGCACAACTCCCGCCAGACCCGGCTATCTATTCGTATATAAAGCTATACTCATAAAATAAAAGTCGGTAGCTTCTGAATCAACTGTAACTTTATCTTCATTAAAGTTATAACAAAAGTCCAAAAATAACGGTAATAAAACTACAAAAGCGGAATGCATTCAATGAGCTAATAAAAGTCACTTCTCTTTTGCTTGGTGTCCTTTTGCCATCAAGCTAAGTCGGCAAGTGCCCCACCCCACCCATCATCCTCCATCCCCTGCAAATTAGGTGTAATAAAATTTACTCCTGGTCTTGGTCTTGGTCCTGTTTCCTGGTGGCTGGTCTTCTTTTGTTCGAAAGGCATCAAGAGCCCCCATCCGCCACAGAACAGGAGAGCAATGGCATTACAATACTACAACAGCAACAGCATCCCTTTGCGTCCAAATTGGCATCATTATCATTAAAAAGCAGAGAAATTTCTTATCTTGAAACATTGGAGTCGCTATTCTCCCCTTCCGTTAAGATTCGGCGGGTGTGACTTTGATAAATTTTATGGACGGCTTTAATTCCGGGAAGAATGCAAGTGGTATGAGGTCCTGCCACCCTTGCTTTGCCCATGTGGAAGACTGTCATTGATGCATGATGGTTTAGGTTCAGTAGCTAGCGATGGCGTTGGCGTTGGTATTTCGTGGCGGGAAAAGGAAATATCTTTCAGCGGCAGCCAACGCCTGCCACCTCTATTCTACAGATGAGAGTGGAAATTGTTGTTTAAAATTAAATTTATGTTATTTTTCTCGTAATAAATTGAAACAATAAACGAGATGCTCTGAAGGGTGTGATTTGGAGATCTCACCTCCACCGAAGTTGGACAGCTTAAGTGATGAAATCCATGGAAGGAACTTTGGAATTAAAATTGAATTAAAAAACAGGAAGCCAGGTAATGTTTTCCCTAGTGCCATTATAATGGCGGAATTCTTAATTTATTTCGATTGGGAAACTTGAAGAAATGTTGTTTCTTCTTTTATTTATTGTTTTACTTTTATTTTCAAAATGAGAAAGTGTTATTACTTTCTGGGGAAACGACAACGTCTGTCAGTCAAGTTTCTCCAGCAGAACTGAAGTGGAAAATTGATCGTTCAAAACAAACAAAGGTGAAGTACTCGAAATTACTTCAATGACGAATTTTGCAGCTTCTAAGTCCACCAAGAGGGAACATTCCAACTTTAATGGAAAACATTTTAATCTACACTGAAGTGTAGAATTGTTCACGAGCCTTCCTCTTAACTTGAAAGATTTCAAAAGCTATTGATGGATATTTCGATCAAGACCAAACTAAGAAGACTGACTTACTAAAGACTAACTAACTGTTAGCACATTCGACTTCGGACTGCCCCAATCCCAATTTGGAAAGTCTTATTCTGCCAGTATAAAGTAACAACATTGCAAAAAGCTTGGTCGATTTAGCACAGCCACAACAAAACCTCTGGTTTGATGATGAGTTCTGACACGGCAAGGATCTGGAGTGGTGCGCTCGCGAGGTCTGCGAGAATAGGAACACCAACTTGATGTTCTGAACAAAAATCAAGGAGAAGCACACAACCGACGCTTAATGTATTTTCATATATCAAGCATGTCGTTCGGGACAATCAAGAGAATATCACAGTAGAATCTTATTCTCATCCTGGAGACGTGGAAAATCCATTTCTGGAAACTGTATATTTGTCAATGGAATTCAGCTGCTTAGATGAGTCTACAATACACTGATCAACATTGTTTATTTTCATTGTCGATCAAAATGGTCAACATTTAAACTTGTCCAGGTCCACATAGTCTTTGGAAATACCTTCGTGTCAAAGTTGACATGTAGACGGTCGTTTGCGTTGAAAATAATTTCAGGACGATTTGTGTGCATTTTTTTTCATCATGGCCCTGCAATTTACTATACTCTGTCCAACAAAAATTGTCAGCACAGGGAAGATAGGACGATTATTGTCTCTCATTCTGGTTGCATTGCCATGCAATGTCACCTTTTAAAGCTCTCACAGATATTCCGTAGTTTACATTATAAATCGCCGCAAATGAGAGTTAAAAAACGCGTAGGGCTACCGTCTGCCGATTCAAAACGACTGAAAACAATATTCAATTTACCTTTTCCCACAACGCCAAGCGGTAAGGCTAGTCGCGCACTGGCAACTGTGATCGAAATCAAATAGTTAAGGCAACTCTTTACTCACGCTCACACTCTTTTCTCTCTTGCTCTTATAGAAAACAGCTCAACTGTTGCGAAGGCAATCGGTTAGTTTGTGTCAAAACACAAACTTTTTAGTTTCGAGAATCGAGTTGCTCTAAGTGCGCGGTGTCCCATATAAGCCCATATGTTTCATTTTAGCAACCAAACAGTTGCGAAACTAAAAATTGAATGTGCGCGCCTGGCCTAAGATAATAGCCACGTTTTTTTTAAGTTGAAAAGCAATACGACAACACTCAAAATACTCATCTTCTTAAAATGTGTTCTCAAAAGCTTCAAATCCCAAAAGCTCCTTAATAAAAACCACTGAAAAAGCTCCTTGCTTGCAATTGAGAATGATATTGGTAACTCTGTTTTGATGTAGATAAACAGCGTATGATCGTAGTATTGAGTGACACTTGACGATCTTGACAGTATCTCTATCTCATCAGCAGTGGGATACGACGCCGACGGTCGTGTTGGGGTGTACAACTTTTTGCAAAGAATTACAACAACAGTTCCTTAAGAAAAGTCAGTGGCTTGCCCTTTTTTTAGTGGCATTTTTCCTAACGCATTGTAGTGAGGGTGCATCAGGCGCCACTGCTTTAGAAAAAGCAGCCATAAGGCCTGTACTGACAATTTTTGTTGGACAGAGTATAATACTTGTTAAAGTGACTGTTCACAAATCCAAGATGATATCTATATGTTTAGGGAAAAGTGCAATACTATTGAAAATTGGTAAATGTAAAACAACTAATAGGGTCTTTTTGAAATTTGACAGGTGACTGCGGCCATATTGTTGAAGCTACATCTGTCAATTGACTGTCATTTATTTCGTCTGTCTAACAAATTCAACATAGAGAGTTGTACCAGGAGCTCAATGAAGTGCTTACTCTAATCTCGAGTTTAAATATCATATTCAACTACGAGGCCCATTTCTGGGTGAATGTGTTCATCATTAAGCAAAATTGTGACACATGGGGACATTCACAAGTCACACGAGAAAATATTCGTTTTCAAAAAACTGTTGGACAGATTTTTCTGAATAAAAATTCACGCATTTGTTTTTAGCAAAAGTATGCTATGGGCTTGTAAAGGTGGGCCATCTAGTGGTTTCTTTTTAAATCTTATGTTATTTTGACACCGACAGCTGTGTCCCGCTCGAAATCTCGACAGAAAGTCAGTATTTCACCTCCGCGGAACAAAATGAGTCGATTTATTACACTTGAACAACTTTGGGAAATATTGAAAACTTATTTCCAAAGTGAGTGTATTCAAATTGAAAAATAGGGTTTCTTAAATATAAAAGTTTTTTAACTTTATTTAACAGATTTTATTTTTCAAATCGTATTTTTTTCCATTTAGAAGTCATAAATTACCTAAATATAAATATCCACTTTCGTCGATGTTGGCGAAAAGTCAATCAGAAATTTTGAACTTTAACTCAAAGTGTCAATGAACTGAATCCTCTAAGCTCCCCAAAACCATTACAAACGTTCACAAAAGCGAAATCTTCATTCTTCGGTTTCTCAAAAATTGTTTAAAATTTTTGTTCATGTGAATAAATACTCCACCTTTTTCGAATCATTTTCAGAAAATAGAGAAATATACATTCAGTTAATGAAAGAATGCTCTGAATATCATTTTCAACTTTTTATGATTTTATTTTTTGTTTTTCTTGTCTCTTAAATTATAACAAGGGGATGATACGGTCTTATAATTCGTCAAGTTTTGCGACGATATCAACAACTTGAGGAATTGTGTGAGTAACTTATTTCATAGTCTAGTTGCCATACTGCAAGTCGATTGGACATGCCATGTCTTAGGTTGAAGAAGCTCATATAAAACGTTTAATAATTTCTAGGGCCGTTGAATAAGGAGACGTAGCAATTCGTGAATTTTACTTAAACTACCTTTAAGCCATCTTCTAGTTAATCTTAATAATAATGAACATTGCTAATTTAATACAAGCCTCTTGAGTAGTTTCCGAGATAACATTCGTCTGTAAAGAATGTCCAGCAGGAATATTTCAATTTTGGAATTAAAAAGCTGCAGAGATATTTTCATATTTAATTTATACAAATTGGAGTATAACAATGGAGATTTTATGTTTAAAAAACGAAATTGTCTAAAATGTCACCCATTTCTCTAAGCAAGCTCTTACAATACAGTTGAGCTCTTAAGCTTGTGAACACGAGAGCGCAAAGTTTTATATGTCTCAGGTTTTCCCAAGTATCATTAAATCGATAGGTTTTTCCACAAACTTGTTATTGAATTTTATTTTTATTATTGTTACGTTAATTAAAACAAATAGTAAAACGGTATGTTTATTACACATTTTCTTGAGAAAATTGAGCCCAAAGTCAAAAAATGAGCGCGGGCAGGAAAAACCGAACGTGCTAGAAACTGGATATCTCAAGACCGAGATAGAATATCAAATTTTCTTAAGCGCAATTAGAAAAGCAGATATTTCTTCTAAAAACAAAGGCCTAAATGAAGTTTTATCATTATTACTAACAGCGCAGTTACCGTTAAAATGGGTCAGGGTACACTAAAGTAAGACTTTTCTTAAATCCCCGATATATAATATTGGAGATAGGCTCTTTCTGTGAAACGATTTTTTTCTAAGAATATACCCACTAATCCGCCCTCAAATATTATGCACGAATTAAGGGGCACCCTGTATTTAAAATAATAATAATACTACAATGAGTCAATCATTCTTCGAAGTTCGAACTATGGTTATCAGATATGATAAAAAGGTCATCGACAAAAAGAAGTACCTTCACAACTATATCGGCAACACTAATACCTCCAGGTAGATACTAATGTAGGTCGTTCAGGTAGAGGCTTAATACGATAGGGCTACACAAACACCTGAACACCACCTTGACTTCAAATGAGTCCGACAAAGAAAATCCATCCCAAACTTTACATGTTGTATCCTTATAAAGCAGATTTTCTATTTCTATTAACTTTCACAACAGCTCCAAGGAGGAAAGCTTAAAGAAAACCGAATTACGTGTGATCAGGTCAAAAACGTACTCTCCATTTTTCTTTTGGAGTAACCCGCTCTAAATCCAGATTGGAACTCCCAAAGAATTTCGTTTTGCTCTATCCAACTATTCATTCTATTTAAAGTTAACCCTGTTAATACCTTGTATAGCATATCTAATAAAGAGAGGCCCCTTTAATTAACACAATAATTTGGATCACCTTTCTTAAACAGTTGCGTAATTATGGAACTTCGTAAACAAACCGGTAGGTACCTTACCAGATAAGAATATTTTGTTAAGCAAAATGAGAACTTCATCTAAAAAACAAGATGGTATATTTTTGTAGAAATCATTACTGATTCTTTTCTTGTCTGATTCCTTCTTACTCGTAAGCTTAGGTCCTTAAAATGCATGCAATAGTTCTCACATTTCAAAAGGAAAATCAAGAAAAGGACCTGCTTACGCTAATAGAAACTAAGAAACAGATTGCTCACTTTCAGTTGATCACAGTAAAAACTTAACATTTTAAAAAATCTTTAATTGGAATAATGCAAGGAGCGGCTTCAGTTCTTTTAGAGTTGTTCTTCGCAGCCTTATATGCTCTTAAAAGCGCTCCCATTTAAGCGTCAAGGTGCTCAACTTTTGTGTTCGAATACTGTGAGATTTTGTCATTCTTTAGAAAATATTACTCAAAACTAATTTGAATTAGAACTTATTATGGCACCAGAAGAAATCAAGTCTTCCAGAACGTGTGCATAGGCATATTTCTTGCACCTGCTGCTTTGGAACTCTTCTTCCCTTGCGCTGTAAAACTGCAGCAAGACTCTGGTTTCATCCCTCGAATATGATTTTCTTATTCCGAATCAAACATTTCAAATATTTTTAATATAAAATAGAAAATATGTTGTATCATTAACTTACTTTCCTTCCTTATTTTGCGTGGCTTCCATCTTTTTGCTTTTTAAATTTTTAACAATTTTGAAACTTGACAAACATAAAAAATAAATTAGTTTTGCCAAGATTGGTCATTAAGAAATTCACTTAAGCGCCCTCTTAGTTTGAAAAACTTAACTAATCATCGGAATTCGATTTTACATCGGGTGTTTGCCAATAAATTTATTGGGAACAATTACTCTCAGATTCTACATAGGAACTCATGGAGCTTTGTGTGGCACAACAACTGGTAGTGAACCTAAGCCTAAGAGCTTACTACTCTGAACCATACCTGTGTGCATTTTATCGACAGGAATTGGGGCGACCTAAAATTTTCTGCCGAGTCCAAACGAATCCGATGAGAAGCACTTTTCATGACAAGAAATAATTTTGGAAGATGTGTAACTTCTTCGCAAGGTTGTTCCCTTGAATTTTTTTTTATTTTGATGACAGTTGTTGTTGAACGCACCCAGGCCTCTGGCATGACAGTCCAAAGTACTAACCATTATGCCAAAGGGTACTACCCAAAACACCAATACATAAGTATTAAAATTGATACATCAGATTTCAGATTCAAGTACTTTTAGGACCACTGCGGTCCTTTAGCCATAGGTTTCACCAATACTCAGGATTTGCCTAGTATTGCAATTGGAAGGTATTGACTTTCAATGGCATATCCGTATGCCACTAAAAACGTTGGTCAACTATTCAGAACTTACGATTAAGATACATTTCTTACAAAATTTTACCAATAGAAAAGAATATTTTTTTCGAAAAATTGTAACATAAAAATTTTTAAGACTTTAAACACCAAATACCTAAGAAAAGCTTACCATCTTTGGACATACGGAATTGTCCTTTAATATATCCTGAGACACGTTCCGTATACTGCCCTGGCCAACCCCCAAAGAAACCGCAAAGTCCACAAGATGAAGCCTAGACACACAACTAGTGAATATGAGTCCATGAGATTTTGATAATATCAAATTTGGCACGTATCGACATAGACCGCACAGCATACCAATGAATTCAATTGAAAGCAGCCAGAATATGCCTTCAAAATAAATGTTTGGTCGGAGCAGCACACTCATACACTATGACCATCAAATGACTGATTCATTAGAATTTGGCAAGAGTCAGTTAGGTAGTAGTGTAGGGTAGGTGCTGCTTTGTGTATATGCATTTGTGTGTGAATATCCTGCGGCTAAGAATTCCTTTTTTGCCAAAATAACCAAATGTAGATTCGCTTTTGGGCTCCCCAATTTCCAAACAAAAGTAAGAATGATTGGGTGGGTGTGTTGCTGTAGATAAATATACACCCAATACTCGAATAAGAAAGGGACTCAATCAAAGAATGAGACGAAATTTGCAAATTCTTCAGAATATCTTCTATTTCGATGACAAAGTTAAATTTATTTTACTGATGGCAAAAAGGTGCGGGTGTGGAACCCTTTTCTTTTGATTGTCAAGATCCATGAATGTCATTGAGACTGGCGACGCAATCTTCTTTAGAAAAAAAAAAAAAAACAAATCAACAAATAAACGAAATAATCTCGAATACTAATGTAATCCCCGCCACACACTAGCGGCCCAAGATTTAGGATATATGTACTCGTACAAGTGTACAGTGAATGAAAACGAAAGCAAGTTCTTCATACATCCTCATATTGCTTACTCTAAATAATATTATTCCCAACGCGTCTCGTTTTCGTCCTCGTCTTCTTTTTCATAACGTGTGGCTTACATATTAAATGCGCGCATGGAATTAGAATAGCTCCTCACATCAGGACAAGGCCGGCAGCAGCGATGCTTCCAATAAAAAGGACGAAAATCAACCCTGCTTTGATAACTTTATTCCGGCACCGGCATCGACGAACGTCCAGAGGGAGTGAAGCATTGATGTCAACCCACATGTCAGGGCAGGATTAGGAATTCTTGTGCACCGCAACATTTGTAAGTATCCATGCTAATTGCCTTCAATGAAATTTAATAGTTCTTCTTTTCTGGGCGATATATTAGAATTCAACTGTGATTAATAGAACATCATAACCCTAGTTTGTATCTCGTAAAAGGGTCCACCTGACCATATGAGTGTTACTTTAGAAGATATCAATAGAATAACAAAACAAAGTTACTTTCTCACTCATTATTCATTTTTTCATTCTCTTCCACATTTGTTCAGGATTTCACTCACATAATATAACAAAATTAAACAAACTAGTAATACCACTCTTATTAAGAAAAGCGCTCAATAGGACTAAGTTCTTACTTGCGACTTTTAGGTACTATAAGGCACATTATGGATTCGGAAAAAAAAATCGAACTCGAGATTTTGATCAAAGTTGACATTACGATGATAGCGAAGACTAAAAAAGTGGGTTTCGCAATTCCGTCTGTCTGTCTGCTCGACTACAGCCTAAGCGGCTCGGCCGATTTTCTTTTAACTTGGTAGAAATCATTTTTATTTTTTTCTCCCCACACATTTTTTTCTTTTTTTTTTAAGACCAAAAATAACGGTACCTACCAAACGAATTTTTTTCGAAATTTAATAAATATTTTTTTTTTCTCAAAAACTGTTCGACAGATTCAAAAAATAAAAATACAAAAAAAATTTCGTATAATTAAACCTAGGTAATGGTTGAAAAAAAATTTCCGCAAAATGGTTATTGAGGGTACCCCCATGGAACCATTTTTTTTGTTTTTGATTTTCTGAAAAACGGTACCACCGATTTCGATCATTTTTGTTTTGCTAAAGCTCCCCAAGAACATACATAGAATTGTGTACTCAAATTTTCAAAAAAAAGTTTTTTGGATTTTTAAAAAAACTTCAAATTTTTTTTTCAAAACTCAATATCTCGAAAACCCCATGCTAGATTTTTTTAAAACTTAAAAGTTTCTCAATATAGTCTATAAGATGTGAGAAAAAAAAATGTATTTTACCTAAAAAATTAAGGTACCTACCATACAAGTGCTAAAAAAATTAAAAAAAATGGTTTTCAAAAATCGTATTTTTCTCGAAAACGGCGCCTAGAATTTTGATAAAATTTTGTTTCTTGCAATTAATTTTAACGATCTTTAATTTAATAAAAAAAAATTGAAATTAATATATTACAGCTTGTACCTACCATAGAACCGTTTTTTCGAATTTTGAATTTCTCATTAATGACATGACGGATATTAATGAAATTTTTTATAGCGATGTTTTCAAAAAGTTTAAAAAACATTGTATTTTAAAACTGTAAGAAAAATATTTTTTTGAATATTGAAAAAAAATCTCTTTTTTTTTGGAAAATTCAATATTTCAAAAAACGGCTTATAGTATTTTTTTTGTAAATTTAATTTTTATTCGAACAATAATAAAAAATGTTTTAAAATTTTTTATATAAAATCTTATTTTTTTAAGAAACCACTACATCGGCTTATAATGTTTGTTCTTGCATAATTTCATATTTGCATAACATTCTGTTTCTATCTCTTACTACTAAAAGAGTTTAAAAAATAAAATTTATTATTGTTAATGTTAATGTTAATGTTAATGTTAATGTTAATGTTAATGTTAATGTTAATGTTAATGTTAATGTTAATGTTAATGTTAATGTTAATGTTAATGTTAATGTTAATGTTAATGTTAATGTTAATGTTAATGTTAATGTTAATGTTAATGTTAATGTTAATTTTTATATACCATAAGTCCAGTTTTCGAAATACTTTCAAATTTAATACTTCTAGCCGACCCAGCTCTCGAAATTCGAGTGCCAATGTATTTATTTAATTCATCATCATTCAATAAAAGACAGAGAATTCATGATTTTTTTAAATTGTTGAATGCAATGAGAAGTACCTACTAAGCACTCAATCCTGGAGTCCAAAGGAAAACAGTTAATGGTAAACAAACTTTCAAACCTATACACATTTTTGACACATTAACAATTTTTGTTTGGATTCTTTTATGTCATTGTCCTTCAGCTGTTGTTGTGGCCATAATGTTGGAATCGAACCCACGTCGCGGGAGTGACGTCAACCTGTGAATTTTGTGTTACATCTAAAAATTTCAATCTCTTAATTTTTTCATATCAGGGCAATAAAAAAAATATTTATCATTCTATTGGGACTCGAACCCAGGTCGTTGCAGTGACTTCAATCTGTGAATTTAGTGTTACATACATGTGAATTTTTTTTTTTTAAATTTCACTCTCATCATTTTTTCATAACGCACCTAAAGAAATATAGCTAACTTTAAAAACATAAATTCAATTTACTTTTGTAAACCTTCTTTTGTTTGCGCATCGATCGGCCAGCTGTTTATTGACATAAATGGAAGTGTTCCGAAAATGAGGTAGGTTTGAGCCCATGGAACGCATTCAGCCATGGAGATTTAAACTTGTATCGTAAGTCATGTTCGTCCGCATTTTTGACGACTCGACGTCTCACTCTGCATTTTCCATCTTCTCTCTTTCCCTGACAAATTTCGAGTATTTTGTATTCTCTTTTTTCGCAAATATTTTAAATTCAAATGCAGACAAATGTAAATAAGTTTTGAAAATAATTGACTTATACAAATACGCAGAGCTTACACTTTTGCATGACTACCCCTATTATTGTAAAGCCATAACTGCAATGAACTTGAAAAGTGAAAATGTTTAAAAAAATCTGCTCTCCTTTTCCAACTCAATTTAAAATTTTATCTCCCATCTCAAAAAATCAAAAAGTAAATTTAAATATAAAAGTAACTTTTTGCTTCAGAAAATGACCGATAGATGTCGCCAAACTGAAAGCAACAAATGTCGCTAGTGTATGTGTGTTTTCTTTTTCTTTTTTTCACTTATTGTACTTTTTGCAAAAATTGCCAATTGTAGTTAACGCTTGATGGTTTAAATGGTTCTACCTTTTTATTTTTTCACTTTTTAAAAACATGGAATACATTTTTTCAGAAAATCACCGATAGATGTCTGAACTGAAATGGTGTGGTGTAAATTATACGCTCTTCTCAGCAACAGATGTGGCTAGTGTATGTGCGTATTCTTTTTCACTTTTTGCAAAAAGTGCCGATTGTAGTTAACGCTTAAGTTTCAAAATATTATTGTAAGAGCTCAACTACTAAAAAAACACATGCCTAATATTTATATTGATATTTCTTCACTTAGGGGGGTCTTCACATTCAACAACATGTTCTGTTCATCAACTTTTATCGTGTTGGTGGATTTGTGTAATGTGAATCCACCTTAATGTTTCGGGTTCTGGCTTTGGGTTTTCGCTGAATGCTTTCATTTTTCATATTTTGTTTTTGTTTTCCGGACATTTTTTTGCAATTTTTATTTATTGTTTTAAACAATTTCAGTGTAGTATATTTAAATAATTTTGGCATTCTGCACATCTATGCAAAAAAATGCTTTCGTTTAATATGTAATTTATGCCCCTTCGGTTTTTGTGGGCCGCGAAAAGTGTACCACAAAAAACATGTTCGCCGTTTTATTATAAATGATGCTATCATTAGTATACATTATTGAAGTAAAAAGTTATCTGAACATTTTAGATTAATAAATTAATCTCGTGTTGTCAATCGTACGAGTAAATCGCAAAAAAAATGAAGACAACAAACAAGTAGACTTATAGGGGCCCCTAAACTACAGGCCCGATATTTTTGGTTCCTTGTTCATATACTCGTACTCTAACGAAACCCCCACATTCTCCGTCCACCGCATCGAAACTTAATTTTTCCAAGAATTTCTCGCGATCTGCGATTCCGGTCACGTTCGGGTGACGAACCTTTTAAATTTGGCAGTTCCGTGTGTTATATTAGTCGACGACGTTTCAAAGGGATTAAGATGACGACGACAACGACAACGTCGACAAAGAAGTTCGGCTAAGGTGAATTCGTCGGAAGTATGGTTGCCACGTACGGCGTTTGTTTGCCAACACAAGGAACTTTTTTTATGCGTTCATTATTAACTGGCTTCTCTGACATCAAAATAGACTCCCCAGCCAACTTTGAATGAATTTCAGCCTTGATGCTCGAAGGGTGAAGATACAGTCTCCGCCTGCTCATTATTATTATTTAGCTACTCGGAATGTGACATGGTTTGTTAAGCAGTCTCACCTATCAGCCATCACCAACCACCAGCAATGGCACTAGAAATAAAGTATTAGCGCCAAGGATGTGGTATATATCGGCAGGTTGGTCGCAATCTCCGACACCACCAACGGCTGCGGACGGCGACGTTCTCAGCTCCGTTATGGTCCATCATTTGAAATCATAATGGCGATCATAAGCATTCATAACAGCGAGCTACGAATGCGTTCTACATTTAGCAGTTGTTCTTCCTCGCCATTTGACAGGACATCCGAAACGAATTCAATTTCATTTTCATTTCACGCATCGGGTGACAGGAATTTGTTGCAGGATGCAGATACAGGGACTGGCTACGGACATGTGATGCTATAAAAGGATGCTGATGTGCGGGTATTAACTTCATTTTGGGTGAGTTAATCGATTACGTGCGGTGAGGGTTGCTATAAAGGCTCAACTTGCATTCATATGAATGGGTGGATCAAATATCAAATAAAAATAAATAATGGACTCAATTTTTATAAAGGGTGCCATTTAATCTTCTATAAAAAGCCGCGATATAGATTCTAAAGGCCAGACAGAGGTCGTAAAACTTAATCCTGGGTGGCAAAATTTTGCAATTTTAAATTGAGCCTGCACATTTTTGTATAGAAATTGACGAAACTGAAAAATAAATTCATCTAAAGGTAAAGACATTTAAAAGTTGTATAAACAAGTTCGAGCATTGCATAGAAAAAAAATAGCAGCACTATAGTGCTCTGTTATAAATAACACGCTAGCTGAAAAGTCTGAAGTTTAGACGAGCTTGTTAGAAGCCATCGGCCGGTACTGTCAGCAGTCTGGAAAAGATAAACAGTATGTGAGCTCCTTCGACTTATGAAAGAGGTTTGTAAGGATTTTTAGTAAGTAAGTAAAAAAGAGCAATAACATTAGCTCTCATATCCTTGTAGACAGTTATTGGCATTAGATTATCCAGCCTGCTGTCGTAGTGTCGGCTTAGAAGCTTGAGCCTCTGCCGATAAAATATCTATCCGCTTCAAAGCCAAGTCATAAGATCTAAAGCTTATATATATATTCATACGCTCATACCGATGAAGTTTAAGAACATATCAAGGATGAATTTTATGATCAACCTCTAATCGGATTTTGTCTGGAGTGGGATTTCGAAGTTGTGCTTGTGGCCTTGAATGCCTAAGTTAGAAAGGACAACATCTTTCCTAGACCACTTAGTAAGCACACGCTCCACCAAATTTCAACAGATGACATCAGTGGTGAGACCCATTTTGCCGCCTCCATTCAATACTTAATTAAAGTTAAATTTCGATACATCATTTCACAGGCAATGTGGTATATTTTATTGAAGGTAAAATAGGATCAGCGGTTTCAAAAACAGATTCTACGGGCCTTACGAGCAGCGAAGTCAGAAATAACTTTGTCAAAATCAATATTTGCATCAGCCAATTCTTGTTCAATCGACAATATAGCCAAGTTTGATAGTCTAGTGGAGCTCATATTGGATCTGAGATAGTTTTTGATTAGCTTCAACTTCGAAAAACTTCTCTAACAACTAGCGACACTAATTGCCAAAGCGGAATACGAGTATATACGAATCAAGATGATTATATTTGGAATCGAAATTCTTAGATTCAGTTTTTGAATGAACTGGAGGAGCTCCAGTGGTCTTTTGCCCCTTATATCTTCCTTTTTCCCGCGAATTCTTCTCGTTTTGAGTTCGATTTCGAGTTTTTCGCAGAGAATCTTAGCAAAGTCGATTGCGGCTTGGACGAAACGGTCTCTGCTCTCCACTAGGAGAGCTTTTGAAGCGCAAAGTTTCTGAGCACACTTTTCCACACTCAGTCCTTGTTGCTGCAGGCAAATCTGTGCGTCATTACTTCAGGTAGCACAGCAGCTCAAAAGCCAATAAAAGTGAGGAAGTTGAATGACTGCATGGCTGTCAGAAGAAGACTGGCTCCCTATCTTGTTTCGGAAGTTTGAGATGAACCCGTCAATTCTTCCAGTACCTCAAGAACTTCCTCAAACTTACTTTTAAGCGTCTTGACAGCTTCATTTCTAGCGCTCCAGCCCGTTTCAGTGACTCGTTTCACTTCTTGACCTGTGAGTTGATGCAGAAAAGAAGGCAAATAGCTTCTCCAGAGCTCCAAAATACATCACGGAATCCACTGATTCAGAAGCAGCGTGTACCCCAGCCAAGTTGAGTGAGTGGTTTGTGCATGCAACGAATGTAGCTTTCGGATTCAGTGCTTTAATCCGGGCTTGAATTCCATTGTGTATCCCTGACATTGTGGCAGCGTTGTCATAAGCCTGTCCTCTTAAGTTCTGTGTATCCAGTCCGTCTGATGTTATCTTCGCGATTATATCGTTGCTGAGATCTTCTGCAGTTTTTCCTTTTGGTTCGAAGAAGTCGATGAAAGATTCTACCACAGCGACCTTTTCTCAGTACGTATCGCAGAACGAGGCTTATTTGATCTTTATGGGAGACGTCTGGTGTACTGCCGAAGATTACGTTATAATATTTAGCTTCTTGAATGCGACGGATGATGGTTGATCGAACTTGCTGTCCCCTGTAAGTTTATCAATTCATTCTGGGTTTCTGGATATAGATACGAAACTGGAACTCTTGCTCCCAGCTTTGTCAGGTGTTCCATTAGAAGAGGAGAGCAGATAAGGGAGAGTATATCGAACCAGGAGAAGGTAGAAGAAAAAGATTCAGCACCCTCCCACCTAAAAGAGATCAAATTGACACCCGAAGGTCTTATGAAATAGTCAAACAACTGGTTTTAGGACGGACTCAGACTCCTCAAAATGCCTAGTCACTGAATCACAAGGAATAGAACGAGTGTTCAAGCAGCATTTCCAAAAGGCAAGGGTAGGGAGACAACACATTATTCCATGAGGTACCAGTTCCAAAACCCAGTAAAGAAGAGCTTAGCTAAGATATTTAAGAACAAATAAGGGAAAGGGTATCATGACTTTTATGCAAAACTCTTCAAATACGGAGGTTATGGTTTGGTGAGGATCATGGATCAAATTATCAACCAACTATGGGAGGAAGAAAACATGGCCAATAACTTTGAAATTGAATCCATATGCCCCATTACCTAGTCTTGCATATAAGTACATATATATCTAAATCCAAAATTCAATGTGAAATATAAATCGATCTGTAACACTTTAATCCCCAAGTAACAGTGTAACAGTCTAAACGCTCAATTCCTGGAAAATAAACCGAATTTCAATCCGAGACGCACCATCCATTCAACGAGTTCAAAGCCGTATATAATATGACAATGTTCGAGCTCGGCATCTCAGGACAAGTTAAGACAATTGCAAGACATTCGAAAATACTAGGTGTAATGTGCAATTGGGGTAGCTCTTCCGAATTATTTCAGATAATGTTCTACTGGGTTTCGAGAAGAAGATTCGCTAATACGTCACTTTTTCTATCTCGTTCTAGAATAGAGAGCGCAGAGAAGGTGTTTACACAGAAGTCACTATCTTCGATAGATCCATCAAACCCCTAGGGTATTCGGACTATGCTAGTATTATTTATCTTTCCGAACGTAACGTAAAAGAGTACAGTTTTTCAAAGGTCCGTACAACTACTTGCTTATGATGATGATATTGACATCATTTGGAGAAAGAAGCGAGTTGCTACTGGGGCTTCTTCAAGTTTTGAATCGAAGGCGGCAAAAATGGGTTTGGCTGTTAATGAGGACAGGACGAAGTATATGCTATTATCGAGAAAAGAATCTTAACATCGTCTACTATCGCAAAACGTCAACTTCAAAGTCGTCAAGAACTTTTTCTAATCGCTGTTTCTTTGGGCTTAGAAAATGCAATTGAGATGTAAAGGCCTCTCTCAATGAATCAAGAAGACTTAACATAAAACCCTAAGCATCTGCTTTATGGGGCCGAAGCATGGACCTCGTTAGAAGCGTATTTGAGAATCTGCTTGTGTGGTTTGAAAGGAAGATTCTTCGGGTGATTTTCGGTCCAGTATGTATCCATGGAGTATGGAAGAGAAGAGTAAACAACGAGCTTAACAGGCTTTACAGCGACATCGAAAGGGTCAAAAAGCTGAAAATAAAACAATTAAGATGGCTGGGACATGTGTAGCGTATTAGCACCAATGTACCATCTCGACGAGTCTTCGCATCTTCCCCTGATGGTCAGCGCAGCAGAGGAATACCCCATCACCTTATGTACCTCACACAAGCGGAGAACGATCTCAACCAACTCGGAGTGCGTAACTGGAGGTAGCAAGTTAGGGACCAAGCTGGCGGGATGGGCCTGTTGGTTGAGGCTGAAGTCTATCCTAAACTGTAAGCGCCACAAAAGTAAGTAACTTCGAGACAGCAAACTTCCGGTTAAAGCAGCAAGCATTGTTGATGGCAGAAGCAGCAAACTTGGGATCATAGAGGGTGGAAAGTTACTATGTTTTAGGCAGCAACACTTCTATGTATACTGTTTCATCTAGTCAAACTGTTTTGCTTTTAATTCCTATTTTTAATTGAAATTTGAAAGCCATTAGACCAATTAAAAAAATGCCATTGCAGAAACTCCTGTAAAAGCATAAATATAAACATGGTTTCGTAGCAAAACTTTTCGATCCATTACTGAGGAAAAAATTAGATTTGCTTGGTCGCTCCTTAATGGAACTAAATTTGAGAGATATCATTTTTCTCCGCTTGCAAGTTTAAAGTTTCAGCATTGACCAATTTTACCTCAATTAAACCATAAAGCTCCAGTAATATTTTTGTATAAATACAACATTTCCTTGAAAAAAAAAAAAAATAAACTCCAAGAAAACTCACTTCAAGGAAGTACCTGAATCCTTTCAATTAAAATAATTCCTTCATTGCCAATTCCCTTTACTTTCCTTTTATGGAAATAGTAAAGGAACAAAACTCTCCACAACATCCTCTGAAGAACAAAATAATAAGCACAAACTTATCATAAGCCCACACAGAGCAGAAATGTCCTAATTTAAAACAGCACCAGCCCGAACAGGAGCAAAGAATAATGTCAAAGGAGTCGCATTGAAATGAAGTGTCCAACTTGAGTGGCTACAAAAATGTTTGTCGCGGTTGCAGTTTTTCTTTTATTTTGTTTATTTTGCCGAAATCACCCAAGAAGAAAAGAGGTCCTTGTACGTAGCTGGTGGAGAAGAACGGGACTGAGGAGCGATAAGAAATGCGAAAAGATGTGGGCTCACAAAGAATTTTCTGCACTTTGACACAAAGCAACTTCAACACCATCATTTACATGCAACAGTGGAACTTATTATTCTTAGTTTCTCTTTTGCCGCAAACATTCGCTGTTCATGTCTCCCACTTTCGATTTTTCCTTTTGTTTTCAGTTCTTGTTTTTTGTTGTTTTTTTTTTTGGTTCTTGTTGTTTTACCCTTCTAATGGAAAAAGCCAAAAATAAACAAGGATCCAGATCCAGCAACTAAACGACTGCGACGACGACGACGATGACGAAAACGGCAAGGAGTGGAATTAAAAAAAAACATATATGTAGAAGTTCCTCTCCTTCGTGCTCCGCTCTGTTGCTTCTTTCGCCTCAGCTTGTAACTGTCTACAAGGACTTGAATTATTTATGAGAGATATTGCCTCTGTGTTACATTTACATTCACTGTGATTTATCTGACAAAACGATGCTGTTCACCTGTCTCTATTAATCTTGGCCCGTTCCGCTCTTGTTGCCGATGTGTTTGTCATGGAATTTGAGAACCGTGGACAGGATATCGTGCACATATGTGAATTAAAAAAAAAAAACACCTAGCCTAGAATTTCATCTATAACAAGTTGTCAATAATAATACTTCTGCCTTTGCAGTTATACTGTCAATTACATAAGAAGATAGGTGAATATCGGAGTTTGTACAGTCAAAGGGGAATTTTACCAGTGAAAATGTTTTTTTTTTTTTTTATATTTGAATGAATAACGAGTGAAAAAATTTAGGAATAGCTGGGAAAAGCTTAAATGTAATATTCTTAAGGCGATTTAATTGGATAATATAGGTTGTGATTTTGGAAATCTCAGTGTTATTCGTATCTTCAGTGCACCTATAAGCCTTCTAGTAAGGAGTTATGCCACTATAGGTTTCAAAGCCCATATAATTGACCGCTAAGGTTTCCATGCGACACCCTATATTAGAGGCAATATTGCAATGAGTCATTTTCTTCATTCTATAAAATGACCAATACGTTTTCGCTTCAATACTCATCTTATTAAATATAGAACGTTTATTTTATTGTTTCGTTCGTCTATCGCTTGCACTAGCAAATATCTTGAAACTTCTATCTACTAGATTGTTAAAATTTTAAGGAACGATTTTAATAGATTGATTACACTATGAAACAAAATTTTGTTGAAATGAACCACCTTAGGTTAGGTAAGGTGGGGTAGGGTGATGATGCGGCAAGCTGTATCATATCACTCGGATCTCAATGGATCTATTGTGCCCCCAGGGTGATGGGTAATTTAGGAATGGGAAGGGTAATATGAAGTATGTAGTGGAAGTCTTGGGTATGGAGAGCCTCTCTGAACGATCCTGATTTCTCAATGAAGTTAATGCAAAAATGAGACATCACCCAGTTCGTCGAAAAAATATTCTCCGAAAACATCTTTTCTAGTTCTGGATAGGCTGGGGCATTCACAAAGGAAGTCACATAAGCCCTCTTCCACCTCTTTGTTCTGACAACTTCTGCAAAATTGAGAAGTGCTGATGCCCATTTTTCTCATGTGGGTTCCCATTGAGCTGTGACCCTTAAGGATTCCAACTAAGAGAGCAATAGAAGTCTTTTTAGCTTCAGTAGATACTCTCTTTTTTTCCTTTATATATCTGGCCAAAGATTCCTTGAAACGCGACAGGTTTCATTTGTTGACCATCTATCATTTGCGGTCATGACGTTGACATTGATGCAAGTGCACGCAGCTTATTTTCCAGCTATGTTTCCTGACAGCAACATGGCCCCTCGTGTACTTGAGATCGTAAATCATTTAACGGAACAAGTATATTTCCAGGCCCTTCGAGTTCTTGTTATACATAAATCCACTGGTCCTGCTGCCATACCCCCATTCTTCTGAACAGGTGTTCTTCACCGCTAGCAAAACCATTGTGTAAGCTCTGCAGATATGGGAATTGCCCGGGACCACCATCTGATGGTTGCTACCGTAAGATTACGAACAGGTGCAGTTCGGAGATCCCAAGAAAACACCCGAATGCCCAAGTTTAACACCGAAAGACTCAAGGATCACGCAGTCCGCCAACAACTAGGGGACCATTTTCACAAGGATTGAGAGCAATCAGTAGCACGGAACCGACCTCCATCGAAAACCATTGGTGTGCTGTGAAAAATGTTTTCATATCAGGTGCTGAAAGTATAGTCGGTCGGTCGCAAGGAAGAAATAGTGCCTGACTTTCCGAAGAACCTTGGGCTATGATCGAAGAAAGAAAACAGCTCAAAGCTCGTATTGAAGCAACGCCAGCAGCAGGCAGAAACGAGCTAGAGTCTGCGTACCACATGAAGATGAGAGAAGTTCACCGAAGGAGACCTTACGCAGTGCGAAAACTGGAGGGGAATAGCAATAATCGTCTTAGAGCGAATAAAAGGCCACCTAGAAGACACGCTTGACGCCGAACAAGCAGGTTTCCGCTCTGGATCTTCCTGTGTGGATCACATCAACACCTTGTGGATCATCATTGAACAGTGCGTTGAATATCGATCACCACTTCACGTGCTGTTGATCGATTTCGAAAAGGCGTTTGACAGTTTCAATAGAGAATTTATTTGGCTTGCCTTGTGCAGGAGAGGCATCCCGGATAAATTGATCGATATTATCAAGACTACATATGAAGGATCCACATATCACGTTCTACATAAAGGAAGGTTATCAGAGGAGTTTGAAATCCAAAGTGGTGTTAGACAGGGTTCTATACTGTCACCAATACTGTTCCTGTTGGTAATAAGTGATGTGCTGCATGTAGCTTTGTCGACTTTAAATGGAGGAATTCAGTGGAATCTGCTATCACACCTGAAGCATCTGCACTACGTGGATGACGTGTGCATACTCTTTCATAGGATCATGGTTCTCAATCAAATGACAACCAGGGTGGAGAGAGAATCCGAAACCGTTGGGCTTAAGATCAATACGGCAAAAACTAAAAGGATCAGCCCTGGAACATCCTCATCTACTCAAATAGATATTTCTGGACAAACAGTAGAGATGGGAGAGAGTTTTCAATACCTTGGGAGTATTGTCTCTACTGATGGAGGGACCGAAGTAGATATAACCAGCCGAATCGGGAGAGCAAAGACTGCGTTCGGAATGCTGTCCAAAATATGGAGAAATAATTCTATAAGCTTAAACACCAAGCTACGACTGTTCCGCTCCAATGTAAAATCCGTGCTTCTCTATGCATGCATCAGCACTTGGAAAGTAACACCCACTGTCACAAGAAAGCTGCAAACGTTCGTGAATAGATTTCTGCGAAACGTCTTGCGGATTTTCTGGCCTAACCGTATCTTCAATGATGAACTTCATGCGAGGACTGGTCAGGAACCCATCGACTCTATAATATGGAAACGTAAGTGGCAGTGGATTGGACATACGCTTCGAAAAGGCGACGAGTGCATTTCGAGTCAAGCGATGCAATGGAACACTCTCACGCAGCGAGACAGAGGAGTGGGCTGACCCAGAAGTACTTGGCGAAGAATGGTCGAAGAGGAATCAGCACAACTGGGGAAGAGTTGGAGAGAGCTGAAGTACATCTCCAGAAACCGTACACGGTGGCGCGTAGGAGTAGTAGAGACCCTATGCCCCGCAAAGGCAACCGCACGGACGTAACAGGTCCGAGGACATAAGTAAGAAGTAAGTAAGTTGATAGAGTTTGGCATGAAGCTCTCTTATCGAAAATCCGTGCATTTGGTATCAATGAAATCCTTATTCTTTAGATTAGAAATTACCTTCTAGATTGTTGAATACATGTTATGTTGAAGGCTGGTATTCCCTAGGCCTCCATTTAGTTTCCGACTCTCTTTTCAATTTTTATAAATGATCTCTTGTCTAAAACTTCTAATCCACATCTTTGTTTTGCCAACTACTCTACCCTCAGCTTCTCATACTCGTTCTCAAAGTCACATCCATCTCATTCGGAAGTGGAATTGTAACGATACTGATGGATAAGATCATTAGTTTCCGATCGTTACAGCACTGTTAATTAGAGTTTAATGCTTCGAAAACACAATGACGCATTTTACCGTTGAAGCAAAATTTACTTCCTTGTCCTTGAATGGCACTAGCATCTAAGAAGCCAAAAAGCTTTTAGTACTCGGTATAGCGAAAATCTTTTTGGAAATTACTACATTCTCGAGACCGCCAAAAACCTTTGCTAAATGCCTAGGATTTCTAGATCGGTGTAAACAAATGTAAAAAGTAATTAATTTTCGTAACAATATGGTCTGTGAAACAACATATTTTTTGCCAGTTTTGGTAACTATGATAATGGAGCCATATATATTCGCATCACCTGTCGAGTCCCGTTACTGACTGTCTGAATTGAATATTTGGCCGATCTTGTGCCGGGATTCGTTAAAATATTCATGCGTGGTGAGAAACTTGAGACATAGTAGCTAACCTCACCGTGTTTTCGGTCCTTCCATGTAGCCACATCCCTGACCTTTGTCTTTTGTCCTCTGCTTCCTAAAATTCAACGCTCTTAGCATTTGGACCACCTATGTATGTTCGTCAATAGTCTCCTCAATGTTGTGGACACATTAGACACTCGTTCGGCTAGATTCTATATCTGCTGCCAGAAGGTGAGTTTTATATTGAGAGTCAGTTCAAAATACTTCACACTTAAACTTCAAAACTTACTTATTAATAATGATCCCAAACTGGTATTGGTCCATATTTCTGTGTCCTTGATCATAGAAGGGAAGAAATTGTAGAAGATTCTACATGCTCGATCTCATATAAACGCAAAATAAATAACAGATAGCAATGCTGGTAAAATCCTCCTTTATATTAAAATTTTATTAATCTCTTCCACCGATCAGCACCACGGATTAGTCAAACTTATAACAGCCAAAGACATCTTAATTTGTCAAAGTTATTAGGTATATGATGCCGGTCCGTTTTCGCAGCATCCATCATTTATTCCACGTCGATATCCCACAGTGGTACAAAAATCGCGGAATCACAGTCGCCAAGGCATTTCCATCCATATTAGTCCCAGCCACCAAGCTTAAGATATAAATTTGTTGAATTTAGTATAACGACGCTCCAATTAATTACGGTTAAGCCCACACCTTGGTTTAAACTGGGAAGCGGTAGGAACTTCAAAAAACGAAAAAAAAAAAAACAAGACCAATTCATTATATTCACTTTGTGTGCCGGACAAAGTGCCACTTGTCTTCTATACCCATGCAAGACCAAGTCGGTGCAGAAGTGTGTTTGGTTTGTGTAAAAAAGGAAAATGCAAGCGCCATCCTACCTCATTGCAGCAAATTCAAATAACAAGTTGTAGGTTAGGTACACGTTTTGAAAAGAAGGCGCAATAAATCATGACCTAGACGCGGGATACCCCTTGTCCCTTTTTGTGGTCAAGAATTTGTGTGGACGACTACCAGTAGATAGTTCTAACTAGTTTCCACAGAACTTAAAATAAAGCTTTGTTTGTATGTAAGTTTATACATCTTGAGAGGTTTTTGCTTAGAAAACGTAAAGTATTCCCATCTTGATGGTTCAATTTATGCAGGATCTTATGTCCTGTGACGAATTTATCATTTAAATCTTCAGTTCGAATAGTGGGACTCTTCATTTTGACTAAGGTTGTGTATATGCCATCATCACCCATACCTGCACGGTATTATGTAAGTTTGGCCTAATCGGATATTCAAATCGTTCACAGGTCATTTGAAGTGAATTCACACTGCAAGCGAGTCCTTTCTAACGGAATGCAATAGATCATGATGTGATGCGATATGCAAATGACCTGTTCACACATATTATGTGGGCAGGAGGTGTGATGTCTGTTGTCTGTGAGATAAGATTTACCTCACGTGTAGCAACTTGAAAATGATAGTCGGATGTCAGACAGAAAATGAATAAGCATAACGAGCTTATTAAGGGATTCTCACGTTCAAGAGTTGGGTAAATGGTAGAATTCAAGTAAATATATTTGCACAAGTTAGATAAAATTACAAAATAGAGACTAGATATCAAGGATTTACAGGAACACAGGGACGTTGAGAGAATTCTCGGGGCCAGGCCCAAGTGTTGTTGTAGGAACTAATTGGATTGAACTATCATTTAACAAAATCGCTCAGAAATTTTAGAAGTTCCATGCTACAGCGACCAACAGTTTTTAGCCAACCTTTCTAACTTGGCTTCTGCTTTAGAAATGTTTTTTAAATTTAATTCTTCTCTATGTGGAATCGTTGGCTTTGCTCATCGCCGAACTTCTCAAGGTTTTCTGGGTAAAAGTAAATAATTAGAATTCAGGAAATGAGTTTTAAATGAAATTCTGCACCCAACTTCCTAAGGCTTCAGCATAATAAGGCTCAATTTAGGTTATAAGCAATTGCGCTAGCCATTGACGGTGAGCGCTCACAAACGTCGTTTTAAAAAAAGTTCAGATCAATGATCAAAAATGACCAAATCAACAAGAAACGTTAATTTTTTGAGGACGCATTTATCCAAAAATACACCTCGTAGCTAAGGACGATTTTTCAGCCGAAATTGGGATCATTTCGAAACGCTCCGAAGCGAAGCCCAGTTCTCGAACTAAAGGCATTATCTATGGTCATGCACTTTAAGCTCCTTGCTCAGTTGGATCTTGTACGAGTGTAAGTCCAAGACCCGACGCAAAAATAAAAAAATAAGTCTGCGAAAGGCCGAGTTCTTGTACAGGGCTCGTGTTGGCTGATTGATAGATTGATTGAACCAATTGTCTGTGAAGGTCCACCACGTTTACTTTAAAATACGCGCAAAGCTTGCAAAGTTTGCGCCAAAAAACACGCATTTGATCTACCGCGGGAATTGAAATACCCTTTATATGGCAAGTTATTGATTCATCAAAACATCGAATCCGAGATTTTTATCAGACTTGACATTGGATAACAAAAAAGTGAGACTCGCAATTCTGTCTGTCTGTCTTTTCGACTACAGCTTAATTGACTTCCATACGATTTTTTTTTCAATCAATATTATTTTTCTCAAAAAGTGTTCCACAGATTTTTTAAAAAAAAGCTTGCTTGAAAAGAAATATCCGAAAAATGGATATTAATGGTATCTACCTAGAACCATTTTTTGTATTTTTTGATTTTCCCAAGAATGGTACAATGCTAAAGCTGCCCAAAAGTTTGAATATCATTGTGTTTCCAAATTTTCAAAATTGCATTCTTAAGAAAAGTTAATTTTTTTTTTGGAAACTCAATATTTTGAAAACTCTTTGCTTGATTTGATTAGAACATGACAATTAAAAGTTTTTTAATACATTATAAGATGTGAGAACGGAAATTATTTTATCGCAAAATAACGGTACCCACCATGAATATGTTAAAAATTGGTTTTATATAATCGTATTTTTCTCGAAAACGGTTCCGAGAATTTTGCTAATTTTGTTTTTTGTTTTCATTAATTTTTATGATCTACATATAATTTAATAAAAAAAAATTGAAATCGAGATATTACTGACTGTACCGACTGTGCGGTACCGACATAACGCATTTAAATGAATTTTTTTATAAAGAAGCTCCTAAAAAGTTTCAAAATTTCAAAACTTAAAAAAAAATATTTTTTGAATTTTTGGAAAAAAAATATATTTTTTTTATTGGAAAATTCGATATCTCAGAAACAGCTCAATATTTTTTTTGTAAATTTAATTTTTATTCGAACAATAATGAAAAATTTAAATTGGCGTACCAAGTTTTTTTTTTTTAATAGGTATTCATAAAAAATTGTATATAAAAGCTTATTTTTTTAAGAAACCAGAAGTTATAATTTTTCTTCTTGCATATCACAATCGGTTGCACCGTTTTTGAGAAAATCAAAAGCTAAAAAAAAGTGGATCCAAGGGGGATACCAAAATAAACCATTTTTTAGAATTTTTTTTCAAACATTTTTTAGCTTTAACTAAATACAAATTTTTGAAATTTTTCTTAAAATCTGTGGGTCAGTTTTGGAGAATAAAAAATATTTATAAAATTTCGAAAAAAATCTTATGGCAGGTACTGTTATTTTCGGTCTTAAAAAATAAAATAAAATAAAATGCACGACTGGGTCGCACGAACTTGCTCCTATGTAAAAGACTAGGAATTTTAAAAACGAATGTTATTAAAGAAAACTGTTCATAAGGATAAAATGAATTTTTTAAATTCTTTTATTAGTAAGAAATAAAAACACAATGCTATGCAAATATGAATTTATGCAAAAACAAAAATTATAAGTCGTTGTAGCGGTTCATTATAAAAAATAAGCTTTTATGTACAAAATTCTTAAAACATTTTTAAGAAAAAAATTTGGTACGCCAACTTTAAGTTTCTATTCTTGTACGAATGAGAATTAAATTTCCAAGAAAAATACTTAGCCGTTTTTGAGATATCGAATTTTCCAAAAAAAAAATTACTTTTATTTCCAAATATTTTCAAAATATTTTTCTTTAAGTTTTGAAATGCAATGTTTTTTAAATTTCTTAGGAGCTTCTTTATAAAAAATTTCACTAAAATCCGTTAGACCTAAGAATCGAAAGAAAAAAAATTTTAGCGAAATTTTCGGAACCGTTTTCGAGAAAAATACGCTTTTCGAAAACCATTTTCAACATTTGCATGGAGGGTACCGTTAGGTTTAGGTAAAATAATTCCTTTTTTCTCATATCTTGTAGATTGTATTAAGAAATTTTTATTTATCAAGTCTTAAAAAAATCGACGAAGTTATTGAGTTTTGAAAAAAAAAATTGAAATTTTTTTTTAAAATCCAAAAAAATTTGTTTTGAAAATTTGAATACACAATTATATTGAAACTGCTTTGGAGCCTCAACATAAAAAATTATCAAAATCGGATGTACCGTTTTTGAGAAAATCGAAAATAAAAAAATGGTTCCAAGGGTGGTACTAAAAATAATAATTTTTTGGTTTTTTTTTTCAACCATTACCTAGGTTTCACTAAATGAAATTTTTTGATTTTTGTTTTAAATCTGTGGGACAGTTTTTGAGAAAAAAAAAATATTTATAAAATTTCGAAAAAAAAAATCGTATGGCAGGTACCCTCATTTTCGGTCTTAAAAAAAAGAAAAAAGCGTGTGGGGGGAAAAATTAAAAATGATATCTACCCAGGTTCAAAGAAAATCGGCCGAGCCGTTTAGTTTTCTGTTTTCTGAATAGCTACATTTCATAGTTTTTCATATTCATTTGATTCAATAACGTTATAAGATTATAATTAATTGAAGACTGCACAGAATACATTATCTTGATTGACCTAGAATTTTTGACCAAACAGATTTCGCGAGGATGAAGATAATTAAACAATTGCTTCTGATTGAGTACAGTGATTGAGTAAATTCAATTATGAGTCAAGTGAGCTCAACTCCAAAATGCGAATGACCTTGGGCTTCATCATTAAGATGCTGTCATACTTATTTTAATAATCTAATATTGATCGAAATTTATCGACTCTTAGAGAAATCAAAGCATTAACATAAGTAAAGGTCACTTGACTTTAAATTTAATTATAAACGGATTTCAAATAAATGGGTTCGACTGTAGTAAGACGCGAAAGAGTTCTAATATTTTCGGCTATGTATGCATAATTAGAAGAAACGTGTTCCATTGCAAGATGTGAAGAGAGCCAGGTAGGAAATGCCCCCTTTCGTTGGCCTTAAAATATCTACATTTTATGTTAATGTAATTTTCCACACGAAAAAATATCTTATTTTTTTACTTGTAGGTATAAGGTCGTCGTCCTGCTTATCTATGGCACACCTCTTATGCCATTTTTAGAGCTCGTATCCTTGCTTGATATAAATTTGTTTTGACTTGACTTACATATACATCATCAAAGAAACACAACACACCCTCACCCGTAGGAAGGTAAATATAAAAGTTGTCTACTTTCAGCTCATCCGTCGTGTTGATGGAAAATATTTGCCAACCTTGCTCTAGGAGATGAAGTTTTATCATTATTTTTCTATTCGTTCGGCAGATCTCATTGTTGTGGGACAACGAACCGTAACCTTTTTGCACCGACACGACCAACTGACGGCTCATAAGGCCTCAGCTCCAGTACCCACTGCCATCCTATCACTGAGCCATGCCGGCCGGGATGACATGGCCTTGGAGAGGTATATGCATACAATACATATGTAGGTGGTGATACAATTTTGTTACAATTTTCTCTCGACATCATCACTTTTATCATTTTATTTGTGTGCTTCGTATCTAATAAGAAGTTACAACACGTTATTGTTTCCTTCCATCATGCTTTAGCTGTGGGTAAGAAGGTTCGTATATACGCACCAGGATGTTTAGTGTGCCCTTACCATCATACACCCCAGTTTCAGCCACAGTTCCAGTCCAAAATCCGCCCAACACGTAGAATCCACAATTTTTATTCCCCTATTCTTTCTATAAGGACACCCAGCAAAACATTATTATGAAACAAAAAATAATAATATCGCAAGAAATGAGCAACGTTCCTTTATTCAATTGTGTCTGTATGCTTCCTCGGGCGTTAGAAAGTTTTGTCAGGTTGAGGGGGAAGGTTGACCTGGAGTGAGAGTTATATTCTATCATAATTCTCGTGTACGTGCCGTAATAAGGTGTCAAGGAAGAGCAAGTACGTAGACAGAGTGAGAGTAAATGGGTTCTGATAAGTTCGTTAGCTCGTCGTACAGGGTACATTGTGTGTAGCCTTATTGTATACAAGTTGTTTTTGTTAGTATCTCCATTAGGGTCCACTTTTTCCAGAGTGTGAGATTATCCGAGTTAAATTCGAATTTACCCTTCAAATTTGGAGAGTTATTTCGAGTTTAACTTAAATTCAAGTATTCAGCTTTTTTCTTCTAAAACTATCACTCTAATTACGTTTGTCAACTATCAATTGATAAATTAGTAAGTAATAAAATTTGATATTTAACAATCTAATTGACAAAGTTTGGATCATTTACATTGAGAGCGATGTAGACTGAGAAATTGAGAATTCTCAAGGAACAATTTGTCGGTTTTCTGATACATTGAATTAAGAAAATTATTTGTTTTGTTTATCAATTGACAATTGACAAACGTGATAGGGGTTAGGGGTTAAGAAGAAATTTGAAGAAATAAAATTGTTCTTTACAAAATTGTTTGTTAAAAATGTAAATTAACACGCTCTACACTTCGATCTACGAACTCCTTACCACGGGTGGGGGGAAGTGTGAAGAAAGAACTGTTAGGACTATCAAATGGCACGGATTGAAAGGGTGTCTTTCGTGTTGGAGTTGGTCCACTTATAGATATTTCGTGTATAAAGTGAGTGTGAACTGAATGGTGTCGAACACAAATATTTTGTATGACATCACGTGTTCATTTTGATTGTGAATTGTATTGCACGTATGACCCTTCTTGTTGAACCTCATAGTATTCGAGTGGCTCGCGCCTACGGCTCCGGCTGCAACTGTGGTATTCAAGACAATTACGTAAACGAAGATGAGTGTAGCATGGAACTCTTCGTTATAGTGTTAACACTCACAATATATGTAGATACTCTTTAACTTCTTCCCTTTCGGAAGATTCTTCCTTCCTTTCTTCCTTCCTTCCTCGTCAATTTATTTTTTGTGCTGTTTTTTTTTCTTAGTGAGGGATTATGACTTGGTGGAATCAGCTTTTAGATGCGCCAGGGCCAGTGCCTTGTAAGGAGAGCTTGTTATTAAGCGATCTTATCTCCAGTTGCTACAATATGATATGGAGATATTTTTGAAAAGAATTTGATGACGCTATGGATTCCTGGGATGATATTGATGCATCTAATACTTTCGGATAAATGGAAGCTTGGGGAGACATCATAAAACTATTTGATTCAAAAACAAAGTTTGGAGATAACATAATCCTGATAGTGGGTGCCTGGTTGACTGTTTTTCGAGGGTGTTGGCTAAGCTATTTCTTCATTTTATTTCCATAATATAAACTCGGGGGCTTCGTAGACCTATGTAACATTCACGGTTCAAACCGATGCGTGCAATGTGGTGGGAAACACACCCTGACCACTACAGAACTTGGCATTTTAAATAGTTGTGTGCCTAATCTTCTCCAGACAACATGTTGTATTGGACGGTTTTAAGTTTGATCTTCACAAAATAAATGCTGTTCCCCAGTGAACCGTTTTTTCTCCGACTCTCTTCCTCATTTTCATAAATAATCCCTTGTCTGAAACTTCTAATCCACTTCATTGTTTTGCAAACGACTCTACTCTCCTACTCGTTTTCAAATTCATTCGTTGAAGCAAAATGTTCCCCTTATGCCATTGTTCTTGAATGGCACTTGCATCGAAGAAACCGATAACCTCTCACCACTTCTGATAGGGCTATCATTTATAAGGCGAGTATAATTCACACGTTTGGGCAGGTGCAGCACAATCTTTTCTCCACTTATTGGATAGAATTCAGAACAGAGCGTTAAAACTGATATGAAACAGAGTTATCATAGATTCATTTCCATCTCTTGAACACCGTCGGAATGTTTTTTTATGTTTTTCCTTGTTTTATCGCTTCTTTCACAAGCAATCACTCGAAGTAACCAGTTGCATTCCTCCCCTTTATCAGTTCACCCGTGATACCGGTTCGCTAGGAATGCTCATCACCTCGAGGAGACTAACTTTGGTCGTACCGTCAAATATAGATTCGTTTTTTAGTCACAAAACACAATTATGGAATAACTTACCCGGCTTACCCGGCACGGTTTTCCCTTGCCATTTTAATTTGCAAACATTCAAAACCAATGTTCATCGACACCTTCTTTCTCTCCTCCCCTAATTTCTTCATCGCCCGTGCTGTGTTTAACATTATAAGGGTCTCTTAACATACCCTTGACCGCGTGTGAAATATAAAAAAAAAGGTTCATAGCCGTAAATCTAATAATACTCTTTTGAAATTGTTACCCACTGTGAGTGGAGTTCCTCATGGTTCCATCTTGGGAGCACTATTGTTTTCTTTATATATGAGTGAACTGCCATCTATCATTAACCTCTACTCTATGAATTCGTATCCTCTGGTTCTAAAATACACTTTAAAGAAACATGCCGCTGTTCTCGGTCAATCTTGCGTTTGTTTGATGAACGAATGTTGGCTGATTGATGACGGAACTGATCGTCTCAAATTTGGCATCAAACGTAAAGATTATGAAGGGCCACTACGTCTACCATAAAATGGCCGTAACGTTTGCACTAACGAACCCTCAACAGAACACAGACAGAGAACAGATAACAGAACAAAACAACATAGCCGCCAAAGTCTATCGCTATAGCTTTGATGTGTTTCATATACGGTGTCGTATTCTAATTGGCGTTTTTGTGTTGAAAAATAAGAAGATAGTCCTCTCGAAAATTGAAACAACTTTATTCAATAAGGAACATACATACTTATCTTGAATAGTTTGCACACAACACACCACTTCACACAAAAAGAGATAGGTTTATATCCTTAATTAATTCCTTAATTTTTTTTAAGCTGGAGTTTTATTATTTTCTTTTTAGATAAAATTGATTCATTTTATGGTTTTTAAAAATTATTTTGAAACTTAAAATTTGATAAAAAAAAATAAATTGAAAAAAAAACTATTAAAATCAACAGCTACTCGTAGCAACTGAACTGACGGAAAGCAAAATGTACATACCTACTGCATCTGCTGTTGCTGTCTTCATCTCACTCGTTCCCTTAAGGACCGCTTTAGCTGAATGAGATGTAGTCAGTGCCGCCGCTGGGTGTTCGTGCGCCCTTGTGCTAGAACCTTAAATTGCCGCCCCATGTCTCGGGTGCGCGGGGGTATTTACGTTGAATAAGTGAAAGTTTTATTTATTCTCCATTTCGCAGTTGCAAAATTTAAGCAAACATGCATTGTTGTTGTCGCGTTACGAGCTACACCAAATTCTTATACATTGAACGTAGTCATTATAGCATATTATGAACAGTTTTTGCATCCTTTTAAGATTATTTATTCTTTTTACTTGAGACTCATAGGTACTATAAGGCAAGTTATGCATTCGTAAAAAACTCGAACTCGAGATTTTGATCAAAGTTGACATTGATAGCGAAGACGAAAAAAGTGGGTCTCGAAATTTTGTCCCCACACGTTTATTTTTCTTCTTTTTTTTTAAGACCAAAAATAACTGTACCTGCAATACTATTTTTTTCGAAATTTTATAATTTTTTTTTTAAACAATGTCCAACTGATTTAAACAAAAATAAAAAAAATTAAAGAATCGGTACATCGGTTTTATTAATTTGTTTTATGCTAAAGCGCCCCAAAATTGAAAATATTCCTGTGCATTGAAATTTTCAAAAATTTTTTTTTTTATTTCAATTTTTGTTTCGAAACTCAATATTTCGAAAGCCCCATGCTTGATTTTTTTTAAACTTGATAAATAAGTTTTCGAAAATCGTGTTCTTTCTGAAGACGTCTCCGAAAATTTTGATAATTTTTTACGTTCTATAATATTAAACAAAAAAAATTTAAATCAATATACTCGTATTACTGACTGTACGAACATAGAACCATTTTGACGATTTTTGAATTTCTCATTACCGGCTGAACGGATTTGAATGAAATTTTTTATATTTTTGTTTTTGGAAAATTCGATACCTCAAAAAAGGGCTAAATTTTTTTTTTGGAATTTTATTTTTATTCGTAAAGAAATAAAAAAACAAGTTTTAAAAATTTGTATATAAAAGATTATTTGACTTATAACTTATAACTTTGCTATAAAATTTGTTCTTGCATAAACTAATATTTGCTGGATTACATCACATGGCATCCCGTTCTTAGCTCCAGCTACCAGCTATACTAAAAGAGTTGTTTTAGTCATTAAACAAATGAACTTTATGTTTATGAACAGTTTTTCTCTAATAACATTCATTTTTGAAATTCTTAGTCTTTTACATAAAGGCAAGTTCGTGCATTTTATTTTAAGAGGAAACAAAAAATATGACGATTGCGAATAATTTTCTTCAACAAAACCATTTTCATATATAATGCAAATATTCGAGTTCCTAGCACAGTTTTTAATTTATGTACTCGTATGTCAAATCAATCCTTTAGTAAAAACCAATAGTTTATAGCTTGACAGAAAGAAGACAAAGTAGTTTTTGATAAAAGTTTTTGTTTTCACTTTCTTTTTGAAACAATTAATCATTTACTTCCGGATCTGGAAGTATTATATAATTCCTTGGCACCTTACGTATGATTTGATGAAATTTGACATTTTGTGGCTTGTGTGGGAACTATATTTTAATATAAATAGAGTCTGAACTCTGAATGTCAATTGAAAGCTTAAATTCGAACAACGAATGAAACGTTAAATTTCTGGATTATTCTGATTTTGTTCAATCCGTTGACATTTCAGTTATTTATCAATTCAGTTCCAAAATTAATTTAAAACTATTCGTAAACCCTTCTTTAAAAAGAAACATAAATATTTAGGCTCGTATTCACCGAGCGCTCCTAAACGGCTCTTAACTTTACGTGGCTCTTAACTTGAAATTTCTGTGGGGTATTCACCAACCACTCGCAAGTGTTTTTCGAAGTTCGAAAATGAGAGCCACTCTCTCTTGTTCAGGCATACCCAAACTGTGAAATGTTGTGAAATGTTGGTCTTGACAGCAAATGGATACTCTTCTACTTGGCATTTCTCACATGGATTCGAGTCAAATGCGTGCGTGGCAGACGCACAAGCGAACAAACTTTCGAAGAGAGCGCTCGTAAGTTAGGAGTGGTCGGGACCACTCCTAACTTTTAAGGGTAGGTCTACCCCAGAAGCAAACTCAAATCTCATGTAAAAACGTGTACATGTATTGGTGTACAAATATGGCTCTCTTAGTTAAGAATTTTTGTGTTAAGAAAATAAATTTACCTCGGCTCGTCTCTTCAGGATACCTCTTTTTTCGCATCACGCATAGAGATAGAGAAAGATAGAATAGAATATAAAAAAAAAATAACAGAAAACGGGAACAAGGCACGAGTGGCAAGCTGGCAAGCCGCACAGTCAGCGCAGCGCACAAACATTTGATTTTGAATTGACTCGGATTGCGCAAAAGATAAATGAAAGATTTTTTTTTCCTTTTGTATTTTGGGTAGAAAAAATTATTTTTCGTGAATCGTGATTGTTTGAGGTTTAGGAAAGGGAAATTGAGTTTTTTGCATTCAATTTTGCGCACAATTAGACACAATAATAGACGGTTTGTTTTCTGTTTTATTTTTGGTTGCAGGTGAATTGAAACTTTTCGCATTTAGGTAGATAGCGTTTTTATTCCTTGCGTATTTATACAAGGTTAATCTGTTGGTTCTAGGACTTTTACTTTTAAGGATATTTTAAAAAATAAAGAAAGGGGAGCACAGATTTAGACATTAGGAACCCGGGGAATTTGCTCTGATATTTATAATTTATTTTTAATGTAGACAATTAATTTTAGGAAACAGTTCACAATTCAAAAATTGCTCAACTAAAAAAATTATTAAATTTCCCAACCCAAGTACATAAATTAATAGACTTTCAAAAATAATAATGGTAACTATGTACCTATACCTATAAAAATGTTCGTTTGAGTCTTTTTCAAAGGGCTGTAACTCTGCGAAAAGTGATCGTATTGGGATGAAACCAAAAGCGTTTTAAATATTTCTTTTTCTTCATTGTCTTGAGGTTTTTTATGATTTAATAAAATTAATAAGTGCAAAAAAATATAGCCTCAGATTAAAAAGTGGTTCCGTCTTTGACCACTAATTTACATGTAAAAATTGACAACATAAAATGTAAATTGGGCAGTTTTGAAAACATGAATAAATTTGTTATAGATAATGGATTCTTTGAAAATATTTATGGAGATACATAATTGATTTTTTACAATTGACCGTTCATTTAATAAAAGTGGAAAAGTGTTTTTAAACAAACAGATTATCAATTTTGAAATTGGTTGATCAAACCGTTCGTTTATTATCTATTGTTCCTGAATATTATGTACATAATCATCAAAGTTTTGCATTTGTTATATATCTTAGACTTGAAGCGTTACCATTTCCGGAAAAAAATCGAAGGAGATTTGAAGAAAAAAGTGATGTAAATTGGGAAAAATCGAAGTAGATTTTAAAATGACTTTTAATTTACTTTTAGAAAAATTTGAACTGGGAATTTTCATAAGTTGACATTACAACACAAAAGAATAATGATTCCGTCTATCTGCAACTCTGTACCTCAATCTGCAGCCACTTTAGCTCAGTTCCTTCCATACAGCCATTATGAAATATTATAATTATTTTGAAAACGGCTCTAATGCTTTTTTTTTTTAAATTATGTATAGATAACTGTACCAACAATGCAGTCCAAAAAATAAATGTTAAAAAATAAATGTTATTATCGGTACCTGTCATAGAACCTTCTTTTTATTTTCTACTTTTTCATTTGCGACTCTTCCGATTTCGATCAAAATTTTTACATCGCAGATTCTTTGATTTTGAAATAATATTGTATACGACAAATGTTTTCTTTAAATGTACACTTTTAAATACTTAAAATTATCAATACATTTCTTTTAATTTTAAAGAAAATTGTGTATAAATATTTAATTTTATAATTAATAAAACATTCTTTTATAAAAAATATAAAATATATTTAAATATAGTTTAATTTAAAATTAAAAACACATATGCAAGCGAAATTTTCATAGGATTCGTGTACACATCAGTGTGTTGAGTTCCTATGCTTTTAAACTTACTTATTTGTGTTAATTTATTGTGTTGACATTCTTTGTTTTTTGTAATTCGATGAATCTCTTCTTCGTTGGATTAGAAATTACTCGTATAAATGCTGGTGTGCCCCAGGGGTCCGTTTTGTTTCCGACAGTTTCTGTCTATAACTGTTGCTCCGCTTAATTGTTTTGCTGACGACAGTAACCTTAGTTTTTCATATTCGTTTTTAGATTCACATCCTTGTCCTCGGATGCGGACTACCAACGGCAGCGTATGATAAGCTCATTAAATTATGATCTTCGAAAACTCAATGCTGTTTGGCACTTGCATCGAGGAGACTGAACAGCTTCTAGGTATGTGCATCAGAGACCATCATTTGTGAAGTGTTAACATGTTTGACGTAACCAAAAACGCCGCTAAGCGTTTAAATTTTCTCCGCCGATGCAAGAAGTTTTTTACCCCTACTAATCTGGCTGTAATCTATAAGGCCTATATTCGTCCAAAGCTCGAGTGTAATTCCCACTAGGTAGGTGCTCTAAAAACCCTCTTAAGTCTCTTGCACAGAATTCAAAAGAGAGCTCTAAAAATGAAAGGCGACCGTTGTCTAACTGAAACATTTGAATCTCTCGAGCACCGCCGCAATTTTCATAAACAATGCTCTAGTGAAGTAGGAAGTTGCGTTCTCCCCCTCAATCAATTCAACCGTAATACCCGTACTTCTAGGACTGCTCATCATTTTACCCTTGGGCCCAATTTTGGACGTACTGTCAAGTACAGTGATTCCTTTTTTAGCCGCACTACACGCATCTGGAATGCTTTACCCGGCTCAATATTTCTCACTCATTGTAATGTGCAGAAATTAAAAACCAATATGTATCGGTATTTCCTTTCTCATCCTATCCTACTTTCCTAATTTCTTGCACTGTGTTTAACAATTTAATGGTATTCATGACCCCTTGAGTGCGCGTTTAATATAAAAAAAATACTACCTAGAGTGAAATAAAGAAAAAGAAGTAGATTTGGACTTTTTTTTGTGAAATTGAAGTAGGTTAAAACAGAGATTTTTAAAATGAGGTAGATTTCAGTATTTTGCTGATGGTGCGAAGTAAGAAGTAGATTTTAAATATTTGGAAAAAAAAGTAGATCTACTATAATTGAAGTAAAATGGTGCCACTGGTTCCCATTAGCTGAAACAAATTTCGAAGAAAAAGTTTGTCAATTTTATTTCCAATAACATCATTGTATTTTAATTTTACTTTGTAAACTACTATACTAATTTGAGGCTTCTATTTTATTACCTAAGCAAAAACTAAAAATGCATTTTATAAAAACTGATCTCATTCAAAAAACAAAAAACCAATTTCATTAAGTAATTTCGAAATTATTCACAATTTGTCTTTTTGATTTTGACACCAACAACATTATTGGAAAACTAATACTTGTTTTTTTTTTACAAATTAAAAACTAAGTGATAATGAATATATGAACATACATATGTTATGTATATTATATAAAGGTCGTTCTTATTAGAACTGGGCCAGACTTGCCTATTATCCTTTGTTAAAAATTATCTCATTTCGAAATTTTCAACGAAATTACATCATGTGGCCTAATGAAAACGAAGTACGCATTACATATGTATGTATTTTCTATTTGCTTACTTTTTATCAATTTTTTTTGCTTGGGTTTTTTGTTTCCTTTGTTTGTTTTTGGAGGCATTATACCTTTGCAGCTAGGTTGTTGCAAAAAAATATTTATTGGTATGTACAAAATAGATTTGCACAATAAAAACACAACAGAAAATAACAGTAACGAGAGTATTATCTATCACCATGACATATTGAATTAAAGGAGACAAGTCTTCCTATGTAAAACCAACAAAAATACATAAAAGAGGCGCACTTCCCATATTCTTTCTATTTACATACTTTGACATACCTCCCAATTTCACCATTCTTCTACCAGTGGAATACGTCACCACCGAAAACAAAATGTGATCGAATTTTCTTTCTGAACTTATTTATATAAATATGTACATAGGTATTTAGATTAATAGATACCTGCATACATAATATTTTGGCGCCATCCACTTGCCATATCCCTTGGTTGTTGCGTATTCGCTTACAGTGAAATGCAATTTCATTATCTAATATGTTTTTGATACATCCATTACCTACCTACGCAAAATTAAATCAAAACAATCCTTACGATACCAAATCAAATCACCCTTTGACAAAAAAAAATGAAGATCACTATGCATCGCAATTTATTACTATGTGTGTACCTAAAATGGCTTTCCATAGAAGAAACAAAAAAAAAACAGTAGAAGTGATGATAGATCGCAAATAAAAAAATACAAAAAAAACAAAATTTATGACAGCGAATTTGTGATATACCTACCTACTTATATACTTTTTTATACATACACAAAGAACATTTTTCCACTCTACCTCCGACAATGTGGAATGGTCATTGCATCATTTACCTACTAAAAACAATCATTTCTAACACGTTTTTTTTTATTTTTTCTGTTCTTGTAATACGAGATGCAAGGTGACAAGTCATAAACAAGAATAAAAAACTAAATAAGCCCAGACAAAAAAAAAAAAAGAATCAAGAGAGCGGATGGGCGGACAAAATTCTTTTGCACAGAGAATACGAAACCTTCTCTTTCAAAGCGCTGATATTGCAGTGGCATTCTTGTGAACTGAATACTTACTTGTGTGCGTGTGCAAAGGAACTTTTTGTTAAAAAATGCAAAACAGACCTCTTTTATAAAAATAAAATTAAATAAATATTCAGTGAAAAAAGTATTTTGTATTTTTGAATTTAGTAAATAAAATATCAAACAAAAATAAAAAAAATATGTGAGAACTGTATTATTAATACTTTTCTTGCAAATGCATTACAAATACTGTCATATTGAATTGCATTTTTTTGAACTTTAGATGAGTTTTATTAAATTTTTAAGAACGATACGCTGTTCAGGGAATATAAATCTTTGATTAAAAAATTATTTCCAAAAATTAAAAAATATAACTCTCAATTTCCCAGGGTAGAGAACAAAATATTTGTAAAAAAATGTATATTTTTTGACTTTTGTTAGTAAAAAGTTACTGTAAAAATAAAAAAACAAATAAAAAAAAAATTAACGTAATTGCACATACTTATTGGCTTTGTACAAGAGTGAATTTTACTTCGTTATCTTTTATACTTATGAAGTTTTATCCAGTAGAGCATTCATACCACTATGCGAATTTCCTTCGTTTTTCATAGTTTTATATATTTTTTTTTGAATAAATAATAAAACAGAATAAAAAAAGAAGAACGATACGTGATTTGTGAATATGTTGTTTCTATAAAAAAAATATAAAAAAAATAAAAAAGTAATATTTTCGGAATTTCCCTATCATTTGAATAAGGACCTTACTAAAATGTATGATTTTTCGACTTGTGTGGCAGTTTCTGGGCACACAATTTTTTTATATTTTTTTCAAAACTGCAAAAGTATTTTGAATAACATTTTTCTAATCGATGACCGTTTATTTCATTGAAATATTCGTAAAATTGTGAAAGTTATACAGCTTAGCGCAAAAGTCTAACCTATTTTTTCAATGGACACCTACCCTTAAGAGCGCTCGTAGATCTTCACTAATATTGCTTGGTGAATAGGTTTAGGAGCTTCTTAAGGGTAGGTGTCCATTGAAAAAATAGGTTAGACTTTTGCGCTAAGCTGTATAACTTTCACAATTTTACGAATATTTCAATGAAATAAACGGTCATCGATTAGAAAAATGTTATTCAAAATACTTTTGCAGTTTTGAAAAAAATATAAAAAAATTGTGTGCCCAGAAACTGCCACACAAGTCGAAAAATCATACATTTTAGTAAGGTCCTTATTCAAATGATAGGGAAATTCCGAAAATATTACTTTTTTATTTTTTTTATATTTTTTTTATAGAAACAACATATTCACAAATCACGTATCGTTCTTCTTTTTTTATTCTGTTTTATTATTTATTCAAAAAAAAATATATAAAACTATGAAAAACGAAGGAAATTCGCATAGTGGTATGAATGCTCTACTGGATAAAACTTCATAAGTATAAAAGATAACGAAGTAAAATTCACTCTTGTACAAAGCCAATAAGTATGTGCAATTACGTTAATTTTTTTTTTATTTGTTTTTTTATTTTTACAGTAACTTTTTACTAACAAAAGTCAAAAAATATACATTTTTTTACAAATATTTTGTTCTCTACCCTGGGAAATTGAGAGTTATATTTTTTAATTTTTGGAAATAATTTTTTAATCAAAGATTTATATTCCCTGAACAGCGTATCGTTCTTAAAAATTTAATAAAACTCATCTAAAGTTCAAAAAAATGCAATTCAATATGACAGTATTTGTAATGCATTTGCAAGAAAAGTATTAATAATACAGTTCTCACATATTTTTTTTATTTTTGTTTGATATTTTATTTACTAAATTCAAAAATACAAAATACTTTTTTCACTGAATATTTATTTAATTTTATTTTTATAAAAGAGGTCTGTTTTGCATTTTTTAACAAAAAGTTCCTTTGCACACGCACACAAGTAAGTATTCAGTTCACAAGAATGCCACTGCAATATCAGCGCTTTGAAAGAGAAGGTTTCGTATTCTCTGTGCAAAAGAATTTTGTCCGCCCATCCGCTCTCTTGATTCTTTTTTTTTTTTTGTCTGGGCTTATTTAGTTTTTTATTCTTGTTTATGACTTGTCACCTTGCATCTCGTATTACAAGAACAGAAAAAATAAAAAAAAACGTGTTAGAAATGATTGTTTTTAGTAGGTAAATGATGCAATGACCATTCCACATTGTCGGAGGTAGAGTGGAAAAATGTTCTTTGTGTATGTATAAAAAAGTATATAAGTAGGTAGGTATATCACAAATTCGCTGTCATAAATTTTGTTTTTTTTGTATTTTTTTATTTGCGATCTATCATCACTTCTACTGTTTTTTTTTTGTTTCTTCTATGGAAAGCCATTTTAGGTACACACATAGTAATAAATTGCGATGCATAGTGATCTTCATTTTTTTTTGTCAAAGGGTGATTTGATTTGGTATCGTAAGGATTGTTTTGATTTAATTTTGCGTAGGTAGGTAATGGATGTATCAAAAACATATTAGATAATGAAATTGCATTTCACTGTAAGCGAATACGCAACAACCAAGGGATATGGCAAGTGGATGGCGCCAAAATATTATGTATGCAGGTATCTATTAATCTAAATACCTATGTACATATTTATATAAATAAGTTCAGAAAGAAAATTCGATCACATTTTGTTTTCGGTGGTGACGTATTCCACTGGTAGAAGAATGGTGAAATTGGGAGGTATGTCAAAGTATGTAAATAGAAAGAATATGGGAAGTGCGCCTCTTTTATGTATTTTTGTTGGTTTTACATAGGAAGACTTGTCTCCTTTAATTCAATATGTCATGGTGATAGATAATACTCTCGTTACTGTTATTTTCTGTTGTGTTTTTATTGTGCAAATCTATTTTGTACATACCAATAAATATTTTTTTGCAACAACCTAGCTGCAAAGGTATAATGCCTCCAAAAACAAACAAAGGAAACAAAAAACCCAAGCAAAAAAAATTGATAAAAAGTAAGCAAATAGAAAATACATACATATGTAATGCGTACTTCGTTTTCATTAGGCCACATGATGTAATTTCGTTGAAAATTTCGAAATGAGATAATTTTTAACAAAGGATAATAGGCAAGTCTGGCCCAGTTCTAATAAGAACGACCTTTATATAATATACATAACATATGTATGTTCATATATTCATTATCACTTAGTTTTTAATTTGTAAAAAAAAAACAAGTATTAGTTTTCCAATAATGTTGTTGGTGTCAAAATCAAAAAGACAAATTGTGAATAATTTCGAAATTACTTAATGAAATTGGTTTTTTGTTTTTTGAATGAGATCAGTTTTTATAAAATGCATTTTTAGTTTTTGCTTAGGTAATAAAATAGAAGCCTCAAATTAGTATAGTAGTTTACAAAGTAAAATTAAAATACAATGATGTTATTGGAAATAAAATTGACAAACTTTTTCTTCGAAATTTGTTTCAGCTAATGGGAACCAGTGGCACCATTTTACTTCAATTATAGTAGATCTACTTTTTTTTCCAAATATTTAAAATCTACTTCTTACTTCGCACCATCAGCAAAATACTGAAATCTACCTCATTTTAAAAATCTCTGTTTTAACCTACTTCAATTTCACAAAAAAAAGTCCAAATCTACTTCTTTTTCTTTATTTCACTCTAGGTAGTATTTTTTTTATATTAAACGCGCACTCAAGGGGTCATGAATACCATTAAATTGTTAAACACAGTGCAAGAAATTAGGAAAGTAGGATAGGATGAGAAAGGAAATACCGATACATATTGGTTTTTAATTTCTGCACATTACAATGAGTGAGAAATATTGAGCCGGGTAAAGCATTCCAGATGCGTGTAGTGCGGCTAAAAAAGGAATCACTGTACTTGACAGTACGTCCAAAATTGGGCCCAAGGGTAAAATGATGAGCAGTCCTAGAAGTACGGGTATTACGGTTGAATTGATTGAGGGGGAGAACGCAACTTCCTACTTCACTAGAGCATTGTTTATGAAAATTGCGGCGGTGCTCGAGAGATTCAAATGTTTCAGTTAGACAACGGTCGCCTTTCATTTTTAGAGCTCTCTTTTGAATTCTGTGCAAGAGACTTAAGAGGGTTTTTAGAGCACCTACCTAGTGGGAATTACACTCGAGCTTTGGACGAATATAGGCCTTATAGATTACAGCCAGATTAGTAGGGGTAAAAAACTTCTTGCATCGGCGGAGAAAATTTAAACGCTTAGCGGCGTTTTTGGTTACGTCAAACATGTTAACACTTCACAAATGATGGTCTCTGATGCACATACCTAGAAGCTGTTCAGTCTCCTCGATGCAAGTGCCAAACAGCATTGAGTTTTCGAAGATCATAATTTAATGAGCTTATCATACGCTGCCGTTGGTAGTCCGCATCCGAGGACAAGGATGTGAATCTAAAAACGAATATGAAAAACTAAGGTTACTGTCGTCAGCAAAACAATTAAGCGGAGCAACAGTTATAGACAGAAACTGTCGGAAACAAAACGGACCCCTGGGGCACACCAGCATTTATACGAGTAATTTCTAATCCAACGAAGAAGAGATTCATCGAATTACAAAAAACAAAGAATGTCAACACAATAAATTAACACAAATAAGTAAGTTTAAAAGCATAGGAACTCAACACACTGATGTGTACACGAATCCTATGAAAATTTCGCTTGCATATGTGTTTTTAATTTTAAATTAAACTATATTTAAATATATTTTATATTTTTTATAAAAGAATGTTTTATTAATTATAAAATTAAATATTTATACACAATTTTCTTTAAAATTAAAAGAAATGTATTGATAATTTTAAGTATTTAAAAGTGTACATTTAAAGAAAACATTTGTCGTATACAATATTATTTCAAAATCAAAGAATCTGCGATGTAAAAATTTTGATCGAAATCGGAAGAGTCGCAAATGAAAAAGTAGAAAATAAAAAGAAGGTTCTATGACAGGTACCGATAATAACATTTATTTTTTAACATTTATTTTTTGGACTGCATTGTTGGTACAGTTATCTATACATAATTTAAAAAAAAAAAGCATTAGAGCCGTTTTCAAAATAATTATAATATTTCATAATGGCTGTATGGAAGGAACTGAGCTAAAGTGGCTGCAGATTGAGGTACAGAGTTGCAGATAGACGGAATCATTATTCTTTTGTGTTGTAATGTCAACTTATGAAAATTCCCAGTTCAAATTTTTCTAAAAGTAAATTAAAAGTCATTTTAAAATCTACTTCGATTTTTCCCAATTTACATCACTTTTTTCTTCAAATCTCCTTCGATTTTTTTCCGGAAATGGTAACGCTTCAAGTCTAAGATATATAACAAATGCAAAACTTTGATGATTATGTACATAATATTCAGGAACAATAGATAATAAACGAACGGTTTGATCAACCAATTTCAAAATTGATAATCTGTTTGTTTAAAAACACTTTTCCACTTTTATTAAATGAACGGTCAATTGTAAAAAATCAATTATGTATCTCCATAAATATTTTCAAAGAATCCATTATCTATAACAAATTTATTCATGTTTTCAAAACTGCCCAATTTACATTTTATGTTGTCAATTTTTACATGTAAATTAGTGGTCAAAGACGGAACCACTTTTTAATCTGAGGCTATATTTTTTTGCACTTATTAATTTTATTAAATCATAAAAAACCTCAAGACAATGAAGAAAAAGAAATATTTAAAACGCTTTTGGTTTCATCCCAATACGATCACTTTTCGCAGAGTTACAGCCCTTTGAAAAAGACTCAAACGAACATTTTTATAGGTATAGGTACATAGTTACCATTATTATTTTTGAAAGTCTATTAATTTATGTACTTGGGTTGGGAAATTTAATAATTTTTTTAGTTGAGCAATTTTTGAATTGTGAACTGTTTCCTAAAATTAATTGTCTACATTAAAAATAAATTATAAATATCAGAGCAAATTCCCCGGGTTCCTAATGTCTAAATCTGTGCTCCCCTTTCTTTATTTTTTAAAATATCCTTAAAAGTAAAAGTCCTAGAACCAACAGATTAACCTTGTATAAATACGCAAGGAATAAAAACGCTATCTACCTAAATGCGAAAAGTTTCAATTCACCTGCAACCAAAAATAAAACAGAAAACAAACCGTCTATTATTGTGTCTAATTGTGCGCAAAATTGAATGCAAAAAACTCAATTTCCCTTTCCTAAACCTCAAACAATCACGATTCACGAAAAATAATTTTTTCTACCCAAAATACAAAAGGAAAAAAAAATCTTTCATTTATCTTTTGCGCAATCCGAGTCAATTCAAAATCAAATGTTTGTGCGCTGCGCTGACTGTGCGGCTTGCCAGCTTGCCACTCGTGCCTTGTTCCCGTTTTCTGTTATTTTTTTTTTATATTCTATTCTATCTTTCTCTATCTCTATGCGTGATGCGAAAAAAGAGGTATCCTGAAGAGACGAGCCGAGGTAAATTTATTTTCTTAACACAAAAATTCTTAACTAAGAGAGCCATATTTGTACACCAATACATGTACACGTTTTTACATGAGATTTGAGTTTGCTTCTGGGGTAGACCTACCCTTAAGTTATGAGCGCTCGGTGAATACCGGCCTTAGAGACACAAAACATTTTTTTTTTTACCGTTGGTTTTTTTTTTGTTTTTGGTATCCGTTGTAAAGATGGTTTATTTACATTTTGCATCGGTAAAATAAGGAATGTTCTAAATCAACTTCGATAATTTTGTTCTTGTTACCAACTTAGATTTAAGATATTTAGCTATATCATTACAATCAGAATATTGATACCCATTAATAGAAAAATACGAGTAATTAGTAAAATTAATGTTTTCGAGACACTTTTCGTTTTATTTTATGGGAAATACATGGGCTGTATATCTTAAAAAAAATCAAAATCCTTTTCGAGTTTATAAGTCTGAGATGAAGGTTTCGTGGAAAGTTATTTCCCAAGTGTCAATCTATGGCGACATGGCGTTAAGCAGTTTAGACTCTGACTGCAATCGAAGAGGTTATTTGGTGTGAGAGGGAACTACGTAGTGAACGGTCAAATGTAAACAATAGATCGATCTCTTAATTTTCCGCCCCTAGACGTTGGCGCCCTTGTGCGCCGCACATTTTGCACATATGGTAGCGGCGGCCCTGGATGTAGTTATAGCTATGGTAATATGTATTAATATGGACCTGTTATCCAAAGTTATCCACTTAATTTTCAAAAAGAGGCAATTTTGAATAATTTACCAAAAAGGGAAAGCTAAAAAAGAATCAAAATGGCTCTTTAGAGTAACGAAGGTAGCCTTGAATGTATTACTTATTGGTATGTGGCCTCGGGGCGGAAATGTTCCTGTTTCTGATACCTACGCCCATCTAAAAATGATTACGGAAATTTCCACCCAACTCCCCTCGAAATATTTATCTGGGCAGGGCCTAGAAGTTACCTAAATGTTTAAAGTAATTTTCGACTACTTATACATAATTACATTATCTATCTACAAAGTACATTTATGGAAAACCTTTAGTTTCAGACCTTTGTATAAGAAATAGAATAAAATCGAATGGGAGCTTTTGTCATGTACCTATTTTTTTAACTTTATTATTATTTTTTAACTTTAATAACATACAAATGTGGACATGTATTTTCTACTCCCCTTCCGATACATTTTCCTAGTTACGAGTGTTGAGTGTAAAAAGGGAAGATGACAGTGAACTAGAAGCAATAAAATGCAACCCCCACTCTGATAAGAATGTTCCACCAAACGAATACGTGGCACCATCTGGAAGAATTATGGCACAAACTGCATTCCGTTGTTCAACCCCATTGTCAGGATGCGTTGGAAAACAAATAAATAATCAAAATTAGCGCACTTGCTTCATAATGTTGTCGAGTCTTTTCAGTATCATCCTTGCAACAGAAAACGCACGTGCCAGGGATTTGCTAACACAGCTTCACACTCTTCTTTTTTGTGCGTGTTAATAACTTTTGGATGAGTGACAGCAGCCAATTCCGGAAAATATAATAAAGGGTTGCTATAGCCAGTTGCCACACAGACTCCACCCAACCGAGGGGATGATGCTTTGAAAAAATACGCGATTTTATTTAGACACACCGGTACAGGCTGGCCTGGACGTGCTTCGCGGCGTCATTGTCGGTCGTATGACCCCAGTGGTTTATACGCTAATGGTATTGAGTCGTAAATTATGATCAACATTTAATGAACGGTAAATTAGAGCAATAAATTATGTTCGTGGGCTTTTTTATGGATTTTTTTTTTAAATTAAACTTAACGATTATGCGGAGCGGAGATGCCGGAAATGAGGTTTTAAAAGTTTATCCATACATTTGCTAACATGTTGGAAAACCGTTGGTATTACATACTTTTATTCCGGAAATAATTTGGTCGTTTGAAATAGTTATTAATACTTTAAATATTGGAAAATATACGAAAAGACAGCGGCTTCACTCTGTATGATACTACTTAACAATTTACTAATTTTAAAGTAGTTTACTTACTGTTTCTTAACTTCAAACATTTTGTAACTAGTATCGTTCTAAGGCCATGTTTTTTTAATAAATTGTTTCTGAACACGCCTTAAACAAATAAAACTCAGTAAACAGACATTTTTGACGTTTTTAAATGTCAGAGTCATAATATGAAGCAGCACGATAAATAAGGTAGCTGTTAGATGATTTTAACTTTAATAAAATGTTAGCGAAATTATGAATAAAATTTTCAATATCGTTGTTTTAACCACCTATTATACTAAAACAGTTTTAACACCATACTTATTTTACTAAGATATTGCGCCAATACTCTAAAGCTTTTGACATACCTTATCATAAGAAAATTGATCAAAATCTTAAATTTCGAAATAAAATTATGGCACGTTTTATTGGTCTTGAAACATATTAAGTTAAAAAGCAAATGCAGAACTGGATGGCCCGTACTTGTTCTCATTTAAAAGTACTATGGAGTTTAATAGTGATGGATTTAATTAGAGAACAAATTGCGATGTTAATTTTAGATATTTTATTATATACATTTTAGGAAATAACTTCAAAAATGAATGGCTTACTCGTTTTGAAGATATTCAAATTAAAAAGAATAAAATGCACGACTGGGTCGCAAGAACTTGCTCCTATGTAATAGACTAGGAATTAAAAAATGAATGTTACTAGAGAAAATTGTTCATAAGGATAAATTTTATTTTTTTAAACTCGTTTAGTAGTACGAGATAGAAACAGAATGCTATGCAAATATAAATTTATGCAAGAACAAAAATTATAAGCCGATGTAGTGGTTTCTTAAGAAAATAAGATTTTATATAAAAAAATTTTAAAACATTTTTAAGAAAAAATTTTGGTCCGCCAATTTAAAGTTTTTATTTTTGTTGGAATAAAAATTAAATTTACAAAAAAAATATTGAGTCATTTTCGAGATATTAAATTTTCCAAAAAAAATTGATTTTTTTTTTCAAAATTCAAAAAAAAATATTTTTCTTAAAGTTTTGAAATGCAATGTTTTTTAAACTTTTTGAAAGCATCTCTATAAAAAATTTCATTAAGATCCGTCTTGTCATTAATGAGAAATACAAAATGCGAAAAAATGGTTCTATGGTAGGTTGGTACAAGCTGTAATATCTTAATTTCAAATTTTGTTTTATTAAATTAAAGATCGTAAAAATTAATTAAAAGAAAAAAAATTTTATCCAAATTCTAGGCGTGCGTCGTTTTCAAGAAAAATACGATTTTTGAAAACCATTTTTTTTAATTTTTTAGCATTTGTATGGTAGGTACCTTTATTTTTAGGTAAAATAAATTTTTTTTCTCACATCTTGTAGATTATGTTAGGAAACTTTTATTTATCAAGTTTAAAATAAATCCAGCATGGGGTTTTCGAAATACATAATGAGTTTTTCAAAAAAAAATCGGTTGTGCCGTTTTTGAGAAAATCAAAAACAAAAAATGGTTCCATGGTAACATCAATAAAAATTTTTCGGAAATTTTTTTTCAACTATTACCTAAGTTTAACTAAATGAAATTTGTTTGTATTTTTATTTTTTTTAAATCTGTCGAACAGTTTTTGAGAAAAAAAATATTTATAAAATCTCGAAAAAAAATCAAATGGCAGGTATCGTTATTTTTGGCCTTAAAAAAAAAAAAGAAAAAAACGTGTGGGTTAAAAATTAAAAATGATATCTACCAAGTTTAAAGAAAATCGGCCGAGCCGTTTAGACTGAAGTCGAACAGACAGACAGACAGAATTGTCTTCTCTATCATCGTAATGTCAACTTTGATCAAAATCTCGAGTTCGATTTTTTTTACGAATGCAGAATTTTTAGAATCTAGTATCATCGCATATATATGTTTATGTATGTAAACGAATCCGCGTATGAAGAAATTTGAAAGAATATCTGCATTCGTATTTGTGTATTCTTTGTCAAACCATTTTTGTTAAAATGTTTTAATTGGATTTTATTATGTTTTTTGAAGAATTATGTTTTTTGAAGAAGAAGAATTCTCAGCAATTCTTGCTTTTCTAGAAAAAAAATCATCCAAAGAGTGGAAGAAAATTATTATTTCTCTGTTGTAATACTTAGGTATATATCTTAAAACTAAATTTTTGCCGTAGGTCGAAGTACAGACATATAGACGGAATTGAAAATTCAATATCCCAAAAGTGGGTTAGTATTTTTTTTTTTAATTTAAATTTTATTCGTACAATAATAAAAATGTAAGGCTGATGTTAATGTCATATATTTCTTATAAATAATATTTAATGAATTCAATTACATACCTTGCTTTAAAATCCTACCTTGAAATAAGTAAAGAATTTAAATAGTTTTAAATAAAAATAAAAAGTTAACACTTAATGCTAAACGCTGAATAAGCTCTCAATCTATACTTAACGAAATATATCTATGTTCTTGGGTTGTAATTTAAAATCATAGGGATTATTAGTCGTTGAGGTTAAGATCTCTTATTGTACCACACGTAGTTGCAGTTACATATGTATTAAAACTTATATACGAAAATATAATCAGTTGATTTGTTACTGTATTTTTATTTAATAAAAATTTGTGAAAACTATCACAATAAACACTTGGCGTACAAATTTTTTTCTTTAGAATGTTTTAAAAAAATGTATATATGAAACTTTATTTTTTTAAGAAACCGCTACAATGATTTATAATTTTTGTTTCTACTTAAATAAATATTTGCTTAAGAAAAAAAAAATGTTAACCCTTAAGAAAATTATTTGTATGCGATTTATGAACAACATAATTTTTAAATTCTTAGTCAGTTAACAGACAAGAACAGAATGCTATGCAAATATGAATTTATGCAAGAACAAAAATTATAAATCGTTATAGTGGTTTCTTAAAAAAAAAAAGCTTTTATATACAAAATTTTTAAAACATTTTTAAGAAAAAAATTTGGTATGCCAACTTTAAGTTTATATTACTGTCCGAATGAAAACTAAATTTCCAAAAAATATATATTGAGCCGTTTTTGAAATATCGAATTTTTAAAAAAAAAAATGATTTTTTTTTTCAAAAACTCAAAAAATATTTGTTTTTAAGTTTTGAAATGCAATAGTTTTAAGACTTTTTAGAAGCATCTCTATAAAAAATTTCATTAAAGTCCGTTATGTCGATAATGAGTGATTAAAAATTTGCAAAAATGGTTCTATGGTAGGTAAAAGCTGTAATATCTTAATTTAAAATTTTTTTTATAATATTTAAGATCGTTAAAATTAACTGAAATAAAAAATTTTTTATCAAAATTCTAGGCTCCGTTTTCGAGAAAAATACGATTTTTGAAAACCATTTTTTAACATTTGTATGGTGGGTACCTTTATTTTTAGGTAAAAAAAAAACTTTTTTTTCATACATCTTACAGATTATGTTGAGAAACTTTTATTTTTCAAGTTTAAAAAAAATCTAGCATGGGGTTTTCGAAATATTGAGTTTTGAAAAAAAAAATTGAAGTTTTCTTTAAAAGCCAAAACAATTATATTTATGTTTTTGGGGAGCTTTACCAAAAAAAAAAACCTGATCAAAATCGGTGGTACCGTTTTTGAGAAAATCAAAAACAAAAAAAAATGGTTCCATGGGGGGTACCCTCAATAACCATTTTTCGGAAATAATTTTTCAACTAGTACCTAGCTTTAACTAAATGAAATTTTCTTGTATCTTTTTTTTTTAAATCTGTCGAACCGTTTGTGAGCAAAAAAAATATTTACAAAATTTCAAAAAAAAATTCGTATGGCAGGTACCCTCATTTTTAGTCTTAAAAAAAAAGAACAAAACGTATGGGAATAAATTTGGCCTAGCCGTTTAGGCTGTAGTCGAACCGACAGACAGACAGAATTGCGAAACCCACTTTGATCAAAATCTCGAGTTCTATTTTTTTTACGAATGCATAAATTGCCTTATAGTACCTATAAGTCGCAAGTAAAAATCGCTTAAAGTCATCATAAGTCCATTTGAACACAAGTCAAAATTTGAATCGCTCTGTTAGTTCACTCAAGCGGATTAAAAGCCACTCTCACCGTCACCGAAACCACAACGTAGGAAATGCGTGTATTTCAAAATTTAACCGATCTTCGCTAGCTCGCACGATTCAGAATCGATACCCCCGAACCAAAGCTTAAATCATACAACAAGAACAAGCAAACACAATATTTAAGGTTAAACAATCTTATTAAATGAAACTTGCTCTAAAATTATAATTGCAAAATACATATACATATATCATTGAATTTACTCATGGACCAGACATAAAAAAAAAACCTCTATTCAAATGAACGGAAAAATGCTATTAATAAATAAACCTCTAGGTTTCCTTCACAATACTCATTTTTAGATTATTTTATCGAGAACTAAATAACCTTTCTCATAAATGGAATAAATTGTTTGCCTATAATTAATAGAATAAAAAATAAAAAACTGAAAGGTAGGTATTCACGAAAAAAGTGGGTCTATTGAAGTGAACCGAACTGTATGTCCACATCTACAGAGAAAGAGAAATTTGTTTAAAAATCAATTAGTAAATCTAAAAATACATTTTTGACAAATCTAAGCAATTCCATCAAAATATTTTTCCAATTAAATAAACTCATTAAGCAATTTTGGTTTATAGATACATAAATGTAATATATTATAGATAGATATTATTCTACCTACATACATACATACAACTGAGACTGTCAATCGTTATCAACGGGTACGGAATGATGTTTGATTAATTTATCAGCGAATCACCCTTTTTGCAGCTGGCAAGAAATAAAACGACAAACGAAACGCTTATCACATTGGAATTGAGTTAGGCGCATGTACGTATAGTTTTCTGTGGTTGTGAATGTGAATATATAAATTGACTCATTGTGAATTTTTCGAATGATACGATAATTCCATTAACAATTGCCAATTGACATTGGTTTTTGTTCAACATGACATGTTTGAGGTGGCACGACGACGATGAGTCAATGCTCTCTTGTTTGTGTTATTGTGTTGATTGAATTGAAAACCTGTTTTCTTCTCTAGCGCGAAATATTTTAAGTTTTTTTTATCTTCTCCTCTTTCACCTGATGATAATCAAAAGAATATAGATAAAGAACAAAAAGCGAGTAAGGGTTGACAGATAAATTGATACAAAACGATTGCCTGCTGCGTTATTTGTTTGGTTTTTGTTGTTTTGTTCGTTTAGCGTGAGTTCTCGTTCTGTCTACATACACAGACACAGAGTAGAGTACAGTCTACACATGACTTTATGTGTATGTGCATTCCTTTGAATCATTTTTATTTCTCGTATTTCTTACTATGTTTTTATTGAACCAGAGTGAGTGAGTTGCTATGAGAGTGACAAGGACAAGGCTTATTGTTATAAATGCGAGAGAGTCGAAACGCAAATCTCATTGGGTTCGGTTGAGTTTTTACATTTTAGTGACGTGCGGATGTTCAAACTGAGAGGTGAAATAGGTATAGAATATTGTTACATCGTACAAGTAGAGAAAAAAAGGTGAGTACGTTTTCAATTAATATCTTTGTGTGTTTTGATTATATGTAGATATAACAAAATATGTATTACGTTGATTGTTTTTATTATTATTAAAATGTTTTCATTCTTACGCAGTTGAGCAAGTTTTTAATTTTGTATTGATTTTCGTTTTGTGTTGTCGTTTCGTCGGGAAGGAAAGAGAAAACACATGGAAAGAGAGAAGTATTTGTGTGTAGATATCTACATTTTGTTCCACTAACACAAATGCCCCATCTTTTCTTGTGTGTGTTTTAGAATTTAGAAATGTGAATAGGGGTGTTCACATGGAAGAACATCTTGTACAACATGGTTCGATAACCATCAATGTTCTATCATGTGAACGCAAAACCAACCAATGTTGCATGGTTTTCAAAAATTTTTGATTTTGATTGATAAAACATTCAACGGAAAAATGGCATCTATACCAAATAATGGGTTTTGGAAAGATTTTTTTGAACTTTACAATTGGAAATTTACCAGAATTGTGGAAAATAAAAAGTGAAATTTATAAAGATAAGAATTTAAAATTAAAATCATATCAAAAACTCGTAACAAAATATAAAGAAAAGTGGAAGAAAATTCAAGTTTCATGCTTTCTTCCTCTTCAAGAATATCGTTCCTAATTATGGCTGCCAAAATTTGTATCGCCATACTGCTTCCGTTCACTTCTAAGATATAAAAATAATGATGTTGGACAACATCAGTATCCCATGTGAACGCAATAGAGCTGTGTAAATCGTTCATTTCAAATGATCGAATCCTTCAACAATCGATTACGAAAATGATCCGATCATTTCAATCGATCGATCATTTTCATTTCACTGAAATGATTCAATACTGTTCCTATTCGATTTTAATTTCGATTTCGATGATAAGATTGACTCGTGACTTTGATAGTTCTCACCAAATACTCTATTATTGTAAGCCATATCGAAAATCGAGACTCATTGAAATGATTGAGATTGAAATGGAAAATCGAGAATCCAGAATCGGGAATCATCTAAATGATTGAGATTGAGATCGATTAAAATAATTGATTTCGATCATCAATACTTTTCGATGATCGGATCAAAAAAATCGAATCGATCCTGACTGACACAGCTCTCGAACGCAAAGTAGTGTGCACAGTTATTTTCCTATAGAACCATGTTGTACAACCATGTTCTTCCATGTGAACCCCCCTTTTGAGTGAGATGAAAAGAATCTTCTTGGAGAATCGGTACGAGACTACTAGGGTATATGTATATAGTAATGTTAGGAACCGTTACCTATTCTGTAACGATTACTTTTCTGGCGCCCTATTTTGTAAAACGATTATCGTTGAAATTACTTCGTTATCGTTGAAATGCGATTATGTTTAACGAGAATCGTTTAATTTTAACGATACTCGTTAGTTCTAACGACTGCCATATACCTATCGTTTAACTTTTGTTTTATTGTTTCTTGATTTATACATTTTTTTTTTCATTTATTTATGTCAACTTTTGACATTCCTAATAATCGAGAAGTTGGTTGCTCTTCAAAAAAAATTTTTTTTTTTGGTTAAGCTTGGCAACATCTTTTGTACGCCTTTTTCGTTTTACTTAATCGCTCTCTGTCGTGGCTATCGTATTCCTCAGTATCGTTGACTTGCCGCTCGTTTCGTAATACAAAATAGGGCCCCTGAGTAACGATTACCAAGAACGATTATGCTTTGATTACATTCGTTACTTTGAGATTCGTTTATTTGTAGTTACTTTTTGGGTATGATTACTTAAGGATTTGAGTGAAAACGAAGCTAATTCCTACAAAGTAGGTAATCATTTCAGTACAAAAGACCGCTTCATAAAATTATATCGGCAGTTTAAGGCAACATTTTATTTAAATCATACAAAAAGTACATTTACATAAGTCTATACGGAAAGTGTGTGGAAAGCGTATTTGAGTAGGAAATAGTGTTGTCAACACGGGGTTTTCAAAATATGGTACCTGTCAGGCTTTTAGAAAACACTGATTCAGATAACACATTTTCAAAGAAAGGTGGTCAAAAAAATAGTTAACCGCAATTTCAAGGTACCTATAAATTGAATAAGTCATAAGAAAAGCGCATTTAAAAAAAAATAAATGCATAAAATTGCCGTTTGATTTCTAGAAAAGTATGATTTATGCAAACAAATATTAAAAAATCATTGTATTATTAAATAAATTTTTTATATAAGAAATTTCTTAAAATTTTTCAAGAAAAAAATGTGGGATGCGAATTTTAAGTATTTAATAGGTAATATTGGCGCAAAATTTTAAACAGCCTACTATTAAGGTATTAGTATGATACTACTTAACAATTTGCTAACTTTATAGTAGTTTACTAACTCATTCATAATTTTAAACATTTTCTAGCTAGTATCGTACTAAAGGAATTTTCTTAATAAATTGCTTCTGAACACACCTAAAACAAAGTAAGTACACGAACCTTTGTTGATGTTTGCAAATGACAAAGAGTCGTATGAAGCTAGCACGATACTAAAAAAATAAAGTAGGTATTCGATGATTTTAACTTTAATAAAAGGGTAGAGAAAGTATGATGCTATATTCGATTAAAATTTGCAAATTCGTTGTTTTAACCTAGTATCACACTAAAACAGCTTTAGCATCGTACTAATTCAATTAAAATTTTGCGGCATTGATTTTAGGAAATAATTTCAAAAAATAATAGTTCATAGGTTTTGAAGATATTGATTTTTCAAAAAAAAAATTTTTTTTCAGAAAAACCCAACAAATATTTTTTTTTGAATATTTTTATATACAATATTATTTTAAACTTAAGGGGACTCCTGCTGATAATTTTTGGTTAAAATCCTTAGAGCTGTTGATGAGAAAGTCGAAAATCAATAAAATGGTTCTATGACAGCTACCCCTAATAACATTTCCTTCTAATTTTTTTTTACCAAAATTTAGTCCATGTCCATAATATCACACTTAATTGTTTTTATCAAAATGGTTAGAGCCATTTTCGAGATAAATAAGATTATTCAATGCGGGTAAATGGGGGTAGGTACTGTAAGTTTTAGAGCTACAAAAAAAATTCAATTTCTCCTCTAGGGAATCAACGAAGACCCTTAACTACCGAGATTAAAGAAAATAGGTCCAGTGGGTTAGGCTGTAGATCGAGGTACAGATATACAGACATACAGACCAGGGTTGCGAATTTTTGAATTAAAAAATCCTTAAGTCATAAGTCTATAGATGACTTGTGAATTAAAAAAATTTAATTCATAAGATATTTGGTGACTTATGAATTAAAAAAAAAATAATTCACAACCCCCAAAGTGACTTATGAATTAAAAAAAATTTAATTCACAAGTCAGTTGGTGACTTGTGAATTAAAAAAAATTTAATTCATAAGTTAGTTGGTAGATTGTAATTTTTTAAGCTTGTTTTGAGTACATAATTATTTAATTATTAACGAAAGCTTTCAAATCTAGTTTTTAAATCATAAGATTATCACGCTAGCTTATAAATTATCCATTTCATAATTTTTCTAATCAGCATTTATCCATTAACTTATGAATTAAATTTTTTTTTAATTCATAAGTCACTAAGTTGGTTTTGAATTAAATTTTTTTAATTCATAAGTCACTTACTTGCTCATGACTTGAATTTTTTTAATTCCTAAGTCATTTAGTAGCTTGGGTATTAAAATTTTTTAATTCATAAGTCACTTACTTGCCCATGACTTAAATTTTTTTAATTCATAAGTCACTTAGTAGGTTCTGAATTATTTTTTTTTTAATTCATAAGTCACTAAGAAGCTTATGATTTAATTTTTTTTAATTCACAAGTCACCAACTGACTTGTGAATTAATTTTTTTTTAATTTATAAGTCAGTTCGTAGCTGCTGAATTATATTTTTTTTAATTCATAAGTCACTCACTAGCTTGTGAATTAAAGCCAAGCTTAAGCTAACAAGTGACTTAAGCTTTTGCAACCCTGATACAGACATACGAACGGAATTGTCAGACCCACTTTATTAGTCCTCGCTATCATCGTAATGTCAACCTTGATCAAAATCTCGAGTTCGATTTTTTTTCCAAATGCAGAACTTGCCCTATAGTACCTACGAGTATATCGCAAGTAAAAACAATGTAAAGGATGTATTGTCACACTAGGGTGCCTTTTAAAAACGCTATCTTCAACGTTTTTAGACACAATTGAACAAAACTCGCACTGGTAAGGAAATTAATCACATTTTTAATGTAATTCAAAATAATATCACATTCGGGAGCCCCTAAAAATGCTTTCATCTATGTTTTTGAATAAAATTCGCAACGGTCAATGTTTTTACGTTTAAAAAAATTATATTTATCATTTTCAATTATTTTCCGGAATTTTAACATTAAAATTGAGTACATATTATACTCGTATGATACGACGAAAAGTCGGTTTTTCAAAGAAAAATTATTTTCGAAGTGTTTCAAAAAATGTTTTTACTGGAATACCTAAAAAAGTAAAAATTCAATAAGTCAGAGAATACTCGTACATATTTTTTTTTTTATAATCTACTCACGCTCAAGGGATTATGATTACACAGCGTGGGCGTGAAGTTACGGAAGAAAAGAAGGATAGGAAAGATGTGTGGCACGATGTTCTGAAACTGAAAGTGGTTATCTCAGAAATGCCGGGTCTTATTTCTATGTCCCTTATAATTCGCATTATTTTATTCGTATTCATCCTTGTTGGGCATACTAGTTTAACTCAATCTCATGTTGTTAGTGTTATGCCTAAACAACATGTAATGAGTAAACCAGCAACCCAATTGATGACAATTCTTAAGAAGGTTTTTAATGGAATTAAAGACGACATAGACGACGGCAGGGATCGAACCTGTGATTATGAGGTTGACAGGCGAGCACACAACCATCGCACCACGGCCACCCCAGTATTTACGTGGAAAGTGTATTAAAAACAAAATATACCAATTATGTCTCCTTTTGAGCAAAATAGAACATAACTCGCGCAGGTCAGTTTACTAACTAAATTTAAAAAGAAAAATTATACGTCATGAGGGTGGTCAAAAAAAGTATTTCTGGAGATTTATGATAAAATTTTATGTTATTCACAAGGTATGTGAAGCGTGTTTTTTAAGAAAAGTATTTAGTTAAATCTTACAACAATGAATCTAAAGATTAATTTCTTGCAGGCCCATACACAAACCAATTTTGTATAAAAATGTGGAAGATTTTTAAGAGGCAATTTACTATGACAATATTATTTTTTTTCTGTAAATACACTTTCCCAACCCTTTTCGTATGATCTAATCATTCTTGAGCATATAGTTCCGCAAAAGGTTTTTTTGACCTAAAATGATGTTGTTTCGTTTTACAATATTTTCTCAAAATGTACGCTTCGCACACTTTTTAAAGTTTCAATACACTTTTGACCTAAAGGCTACAGATCTTTTTTTTATTTTAATATTGGCCAGTGAGATTTTTGTTAAACTGTATATAAAAAACGTTTTTAGAGACACTCTACTGGAAAAATAGTATACTTTCCAGTTTTTTTTTTTACAAATTTTTTTTTAACAGGTTTTGTATGAATTTACTACATTTTTTTAACCAAGACTCCCAAAAACACCTTTTTTGATCACCCTCATGGCAAATAATTTTTTCCTTAAAAATGTGCCAGTTTTTTTCAGTTTTGTTTTTTGTATAAAAACGTGAACGATACCACTTCTTTGCGGCACCCTACTGTGACAATACTGATATTAATATATTTTCATTTTTTACTTGCGACTATACTATAGTACTATAAAACAAGTTATGCATACGTACAAAAATCGAACTCGAGAATTTGAGCAAAATTGACATTACGATGATAGCGAAAACGAAAAAAGTGAGTCTCGCAATTCTGTCCGTCAGTCGTTTCGACTACAACCTAAGAGGCTCAGCCGTTTTTTCTTGTTTTTGTAAGATTAAGACCGCAAATAACGGTACCTGCCATACGAATTTTTTTCGAAATTTTATAAATATTTTTTTTCTCAAAAACAGTTCTACAGTTTTTTTTTTTCAATCAAAAAAATATATTTAGCTAAGTAATGTTTGAAAAAAAAATTCAAAAAATGGGACCATTTTTTTTTTGTTTTTGATTTTCTCAAGAACGGTACGACCAATTTTGATAATTTTTTCTTGTGCTAAGGCTCCCCAAATTTTTAAATATTATTGTGTATTTAAATTTTCAAAAAAAATGGGATTTTTAAAAATGTTTTTGAAACCCCGTGCTCGATTTTTTTAAACTTGATAAATAAGACTTTCTTAATGCTAATAAATATAATAAAATAATAATAAAATGTGAGAAAAAAGATTTATTTTACCTAAAAATAACGGTACTCACCATACAAATGTTAAAAAATTGTTTTCAAAAATCGTATTTTTCTCAACACGGAGCCTAGAATTTTGATAATTTTGGATTAATTTTTATGATCTATAATTAAAAAAAAATAAAATGCACAGCTGGGTCGAGCGAAATTGCTCTTATGTAAAAGACTAAGAATTTCAAAAATTTATTGTTACCAGAGAAAAAATATTCACAAGCATAAAATTAGTTTTAGTGACTAAAAGAACTCCTTAAGTAGTCGGAGCTAAAAACAATATGCAAACAATTCAAGAAAATATTAGTTTAGAATGAAAATTATAAGTCGTTGTAATGGTTTCCTAAAAAAATATGATTTAATATACAAATTTTAAAAACATTTCTAAGAAAAAATTTTGGTGCGCCTTCTTAGGCTAGTCGCGCACTGGCAACTGTGATCGAAATCAAATAGTTTAATCACTAGTTGAAAGAGAACCGCGCACTGGCAACTCTTTACTCACGCTCACACTCTTTTTCTCTCTTGCGCTTATAGAAAAAAGCTCAATTGTTGCGAAGGCAATCGTTTAGTTTGTGTCAAAACACAAACTTTTTAGTTTCGAGAATCGAGTTGCTCTAAGTGCGCGGTGTCCCATATAAGCCCATATGTTTCATTTTAGCAACTAAACAGTTGCGAAAGCGCGCCTAGCCTTAAAGTTTTCATTATTGTACGAATAAAAATTTAATTTCCAAACAAATTTTAGCCGTTTTTGAGATATCGAATTTTTCAAAAAAAAAAAAAAAAAACATGATTTCGTTTTTGAAAAATTCAAAAAATATATTTTTTTTTAAGTTTTGAAATGCAATGTTTTTCAAGTTGATTGGCCATTTGAAAGCTCAAATCTATCGCTTTAGTAAACTATATTTATAATATTCGCTACGTATAAATCTAAAAATACATTTTTGATCAATTGATTAAGCAATTTTTTTTATAGACATATTAATCAACAAAGCCAACTGCGACTGTCAGTTATTATCAATTGAATAATTTATCAACCAAACATCTTTAGTGCAGCTGGCGACAGAAGCAAAACGACAAACGACACCCTCATTGCATGCCAATTGAGAAATTGAATGAGGCGTTGTGAATGAATGTGAATGAATAAATTGACTCACTCGAATAACACCAATTGACGACATCAATTTTTGTTAAACCAAACGTGTTTGAGGTTGCAAGGCGACGAATCAGTCAGTTGTCGATGCAGGAAAAGATGTAAGTTCTGCCATTAAAGAATATCTGTTTTATTTATTTATTGATTATGGTTAATTTTAGGACGAAAGTTGTGAGCAACAAGAGGCAGCTAAGGCGATTGGTGGAATTATTACAGAGAAACCAAAACATTGCCAAGGGGATTTGTTCAAAAGCAGCTGCACAAACGAAATGGGAAGAATTTTCGGCAGAGCTGAATAGTTTGGGTCCGCCACAACGTGAATGGCATAAATGGCAGAGGGTAAGAAATTCTCATTGAATCGCCTATATTGTGTGTGATATGAATTTTATGACTTTTAAGGTTTGGGCGGATTTGAAGTGCAAAATAAAGAAGAAAAAAACTGAAAACGACTTCGTATTGCGCGCATCGGGGAACGGTGTCCAACGTTTGTATCATTTCAATGACATGGAAGAGGCTGTCATTCAAATGCTTGACTTGAACCCAGAAACATTTCAACCCGATAATCGGGGTGAAGATTCTTTAATTTCAGCAAATGAAAGCTTAGTGAGCCTAGAAGACATCAAGTTTGATCCAGAAGACTTTAGCCAGGAAATAATGAAAAACGATCCGCCTCAGTTTCAATCTCAAGAAGTCCCAGAAAAAAGGTATCCCTCAACTAAAACGGAACAATCATATCTAACCGATGATTACAAGAAACATCTAGAGGATCAAGCCTCTGCCCAGAAACAGTTCTATGCAAAAATGACAGATTTCATGTGGGATATTAAGAGAAGCATCAACAATGTTGAGGACCATATAAAGCGGGGTGTACAACAGCAAGATGAACTTCTCGAGCTGAAAAGACAAAAATTGAAGGCATACAAAGAAAATATGAAATGCCAACGTGTCGATAGGAAAGCTAAATTGAGATTAAAAGCTGAACTTGTGAGACTCAAGAGAGAGAAACTAAATGCCACGAGTACTAAGAGTTAGTTTGTAATTTTTTGTAATTTGTTTTTGTCTGAATAAAACGTAAAAATAATATGTAAAATATAATAGAAAATAGTGTCACATACAAAGTATTGAGGTATGAAATACTAGTGGAGCCGTGCTTGCGTTGCTTTGGTAAATTTGTATTGCTTTCGAATTTTGTTAATCAAGAGAGCTGAAATATTCAAAATAAAACGTCCAAAACCTGTACCCCAACATGTGATTTTTTAGAAATCCATCTTTTACTTGTTTAAAATTGGAGTTTTCTCCTTATTTTTAACTCTTGAAATCTGACATTTTGTATACAGGGTGTACGGTAGTTCGTGTGCCATACTTTGGGATGTGATTCTTGGTCATATTCTTAGAAAAAATTTGTTTTACAGTGACATCACTTTTTGACGATTTAAAAAAAAGGCTAACTTTGGTGTACCCTGACCCATTTTAAGGTGAATTTCTGTATTTCTAAAGTATTGAAATTTCTATCGTCACATAGTAACCTGGCTAGGGAGAGGTTTACGCCTTCTCAGGGGGTATTCCTTTCCTTTACCTCCACTTGAGCAATCATTCCCCCACCAGGCCCGCAGGAGCATGTGGCTCCTTGCAACGTCTGGTAGATGAGTTTGAAAAGTCAGTGTTCGGTCTGTATGTTTGTTTGTTTGGTCCTTAGTTAAGTCGAAGAGGCTGTTTCCATACCAAAGAGGATTTCACCAATCTTAGGTATAGGTGGCCCCATCAACCCACTGATGCTCGTGATCATCGTAGGAGAGGCAACCCCAGGTGTATAGGCGAGGTGCCCATTCTCCGTTGGTGCTGCTCCCACAAGGAACACGTGCGTCGTTGTCGTTATCGTTCGTACTACACTATCGTACTGTAGTTGAAGGCGGTTTGAAAAGATCAGAAATTCTCAAGCCATTTGGTATAGTTAACGAATTTTAACATGGTTTTGCTTGGAATGTCGGAGAGCTCCTCCAAGTCGCTGAAGAAGTGCCTACCTAGATGTCCGTTTAGATCCTATTCTTGCCACCTCGTCAGCGCTTTCATTTCCTGAGACACCACTGTGACCAGGAACCCAGCAGAGCCTTATGTTGTGCTGTTTACCAGTTTACCAGAAATCGCTTTTATTGCCGCTTGGCTATCAATGAAAAAGGTGATATCAGCTTGTGGTATTGCCATCATTGAGACTTTTCTAACAGCTTTCGTCACTGCCAGGACCTCAGCTTGAAAGACACTGCTGTAACCAGGAAGTCTGAATGAGCTGGATAGTCCAAGGGTTTCTGAAAAGAATCCTGCACCAACACCAGTTTCCATCTTGGAACCGTCGGTATTTATTGATACTATGATACTAAGTTCAAGTTGTATGTATATTTTTGTCTTCAAACAATTCTTGAAGCACAAACAATATTTTTATTGATAAATACTGCCTTATAAAATGGAATATTCTTATTTCACTGCTTCAAACTTGAGTGTAATACCCCCAGCTATTGACAACAGAAAACTATTTTGATCAATATGATTATCCAATCTAGTTGAACTGCTTAAGCTGATGTGGAAGTTTCTTACGACTTCAGCTACAGCTACCTTTGTTTCCAAAAGACCAAGCTTCATTCCTTAAAAAAATATGAGGGGTTATTATAGTTAGAACAAGCAAACGAGTATTGAAAAAAAAGACCTAAGCACATCCTTGGACCATCACCAAATGGAAGAAATACTCCCATCTCACGATATTTTCGATAGCCTCCAACATCCGGATCAAATCTTTCCGGAATAAATTCTTCGGGTTTCTCAAATATTTGGTCATCCTTGTGAAAAGAATAAGCTGATATAAAAACGCTATCTCCTGGTTTTAGGTGGATTTTTCTACCATCGGAATTTTCAAGTACCGTCGGTGAAGTGCAGAATTTCCTTAGAATTGGTAAAGGTGGGAATATACGAAGTGTCTCTATATAACAATAGTTAAATTTTGGAGAATTTTTTTAACGAAAAATTAGTATATACCTACCGTGAACACATTGATCAAGATATGGAAGATCGTTTAATGTCTCAAAATTGATTCCATCTTCGTTATCAAAGTTTTCTAGAATTTCATTTCGAAGCTTCTCTTGAGCTGAGTTATTGCGACCAAGCTAAAAACAACTATTAATTATTGAATAAACGTCAAAGAAAGCATGTCTAATTGAACTTTACCAACAAAAGGCAATGACTTATTGCAATGGCTGAAGATTCAAAACCGTCAATAAAAACAGTCGTTGAATGTCCTGCTAGCTGAGCTTCAGTTAGTGATTTCTTCTTGGAAAGATTTACGAGATGATTTAGAACATCTGAACGTTCAGTCGGATTTTTCAGTCTGTGTTGAATTAAGCTGTTGGTAAGATGGGTAAAAAAGTCATCGAAGGATTTCGGGAAAAAACTTTGCGGTCGTAATTTTCTTAACCATGGCCAAGCAGCAGTTTTTTGATAGTATTCAACACATCTTAGAGACTGGCTTATCATTCCATTGCCTAAATCGTGAATATGGGAAAGTTCTTTCGTATTGAAAGAGTTCGCATCAATACCCCAGATGAAATCTGAGACTGCTTCTGATGTGAATCTGCGGGAAAGCTGGAACAAAACAAAACATTAATTAATATTTGATAGCCTCGGACATAAGTGTGCCAAATCAGTTTATATCAATCAGTGGACATATAAACATACTAATGTATGTATGTCAAGAGTTCTCATTTATTATATCTGCAGTGAACAAATTGTAAAGTTTTACTTGAAAAACTACAAAAGGTCTCTTAAAAATGTGTTACGTTGTAATTTTGAACCCAATGGCCGACATTGAATCTTATTTTGGTCTACAACTAACGGTACCTATACTCTCATTATTATTGAAGGAAAGTTCAACACTTTGTTAAACAATTAAATGCATTTGTGCAAAATCTACTCTATCTCGAAAACAGCTCAGCGATTTCTATGAAAAAAATTATACAGGAACTCCTTTGAATTTAAAATAATATTGTATAAAAATATATTCCAAAAATAATTTTTTGTGGTTTGAAAGAAAAAATATTTTTTTTTTGAAAAATCAATATCTTGAAAACGTACGAACGATTAGTTTTGGAAATTATTTTCTGAAACCTCTTTTACTTAATATTTGCATCCCAATTTTTTTAGAAGAAATCTTATAGAAAAATTTAATTAAATGATAAAAGGATTTTTAAACTTCGTTTGCATAAATTCATACTATTCATATTATAGAAATCATACCAGACATAAATGTTAAAAAAAGAGCCAAGTTCTTTTATACAAAAACCTTTGTGTAACAAGTCAGCCGTGAAAAGTACTGAGATCTAAAAATACGTCAAGTTCAGGAAGGTTTAATACCGAATATTTAAAGTAGAATAATATTGAAACAGTTACAATGTAATAGAGAAATTTTATTATTATTTAATGATTACTGACTAAAATTTGATGTGTTCACTGGTCAAGTTTTCAATACCTTTCGAATTGGGCATAAAAAAACTTGCCAAGTAAGCCCATAAAATTTTAGTCAGTAATCATTAAATAATAAAATTTCTCTCTAACAAATTTCATCATTCTACAGCACTCGCGTAAGCAGCGTTACCACTTCCGGAAAAAAAGTCGAAGTAGATTTGATGAAAAAAGTGAAGTCAATTGAGAAAAATCGAAGTAGATTTCAAAATTGATTTTTACTTACTTTTAGAAAAAATGTTGCATACAAAAATTTTTTTCCTTAAATGAATACATATTACCTTTTAAATAAGTATTTAAAATTGTCAATACATTTCTTTTAATTTTAAAGAAACTTCGCATAAAATTACTCATTTGTGTATTTGTATTGTGTTGACGTTCTTTTATTTTATGGTAATTATGAGGTTATATACTACTACTTAGAGTGCAATAGAGAAAAAGAAGTAGATTTGGGCTTTATTTTGTAAAATTGAAGTAGATTGAAACAGAGAATTTTAAAATGAAGTAGATTTCAGTATTTTCCTGACGGTGCGAAGTAGGAAGTAGATTTTAAAATATTTTGGAAAAAAGAAGTAGATCTACTTCAATTGAAGTAAAGTGGTACCACTGCTCGTAAGTGCTCCATATATGTACATAAATTAAACATTTTCTAAGAAAGTGGACGGAAATGGAAAACCTCAATTTTTTTTCCTCTACTTTCATGACAAGATGTACTGGTTGTGCAAAATTTCAAGATTCTACGATGTCCGGAAGTGCTCCATAATTTTGATGATCTGTCAGTCAGTCAGTCAGCCAGTCAGTCAGTCAGTTATGGTTTTTGTGATTTTTGAGGCCTTATATCTCAAGAACCGATAAGGTTAGAAAATTGAAATTTGGTGAGGCGCCATTGCCTGACTAGCTTAGCAAATATTCGTAGTTTTAGGTTTCTGACTTCATTGGTACTGAAGATAGGGAGGGGTCGAAAATCGTCTGAGTTTGTTCCCCTTTGATCAGAAGGCAATTTTATACATTTGAAAATTTTGCTCTAATAAAATCCATGCTTTCATATTTATAAGCAATTCTTAAATTCCAAAGTACGAGTACTTTTACACAAGATGTAGAATGAAAATTGTAATTTTACCAATATGAAAACAACGGTACCTAGAGTGCGTATGTTATAAAATTGTTTTCGTATTTTTCTCGAAAACAGAACCTAGAATTTTAATAACTTGTTTTCTGTTTCACTTAAATGATCCATGATTAAAAATAAATCTTTTTTTTTGAAATTAAGTAATTTCTGACACTACCTACCATAGAAACATTTTTTGACATTCTCATTATCGGTATAACGGATTTAAATGAAATTGTGTAAACAGAAACTTCTAAAAAGATGAAAACATTTGTAATGAAACAATATTCAAAATTTTGGTTCATTATAATATTTAAGCTTTTAAGAAAATTCAGAATACTAAAATGGATGGAAATCAGTTACAGTATCAGTTTTCAGAAAAATGATAAAATCAAAAAAAAAATTTGTATACAATTCTTTTACTTTTTGTGATTTGTGGAAGACTTTGAAAAAAAAAACAGAACATTTTTTCTTTGATTTCGACAAGAAAACTATATTAGATAATTTTCAAATCTTCAATATCGGAAAGTAAATAGATACAAATATACAACTACAGCGCATGAACTAGCTCTTATGTCTTAAAACTTAAAAAATTGATGTTATAAGTGAAAAATGTTCAGAAGCAGTAAATGCGTTTCTAAAACAATAAAAATAAAAATTTTAGTAGTTGAAGCTAAGAACAGAATGCCATAAAGGAAGATAAATTTATAAAAGAATAACATATTTAAAGTTGAAAGTTTTAATTACCCGTTTTTGGGATATCGAATTTTCAAAAAATATTAAAAATATTTTCCAAAGTTCAAAAGGTGACTTGCAATGTTTTTTAAGCTGTATAAAAACCTTAATTGATATTCATTCTGCCTATAATGCGAAAGCCAAAAAATCAACAAAAAAAATGCTTCTATTGTGGGTATTGAATAATAGATTGTAGAAAGGAAACAGAAATGGAATGCACAACTAGATCGCACGTTCTTGCTCTTATGTAAAAGTACTTTGGAATTTAAAAACTGCGTATAAATATAAAAGCATGGTTTTTATTAGAACAAAATGTTCAAATACAAAAACATGTTCAGTTTATCGAAAATATGTAAATGACTTTTATCTTAATTATGCTTTTAAATGGTTATTTTTTAACACTTTTTTGTCATACTAATATTTTTACTTGCGATTTATAGGTACTATAAGGCAAGTTATGCATTTGAAAAAAACCGATCTCGAGATTTTGATCAAAGTTGACATTACGATGATAGCGAAGAACAAAAAAGTGGGTCTCGCAATTCTGTTCGTCTGTTTGACTACAGCTAAACGGCTCGGCCGATTTTCTTCAAACTTGGTAGGTATGGGTTTAATTCCCCCCCTCCGGATATTTTTTTCTTTTTTTTTAAGATCAAAAATAACGGTGCCTGCCATACGATTTTTTTCTAAGTCTTATAAATACCTTTTTTTCACAAAAACTGTAAAATAGATTTCTTAAGAAAAAAATTCATAAAATTTCATTAAGTTAAAGCTAGGTAATGGTTAAGAAATGGTTATTTTTGGTAGCCCTCCTGGAACCATTTTTTTTTGTTTTTGATTTTCTCAAAAACGGTACGACCGATTTTGATAATTTTTTTGTTTTATGTTAAGGCTCCCCAGCAGTTTCAATATTATTGTGTATTTAAATTTTCAAAAAAAAATTTTTGGATTTCAAAAAAAAAAAAATTTTTTTTTGAAAAGTCAATATTTCGAAAATCTCTTGCTCGATTTTTTAAAAATTGATAAAAAAAAGTTTTTTGAAATAATCTACAAGATATGAGGAAAAAAATTATTTTACATAAAAATAACGTTACGCACCATACAAATGTTAAAAAATGGTTTTCGCAAATCTTTTTTTTCTCGAAAACGGTTCCGAGAATTTTGCTTAAATATTTACTTGCGACTTATAGGTACTATAAGGCAAGTTATGCATTCGTAAAAAAAATCGAACTCGAGATTTTGATTAAAGTTGACATTTCGATGATAGCGAAGACTAAAAAAATGGGTCTCGCAATTCTGTCTGTCTGTCTGTCGGTTCGACTACAGCCTAAACGGCTCGGCCGATTTTCTTCAAACTTGGTAGATATGGGCTTTAATTTTTTCCCCCAGACGTTTTTTTCTTTTTTTTTCTAAACTAAGAATAACGGTACCTGCCATACGTTTTTTTTCGAAATTTTATAAATATTCCTTTTTCTCAAAAACTGTCCTACAGAATTTTTTTAAAAAAATTCATTTGGTTAAAACTAGCTTATGGTTGAAAAAATTTTCCAAAAAATTGTTATTTTTGGTAGCCCCCCTGGTTCCATTTTTTTTGTTTTTGATTTTCTCGAAAATGGAACAGACGATTTAAATCATTTTTTCATGCTAAAGCTCCTCCAAAGTTTGAATATTATTACATATCCGAATGTTCAATTTTTTATTTTTTGGAATTTTAAAAAAAAAGTTCAAAATTTTTGTTCGGAAACTCAATATTTCGAAAACCTCAAGGTCGATTTTTTCAAACTTGACAAATAAATGTTTCTTAACATAATCTACAAGATTTGAGAAAAAAAATTGTTTTATCTAAAACTAACGGTACCTTCCATACAAATTTTAAAAAATGGTTTTCGAAAATCGTATTTTTCTCGAAAACGGTTTTGAGAATTTTGGTAAAATTATTTTCCTGTTGATTAATTTTTACGATCTATAATTAAATAAAAAAAATGAAAGCTAGATATTACTGACTGTACCTACTATAGAACGATTTTTTCGAATTTTGAATTTCTCATTATTGGCATAACGGATTTTAATGAAATTTTTTATAAAGCGGTTCTTAAAAGGTTTAAAAAACATTGCATTTCAAAACTTAAAAAAAAAAAATTTTTCAATTTTTAGAAAAAAAAGTATTTTTTTTTTTTTTCAAAAATTCGATATCTCAAGAACGTCTTAATATTTTTTTTGGAAATTTAATTCTTATTCGTACAATAATAAAAACTTAAGGTTGGCGTACCAAAATTTTTTCTTAAAAATGTTTTAAAAATTTTGTACATAAAGGCTTTTTTTTAAGAAACCACTACAAAGACTTATAATTTTTGTTCTTGCATAAATTCATATTTGCATATCATTCTGTTTTTATCTCTTACTACTATAAGAATTTAAAAAATTCATTTTATCCTTATGAACAGTTTTCTTTACTAACATTCATTTTTGAAATTCTTAGTCTATTACATAGGAGCAAGTTCGTGCGACCCAGTCGTGCAGAAATCACGTGGCATTCTATTTTTTGCTCAAACAAACTTTGGAGCAGGCTTAAAAATTTAAACAGAAATTTTAACGCTTTTCTTTTATTACAACCGAAGATTGCTTTGATTCCAGTAGATCTACTACATTTTCAACAAAAAAAAAATCTCTTGTCACAAAATCGAATAATCTACTAAACTTTTCTTTTCAAAATACCAATTCTCAAAACTGCTATAATAAAATCAATCCCAAAATAATCCTCTGCACATTTTCTTTCAACGCAACCAATATGTGAGGAACTTCCCATAAGCTCAAAAAATCTCTGTTGTTGTAATTGTTTTGTAAAACTAATGAGTATACAGGGTGATTTGCATAAGGTGTGACAAATAGCTAGGGCGTGTAGGTTGGACTTAGACAAGAAAATAATCGTATGGGAGGGGGGGTCTATTTCCCCCCGTTTAGGCGGGAGGGGCAATTTAAGAAAAAAATCACTTAAAACAGAAAAAAAATATTAAAAAATAAGGGTGATACCTACAGAGTAATGCTATAGATTTGAAAAGCCAGAAATACATTCTTTAATTTTGTTTTTAAATAAAGTTGTTCGAGTAAATAGTTTTTGAAAAATTAATTTTCAAAATCAAAATTTTGAAAAAAAAATGAAAATTTTGTTTTTAAACAATTTTTTTTCAAAATTTTACGTAATTAAGTATTACTTTTTTATTCAATATTCTTATGCTCTTATTAATTTTTGATCAAACACAAAAAACCGGATGTCAAAATGTTTTGTAGTTTTTGAGAGAATCAAAAATAACAAAAACTACTTTTGTTCTAAGAAAAGCCTTTTATTTTAGTTTTTACGTTTTGGGATTCTTAGGCGCGAATTTACGATTGAAAGGATTAACTTTCTTTTTACTATTTTTTTAATTATCGTGTTATAAGCATACAATAATGTGACAAAGTACTGGATTAACCATATTTCACACATTTTTTCATTGAGAACACCTGCGTGAGAGCATTGGTTTAAAATTGACCTGCCACTTTTTTATTACGGTGGAGTCGGCTTGGCGACGCGACCTGTTTTGTTGTACAAATTATTTCTAATTTGAATGTCAAGTCGTCAACATATCACGATGTCAAATTACTCTCGCGCCGAATTAACGGATATGCATTACTGCTACGGTATGGCTCATGGTCGAAGTCGTGAAGCGCAAAGATTCTACGCTGAAATGTATCCCAATAGGAGGTGTCCCAGTCATACGATATTTTCAAGAATCCATCAACGTCTTCGAGAACACGGAGTACTGGAGCACCGAGGGAGAGAAAGTTCATCTTCTGCATCAGTACACATAGAGGAAAGAATTTTGGATATGGTCCGACGTAATCCCTCCCTTAGCACAAAGAGAATAGCTACTACGAGTATGTTTCAGTTGTCCCAAACTAGAGTATGGGCAGTGTTCATACCGAGCATTTACACCCGTACATACCACACTACACCAGTTCAGGAGCTAACCGCAAACGACAAGTTACGGAGAGCTGCATTTTGTCGAACATTATTGGTAAGAGATGAAACTGAACATAATTACTTTAGAAGGATATTCTGGACGGATGAAGCTCATTTTACCAGAGATGGAGTAACAAATTTCCACAATTTACATCACTGGAGTAACAGCAATCCGCATAACAAGAAACAACCCAAATCTCAACACCGCTTTAGCTGTAATGTTTGGCTTGGTATTGTTAGACGAACAGTTATTGGACCACGGTTCCTGAATTCAGTCATAAATTGAGAATCCTATCTGCAGTTACTACGAGACCTTCTGCCCGATTTGAATGACAACGTTCCCTTGGCCATAGCAGACAATTTAATCTACCAGCAAGATGGAGCTCCAGCACACTACAGCCGCACTGTAAGGAACTGGCTTAATGAACATTTTAGTGACCGTTGGATTGGAAGAGGAGGTCCAATAGAATGGTTTCAAGATTTAGGAACATTTTTGTTCTTATTTCGCAATTGCATTTTTCTGTCACTAGTTAGGGCGTGTAACGTTGCATTATTTAAAAAACATTCGCTGGTCAATATTAATCCAATGCTCTCACGTAGGTGTTCTCAATGAAAAAATATGTTAATCTAGTACTTTGTCACTTTATTGTATGCTTATAAGACTGATAATAAAAAAAAATTACAAAAAAAGTTAATCCTTTCTTTCGTAAATGCACCTAAGCCAAGCCGACCCAACCATAATAAAAAAGTGGCAGGTCAATTTTAAACCAATGCTCTCACGCAGGTGTTCTCAATGAAAAAATGTGTGAAATATGATTAATCCAGTACTATGTCACATTATTGTATGCTTATAAGACCGATAATTAAAAAAATAGTAAAAAGAAAGTTAATCTTTTCAATCGTAAATTCATCTAAGAATCCAAAAACTAAAATAAAAGGCTTTTCTTAGAACAAAAGTAGTTTTTGTTATTTTTGATTCTCTCAAAAACTACAAAACATTTTGACATCCGGTTTTTTGTGTTTGATCAAAAATTAAAAAGAGCATTGAATATTGAATAAAAAAATATTACTTAATTACGTAAAATTTTGAAAAAAAAATTGTTTAAAAACAAAATTTTCATTTTTTTTTCAAAATTTTGATTTTGAAAATTAATTTTTCAAAAACTATTTACTCGAACAACTTTATTTAAAAACAAAATTAAAGAATGTATTTCTGGCTTTTCAAAACGCTATAGCATTACTTTTTAGGTATCACCGTTATTTTTTAATAGTTTTTTTTTCTGTTTTAAGTGATTTTTTTCTTAAATTGCCCCTCCCGCCTAAACGGGGGGAAATAGACCCCCCCCTCCCATACGATTTTTTTCTTGTCTAAGTCCAACCTACACGCCCTAGCTTTTTGTCACACCTTATGCAAATCACCCTGTATAACTAACTAACTGACTATATCTAACTCCGAATCAAACTTATGTAGTTTCGATAATTTTGACAGAAAGGAAATGAAAAATGTAAGCACCGGTTGTAAGATATCAATAAACTCGCTCAGGCTATTCCTCAACCTAAGAGTAAAAAGCAGGGGGCTTATAAAACAAATTTAAAATATAATAATAAAATTTATTGCTGAAAGGTCCAGTCTACTATGCAATTTTTTTGTAGGGGCAACTCTGATTGCAACCATATTTTTATAAATAATTTTTGAAAATTCAAAATGTTTGACCAGAGGATCAAGTTCGTTTCGTCCAGTCTTGCACTTTATTTTTATTTTCTTAGAAAACGCTGGTAATAATAAATCTTTATTCAAAATCATTCCAAAAATTGGCGTGGCAAAAATTTTGCACGAGTGTTCTGTTCTGTTCACATGGTCTTAGGCGTGTAACGATGGTTTTATTTTCTAAAAAATGTATTCCAATAGCAACAGTTTTGTCGTAAAGGGTGGAAAAAGACTTTATATGACATTAATCCATAGATGAAAGAAAAAAAACTGTTTGTATTTTTTTGGAAAATTTCACTCTCTCTTACTTTTTTAGAATTCGAGTTGACTCTTAAAATTGTCTTTAAAGCGAGACCCTACTTTTTGTTAATTTTGAATGACATAAAGTATACCTTAAATTAAAAGCGCTCATCTAACTTCAACATCAGCAAAAGACTATAATTGTACTTATTTCTGTTTAAACACATTATATGTGTTTTTTTTATATTTTATCCACTGACTGGTATAAATTGATCTTGACATAATTTCGTATAAATCTTTAAAACGTTTACCTCTTTTGCGTCATGTTCCATTTCATCATTAGCTCTAATAAAGTCTGATAACTTTTTACCAATCTCCTGCATCGCTGGGTATGACGAGCGAAGCTACATATAATAAAGTTAAGTAACGGAATATTTCGACCATTCAACAGCTTACCACTTACCCTACTAACTGTCAGAGCTGGCACAATTTCTGAACGTTTCTGCTTCCAAGTTTCTCCAACGGCAACAAACGGGCTTTGCATTCGAAGAAGTTCAATTTTCGGTACCGACTTGCAAACAAAATACCATCATCAGCTATTTGCTATTTGAGATGAATTCATTACAACAAACACACACTTACCCATCTTGAAGACTCATTATCATAGAAACTGCTAAAATTTGTCATCAAAATTTGTCGACTTATTTCTGGATCTAAGACAAAGAGCTTTGGATCTCGCGATACAAAGATACCAACAAACTTTTCACTTTTTCTATATTTTCTGAAAAAAAAAAAACAAAAACATTGATTAAGGTCTTGTTGATGAAAATATCAATTACCGTACAAATAAATGCCATTAAGTTCATCGATAAAGCTACATTCGCCTCGGGCAGATTTGCTGAAAGTCCCATTTAAAATAGTTGGCCTTGGTCCGCGAATTCCCCTTTTTTGCCAGTAATTAAAATTCCATCTCAAATATACGTAAATCAACACCGGTAAAATGACAAAAACAGATGCAATAAGTTTGAGCATGTTGTCATGCCTATAAACAGAGTATCCGATTGAAGATGAAATGTAAGACTATTTCCTTGTTGCTGGAATACGCTATTGATTACGAAGCTAACTACTTAATGATTGCAGAGCCACACTCCCCGGGGAGGTGCGCACACTTCTTGCCTGGTGCTGGTAATATTTTAATTTCATTTTTTGTCGCTGCAGATAAATTAAAAAATTGTGTTTTTGAAAATATTTTCGCTCAATTTGTAGGCCTAAACATTTCAATGAAACAACGAACGTCACAAGTCCGTCCGAGCTTTGTGGAAAACCATTCGCTAGGGTGCAAAATTCTTAATATGATTGTGTAAGTCTTACATATGCAGATTTTGTCTTAAATTTTACAAACTTAATGAACTAAATAATGTACATATATACTCGTACCTTTTCACATTGTTCGAGATTAAAGTAACACCGAACGCCCCCTTTGTAAAATGTTTGTGGCCGCTCGTGCCAGTTTGTGATAATGGATAGTAAAAAATTAATAATAATCTATTTTTTGATAACGAAGCTACATAATAGTCACCGAAAAGCTTTTTTACTTAGGACTTATAGGTACTATAAGGCAAGTTATGCCATTGTAAAAAAAATCGAACTCGAGATTTTGATCAAAGTTGACATTACGATGATTGAGAAGACGAAAATAGTGGGTTTCGCAATTCTGTCTGTCTGTCTGTTCGACTACAGCCTAAACGGCTCGGCCGATTTCCTTTAAGCTTGGTAGATATTCCCCACACGTTTTTACTTTTTTTTTTTAAGACCAAAAATAACGGTACCTGCCATACGAATTTTTTTTCGAAATTTTGTAAATATTTTTTTTTCTCAAAAATTGTTCAACAGATTTAAAAAAAGAAAGATACAAAATAAAATGCACGACTGGATCGCACGAACTTGCTCTTATGTAAAAGTACTTTTGAATTTAAGATACATTTTATAAATATAAAACATGGATTTAATGAGATAATAATGCTCAAATGCATAAAATTGCCGTCTGGTTTCCGGAAAAGTATGAATTTATGCAAATAAACTTTAAAAAAACGTTTTATTATTAAATAAATTTTTTATAAAAGAAATTTCTCTAAAATTTTTAAAGAAAAAAATGTGGAATGCGAATTTTAAGTATTTAATAATATTCGTTTTGGGAAATAATTTCAAAAAATAATCGTTCATAGGTTTTGAAGATATTGATTTAAATTTTTTTTTTTAAACCCAATAAATATTTTTTCGAATATTCTTATATACAAAATTATTTTAAACTTAAGGGGACTCCTGCTAAAAATTTTGGGTTAAAATCCTTAGAGCCGTTAATGAGAAAGTCGAAAATCAAAAAAACGGGTCTATGGCAGGTACAGACATACAGACACACTGAAACATGTTTTTTGTGTACTAAATTTTCCTTAAAATTTTTATAAAAAAAATTGATATGCAAATTGTTAGTATTTAAAAAAAATAATTTTACAACGTAATTTAAAAATTTATTCGTGCATCGGTTTTCAAGATATTGAATTTTCAAAAAAAAATATGTATTATTTTTTAAAAATCCAAAAACTATTTTTTCGAAAAAATTTTTAGTTCATATTTTTTCAAATGCAAAGCAGCTCCTGCATAAAAATTTTGGTTAAAATCGTTAGAGCCGTTGGTGAGAAATTCGAAAATCAAAAAAACCGTTCTATGACAGGTACCCCTAATAACATTTCCCCCCAAATTTTTTTTTCACCAAAATATAGTCCATGTCCATAATATCACACCTAATTTTTTTTATCAAAATCGTTAGAGCCGTTTTCGAGATAAATAAGATTTAGCATACCGGGTGTATGGGGGGTACCCTTAGTTTTGGAGCTAAAAAAAAAATTTCAATTTTTCCTCTAGGGAATCACCGAAGACCCTTAACTACCGAGATTGAAAGAAATAGGTCCAGTGGTTTAGGCTGTAGTGAGAGGTACAGACATACAGACACACTGAAACATGTTTTTTGTGTACTAAATTTTCCTTAAAATTTTTATAAAAAAAATTGATATGCAAATCGTTAGTATTTAATAAAATACATTTTTAAACGTAATTTAAAAATTTAATCGTGTATCGGTTTTCAAGATATTGAATTTTCAAAAAAAAAATTGTATTATTTTTTTAAAAATCCAAAAACTATTTTTTCGAAAAAATTTTTAGTTTATATTTTTTCAAATGCAAAGCAGCTCCTGCATAAAAATTTTGGTTAAAATCGTTAGAGCCGTTGGTGAGAAATTCGAAAATCAAAAAAACCGTTCTATGACAGGTACCCCTAATATCAATTCCCCCCAAATTTTTTTTTCACCAAAATATAGTCCATGTCCATAATATCACACCTAATTTTTTTTATCAAAATCGTTAGAGTCGTTTTCGAGATAAATAAGATTTTGCATTACGGGTGTATGGGGGGTACCCTTAGTTTTGAAGCTAAAAAAAAAATTTCAATTTCTCCTCTAGGGAATCACCGAAGACCCTTAACTACCGAGTTTGAAGAAAATAGCTCCGGTAGTTTAGGCTGTAGTTCGAGGTACAGACATACAGACATACAGACATACAGACATACAGACAGACAGACGGAATTGTCGGACCCACTTTTTTCGTCTTCGCTATCATCGTAATGTCAACTTTGATCAAAATCTCGAGTTCGATTTTTTTTCCAAATGCAGAACTTGCCCTATAGTACCTATATCGCAAGTAAAAATTTTATTTAGTTAAGGCTAGGTACTGGTTAAAAAAAAATTTAAACAAATGGTTATTGAGGGTACCCCCAAAGAATTATTTTTTTTTTGTTTTTGATTTTGATTTTCTCAAAAACGGTACGACCGATTTTAATTATTTGTTTTTGTTAAAGCTTTCAAGAATTTGAATAGAATTGTGTATTCAAATTTTCAAAAAAAATTTTTTTGGATTTCAAAAAAAAAAAAAATCAAAATTATTATTAATTATTATTATTAAATAAAAGTTTCTCAACATATTCTACTAAAGGTACCCACCATACAAATGTTAAAAAATGGTTTTCAAAAATCGTACTTTTCTTGTAAACGGGGCGCCTAGAATTTTGAATTTTTTTTCTTTCGATCAATTATTATCATCTGTTATTCAATCAAAAAAAATAAAATTAAGATATTACTGACTTTTCCTATGAAACTTATTTTCGTATTTTGAATTTCTCACTATCGGCATAATGGATTTTAATGAAATTTTTTATAGACCAGCTTCCAAGAAATTTGAAACACATATTTTTTTTTAATTTTTGAAAAAAAAAAAATATTTTCTTGTAAGATTCTATAGGTAGATATCTCAAAAACGGTTAAATATTTGTTTTTTTTTTTCATTTAATTTTTATTCCTATAATAAAAAAAACTTTAAGTTACCTACTTAAATTTTTTCTTAAAAATGATTTAAAAATTTTGTATTATATTTTTAGGAAACCACTACAACGATTTATAATTTTTGTTCTTGCGTCAACTAATTCAGAAATCACATGGCTACCTGTTTTTAGCTCCAACTACTAAAAGAGTTGTTTTAGTCATTTAACGTCCAACGTAAATATGTACGCTTCGCATTAAGTCATCTTAATTGGAGTGACCCAAATCATCTTCCTCCATACAGCAATCGCCTTCTCTTTTAAACATGAATTCTCTAGAAAATGCCGGAAAGTCAGCGATGTTATGTTTTTACACCAGCTCTTGGTTGGTTCCATAGATTCACCGGTTCTTCTAGAACAAATTCGTTTTAAAGCTAGAAGCCACAATTCTCAATGAGCCTTTGACACGTATGAAACATGGGGCTAATGTATGGGCGTTCTCATTAAGTATTCGAAACTAACGCATTATAAGTTTTTGTATAAAAAGAGTTGTTTAATTTCTAATAATTTGTTGTTTTTATAGCAAGTAGTATGTATTTGACTTGTAATTATTTTTGTAGCTACAGATAGTAGATTAATATTTATTATTTCTTTGTTTGTCATATTTGTTCGTTTTTTAGTAGAGTGTTAGGCTATATGTATGTATATTTATTTATTAACAACTATATAACACCACGCTAAATGATGACTGTGACAAGCTGATGTTTTCCAGTATCTAAAGTTAAAAAAACCCGAAGGGAAAAGAAATATTGTCACAAATGCTTGCACTAAGGAGTACTGATAGCGTTTAAAAAATGAATTTTATGCTTTTCTCTAAAAATATGTATATTCATAATTGAAATTTTATGTTTCTTACGAGAGCAAGTTCGTGCGAACAATTATAGAATTATAGATCGTAAAAATTAATTGAAAGAAACAATATTAAATGAAATTCTAGGACCCGTTTTTAACATAAATACGATTTTCGAAAACGATTTTTTGACATTTGTTTCATCTTACATCTTGCAGATTGTATTGTAGAACTTTTAATTGGCCAGGTTTAAGAAAATCGTGCATGGAGTTTTCGAAATATTGAGTTTTGAAAAAAAATTATAATTTATTTAAAAATCCAAAAAAAAATATTTTGAAAATTTGAATACACATTTGTATCAAAAACTTTGAGAAGTCTTACTCGTAGCATAAAACTTTTTTTTTCAAAATCTGTGTTGGCGTTTTTGAACAATCAAAAACAAAAATAATGGTTCTTTGGGGGGTACCAGCAAAAATAATTTTTCGGAAATTTTTTTAACCATTACCTAGCTTTGATTAAATGAAATTTTGTGGATTTTTTAATTTGTAGAACAGCTTATGAGAAGAAAAATATTTTACAAAATTTAAATTAAAATTCGAATGGCGGGTACCGTTATTTTTTTGGTCTTAAAACAAGAAAAACAAAATATGCTAAAAATGCTATCTACTAAGCTTAGGGAAAATCGGCCGAGCCGTTTAATCTGTAGTCAAACAGACAGACAGACAGAATTGCGAGATTCACCTTTTTCGTCTTCCCTGTCTTTGTTTGGATCAAAATCCTGAGTTCGAATTTTTTACGAATGCATAACTTGCCTTTTAGTGCCTAAAAGTCACAAGTAAAAATGATACAATGGCGGTTCAGTGCTTAGTTGTGTTTCTTAAAAAGACCGGGGCGCTCAGGTCACGCTCGGTTCTCTATTCGCTCATCAGGCGCCCGCTCTGTGCCCCGGTTAAAGATAAACAAGAAAGATGCCTTATGAAATCGGAGAGCTTAATCCATTCGCTCACGATCTGTCCAGAACTAAAAACGAAGAACTTGAGAGAAGTTCATTACGTTATACCTATCTTATCGCGGTATTATCTAATCATTGATCAGAGTACTCGTATTTCAGTTAGGTACTTCTATTAAGTTTTATACTTTCTGCCCAAGGTATGAATAGAATTCATAAAATAATATTCTACTAATTTTACATAGTACAAACTTTACGAGGTCACATGAACAAACATTTTTCTTTTTAAGTATACAGATTTATTTTCAACGCAGTCTTTGAGTTGTTCGAACTACACTCGCTTACACATCTCAAACACACAATATTGTCATGAGAAACTCATCAGTTTGCGTTTGATTGCTCTTACTGATTTATTACTTTGCATAAATCGAAATAAACAGCACAATTGATGACTTACATACTTCTTCATCATTGGCATAATGCTGCCCAAGGTTTAAGATCTTGCAAATCTTATTAATAGAAATATAAAAACATTCAAATGCATTTATTTAACGGACGTGATAATTCGCTGAGTTCTTGTTCTCATCCCTAAAACTATTTTTAAACTTTAGTCTTATATAACAATTTTTAGAAAAAAAAGTTTAAAATAATTTAAATAAAACATAAAGAATATAACTTTTAAATATAAAAACAAAATTTTAAACATTTCTTATCTAAGGATAAAAACCGACTCTACTTAAAATTAACAAAAATTAAGTATCGGCTTAAATATAATTTTAAGAGTAATCTCCAATTTTAAAAACAAAGTTGTAACAAATTTTGAAATTCCTAGCCTATTTTCTGCTTTTCCATGAAGCTTAAAGTTAAGAAATTTGATTAAAACCATAAAAGCTAATTTGAAGAACAAGTTAAGTTTGCCCTGCAACCTTGGTATAATAGTTACATTTATTCTTAACTCTGGCGTCTCATGCTGTCCCTATCACATCTGTAGGAAAAAGTAAAGACCTTTTTCTTCAAACCGATATCGTTCGAGAGACCGGGTTTTTAAATGCACTTCTTTTTACTAACTATATATGTAGGTACTATAGGGCAAGTTCTGCATTTGTTAAGTTTAAAATAATATTGTATATAAAAATATTCGAAAAAATATTTTTTGGGTTTTTTTAAAACAATTTTTTTTTGAAAAATCAATATCGTCAAAACGTTCGAACGATTACTTCTTGAAATTATTTTATAAAATCTATAATACTCGTATCTACTCAAAACTTAAAATTGGCATCCCGCATTTTGTTCTTGAAAAATTTTAATTAAATTTCTTACATAAAAATTATTTTTTAATAATTAAATTATTTTTATAAAATTTATTTTAAATTCCAAAGTACTTTTACATAAGAGGAAGTTCGTGCGATCCAGCGATCCAGTCGTGCATTTTATTTGTCTTGGTCTTCGCTCGTAAAGTTGTTCGATTGATATATTTTCAAGAATCCATGACTTACCCTTTTAATAATACTTTATCTTAAGAATATTATTATCTTTGAAGAGGAACTTTTTATATAAAATCTTATCGCGCTTCAGTGCAAGCCAATTGCATCATTTTAAAAATAAAATAATCCCACTTTAGAGAGATTGCATTTAACCCGTCCGAGAGTCGTTTATTTTTTCTAATTTTTTGTTGTTGTCAATATGGACCTATTTCTTACAATAGTGTCCACAATTTGTGCCTTTGGTGCTTTAGTCTACATTTATTTATCATGGAATTTCAGTTATTGGAGAAAACGAAACGTCAAAGGCCCTCGCCCAGCCCTCGTCTTTGGGAATGTTCCCAGCCTTGTAAATCGCAATCGCCACATGGCATTCGACATGCAACAAATATATGAGTGAGTGTTTTTATAAAAGCAAATGAATTTTTCATAAAAAAAACTTAAACCATTTTCAAAGAAAGTACAAAAACTCTGGAGAAAGATTTGTTGGGATTTTCATGACGCGAAATCCTGAAATTTTGGTGGTGGATCCAAAATTATTTCGTGAAATAATGGTATCGAACTTTAAGGCTTTTCGTGATAATGAATCTTCGTTATGGGTAAGATTGCATTCAATCTACATTTCTATTTGTTGTTGGTGCTGATTATTTTATTAGATTAATCGAAGACTTGAACAAGTTTCGATTAGAAATCCGTTTTTCAGTTTCAGCGAAGATTGGAAGGAGAGACGAAGCGATGTTGTTGGGGGACTTAGTGCAAATAGAGTAAGTTAAGTTTGTTGAATAAATTGAATTTAATTTTTATACTATTCCGTTTTGCAGCTGAAAGCAGCTCTACCAATTATAATGGAAGCCTGCAACAAACTGACGGGTTTTGTAAGAAACGAAGTCGATCAGTCCAGGAATGTTATTGATATAAAGTCTGTGAGTATGAGTATTGAGTAGAGACTTAGGAGAAAAGAATTCTATTACAAAAACAAATCAAATTCAAAACTTAAATTTTCTAAGAAAACACAGAAGTCGTGCCACCTACTTATAGTCAGGGTTGGGTGAAATCCGCATATGGTTTCAGAAAATCTTAGCTAGGAAGGTTAGAATTAAATGCGAGGTACCAAATTTTAATAGGAAATAATAGGTAAGATACATGTAGGCACAATAAATAGCTCCGCATTTTGAAGTTTTTTGAAAATTTTTGTTTGTATTTTTTTTATTTATTTTTATTAAGAACATATAAGTAAAATGAAGCATTGATTGTTTTCTAAGAAATACGAAGTACATTTAGGTTAACAATATAAAGTTCTTCTCAGAAAAATAAGTTAAAAAAAAAACGATCATTATTAATGCAAATTGGAGTACCGACCTGCACCTCATAGTGATCGCTGGGGTTGAGGGACAGAAAGAAACAAAATTCCCCTCGCGCTGCGAAAAAAACGGTAAATATGTTTATCAGTGAAATTGCAATGAACAAGAACAAATAAAATGCACGACTGGGTCACAAGAACTTATATGTAAAAGACTACGAATTTCAAAAATGAATATTATAAAAAAAAAACTGCAATAGAATAAAATTCATTTTTTAAATGATTAAAGCAATTTCTGTAGTAGTTGGAGCTAGAAACAGGATGCCATGTGATTCAGGCAAATATTAGTTTATGCAAGAACAAAAAGTGTAAGTCGTTGTAGTGGTTTCTTAAAAAAATTTGGTTTTATATACAAAATTCTTAAAACAAAAATTTCGGTACACCAACTTTTTATTATCGTACGTACAAAAATAAATTTCCAAAAAAAATACTGAGCCGTTTTTGAGATATCGAATTTTCCAAAAAAAAATTGATTTTTTTTTTGTCAAAAATTCAAAAAAAAATATTTTTTTAAGTTTTGAAATGCAATGTTTTTCAAACTTTTTAGAAGCTTCTATATTCAAATTCAAAATTTGCAAAAATGATTCTATGGTAGGTAAAGTCAGTAATATTTTTTCTTTTTAAATTATAGATCGTAAAAATTAATCGAAAGAAAAAAAATTATCAAAATTCCGGCTCCGATTTCGATAAAAATATGATTTTTGACAACTACTATTTATAACATTTGTACCGTATTTTTAGGTAAAATATATTTTTTTTTATATCTTGTAGATTATACCAAGAAACTTTTATTTATCAAGTTTAAAAAAAATCGAGCATGGCGTTTTTGAAATATTGAGTTTTGAAAATTTAAATACATTTTTTTTTTATTATTATACGCGCACTCAAGGTGTTATGAATACCATTATATTGTTAAACACAGTGCGAGCAATTAGGAAAGGAGGATAGGATGAGAAAGGAGATACCGATGCACATTGATTTTGAATGTCTGCACATTGCAATGAGTGGGAAACATTGAGCCGGGTAAAGTATTCCACATTCGTGTAGTGCGGCTGAAAAAAGAATCTCTGTACTTGAGAGTACATCCGAAATTGGGCTCAAGGGAAAACTGATGAGCATTCCTAGAAGCTCGAGTATTACGGTTGAATTGTTTGAGGGGAGGAATGCAACTTGCTATTTCACTAGAGCACTGTTTATGAAAATACCGATAAAATAATGATAGGCATGAAACATTGCGACGGTGCTCGAGAGATTCAAATGTTTGAGTTAGACAAGGGTCACCTATCATTTTATAATTTATAGCTCTCTTTTGAATTTTGTCCAAGAGACTCAAGCAGGTTTTAGGAGCACCTGCCCAGATATGAGAATTGAATATAGGCCTTATAGATTACAGCCAGATCAGAAGGGGTAAAAAACTTCTTGCATCGGCGGAGAAAACCTAAACACGTTTTTAGCGACATCATATATGTGATCGTTCCACAAAAGGTGGTCTGTGATACACATACCGAGTACTGAAAGCTGTTCAGTTTCCTCGATGCAAGTGCCATCCATGGATAGTGGCATTGAGGGAGGGTTATGCTTAAGCGACAGTAAACAGCATTGAGTTTTCGAGGCATTAAATTCTATACGGTTTTTGATTCCCCATTGGACAATACTGTCAAGATCAGAATTTAATGAGCTTATCATACGCTGCCGTTGGAAGTCCACATCCGAAGGACAAGGATGTGAATCTAAAAAAGAATATGAAAAGCTGAGGGTACTGTCGTCAGCGAAACAATTGAGTGGATTAGAAGTTTCAGACAAAAGATCATTTATGAATATAAGGAAGAGTGTCGGAGACAATACGGAGCCCTGGGGCACAACAGCATTTATTTTGTGGATATCAGATTTGAAACCGTCAAAAAAATATGATAATATTTAAACTTTTGAGGAGCTTAAGTATAAAAGAAAATGATCAAAACGTTGAACCGTTTTTCTGAAATTCAAAAACAAAAATATAGTTGTAAGGGGGTACCATAATAACCATTTTTCGGAAAATTTTGTTCAACTTTTACTTTAACTAAATGAAAACTTTAATTTTTTTTTCTAAACCTGAGGAACAGTTTCTGAAAAAAAAAAAATTTATAAGATTTTGAAAAAAATCGTAGGGCAGGTAACGTAATTTTTGGTCTTAAAAAAATAGAAAAAAAACGTGTGGGGGAAAAATTTAAAATGATATCTACATAGTTTGAAGAAAATCAGCGCAGGCGTTTAGGCTGTCGTCGAACAGATAGACAGACAGAATTTCGGGACCCACTGTTTTCGTCTTCACTATCATCGTAATGTCAACTTTGATCAAAATCTCGAGTTCGATTTTTGTACCTATAAGTCGCAAGTAAAAAAGTGCATCCTTCTGCCATCATCCACAGTTTTATTTTGTTTCGATGTTGCAAACATTGTTTGGGTCACGCCATGTATTGTGTGAAACTGATTGAGGTAAGAGAACATCAGATAGATTGCTGTTATTTATTTTTTCTTGGAATTCAGGAGTGGATCAATACATTTACTTTTAAGGCATTTATAAAGTAAATTGTATTGTGAAGTTATTTTGGGTTCCAAACCCGATATCAGCGTAGCTTATTTTCTAATTTGGTTTTTATGTTAGTTTTTTTTGTAATTTTGAGTGAATTGAGGGTCAATTGTAGTAACTTTCGGGGACTTAGGAAACATTTCTGTGCTGTATATGTCAATACTGTAAAAAACAGGCCAGGTGGGTGAAAATTCTGATCACATGGAATTCAGCATGACTGGTTATAGCTTAGTGCCTCTTTTCTTTCCTCACCATGGCCTCGCCATATTTGTATGTGCGTAATGATGTTGCTTATCAGCTTCAACCACAATAATGGTACTTGTTTAAATACAAACTTTAATTTCATGTGGTTTAAATTCACCGTACATAAGTGCATCATTTATACGTGTTTCATTTATCGCCGTCCATGTTTGGACAGTGGCTCAAATTTATTCTCAATTTTCGCCTAGTGATATCGTTATTACGGGCGATTTCAATGTACAGAATTCTTCGTGGCTGTGCTATTCTGTATAGACAACACTCAAAGGAAGGTAGCCTTTTGATTTTATCTATGCAATCTGGATCAGCTCGTTGATGAGCCTAATCGAATTACTGGCGTTGCAGGTCAATCGACCAACACTTTAGACACGTTTCTTCCTTCTAATCCTGATCCTGATAGGTGATGGATGACAAGTACACTAGTAATGTTTTATCACCACTGGGCACATACGACCATTGTGTCATATCTGTAAATTTCTATTGTCAGAGAAAACCAGTTAGAGAAATAATTCCTAAGAGAACCGTTTGGCAATACGAGAAAGCCTTGGACGGTCTCAATGATTTCTTCATGAATTTTAACTGGTCGCTATGCTTCCTCGATAGTGACGTGGACTCCAGTGCAGATATGGTTACAAATTTTATTCTTTTCGAAATGAGAAAGTTTATCCCGAATAGGGAAAAATCTATCAAACCGAAAGAGAACTCATGGTTTGATTCGAGCTGTAAAGAGGTTATTAGGGTAAGAGAAGTAAGTTTCTGATATTATAAAGCCAACCCTACTGAGGAAAATCGGAAAAAGTTTAAGCCAGCTAGAAAGACCTGTAATGATCATATTCACAGAACCAAATTCTTACATGATCAAAAATTGTGGCAAAAAATACTACAATGTCCCAAAGTTAGTAAAAATGTTTGGTCACTTGTAAAAAAGTACGAAATACTACTTCGTCTTCGGTTCCTACGCTTGTTTTCAATTACACTCCTTATATCAGCTCACAAGAAGAGGCTCTTTTTCGTGCAGCACAGATTGCTTTCAATTCGACACTGTCAGATAGTATCATGATTCCTCCTGTAATTGAGAGCCTTAATGATGGGACAAATCTGCTTTCGCACTCGTTGCACAGTTGCAAGACTACTGAAAGTCCTCGATATACGCGAATCCACTCTCCCGGATAGTATCACCCCAATGTTTCTGAAGAGGTGTTCTTTAATGTTGGAAAAACCATTGTGTAAACTTTTCCATCTGTCCTACTCTACTGGTCTCTTTCTGTGTTGATGGAAAACAGCAGCTGTCCATCCTGTCACTTAAAATTGTGAATCTGCTCACCCCTCTAACTATCGTCCAATTGCACTTAGGCCCTCACTTTCCAAGGCCATGGGAACTCTGATAAATTATCAGCTGAAAAAATATCTTGAAGAACGAAAGCTTCTCAATTACCCTTAGTATGGCTTCCGTAGTAAAATTTGATCTGACCGCTCAACAAAAGTTGTGTTAACTTAATATAGGTATACTTAATGTTACTTGATTACAAAAACGACCATTAATTTTCTTCTAAGAACATCTCTAGAACAATTAAGGCCGATTACATCTGCATATTTGTTAAAAGATTTACAAGCTTTTGTACTCGTAACTAATTAGTTCATCACGACCCTAGTTTGTTGAATGTTGCGGGAAAAAGAAAAAAATTATTTACCCTTGGTTTTAAAAATCGATCTGGACTGTATGGCCTAAATCTAAACAACATTAATAAAAAGGTGGAAATTGATTGTGACCCATCTCATCATAGTAAACCTCTCTTGCCAGAAGACTTTTTATGTCAATCAAAAGATACCGAGTTTCATATGGAGGTATGGGCGAATTCCAGTTTTTGATCGGGCTGTAATCTATAAGGACTATATTCGTACAAAGCTCGAGTACAATTCACATATTTGAGCAGGTGCTCCAATAACTTACTCAAGTCTTTTATATAGAATCAAAACAAGAGCTTTCAAAATGATGGGTGATAGAAGTATAACAGAATCATTATTTTTCTAAACAGGGTTCTAGTAAAATAGCCAGTTGGATTCCCCCCTTAAGTAATTTAACTGTAATACTTGTGCTTCAGAGAATACCCATCAGTTTGCCCTTGAGCCCAACTACGGACATACTGTTATATTCAGAGAGTCTTTATTTAGCCGAACTACACGAATGTGGAATGCCCTAATCAATATATCTCTTGCATTATGATACTTAGGCATTCAAAACCAATGTACGTTTGTATCTCCTTTTGAATCCTCCTCAAATTTCGTAAATACTAACTTGCATTGTGCCCAAAGATTTTAAGGGTAGTTGTAGTCCCATTAAGAAATATCAGTTCCGATTCTGTCTACCCACTAAATCCTATTGGTCTTATAAGCTCTAATTATGCTAGTATTTAACATGCGGTCTACTATTTTGCATGATTTTTTAATGATTTTTCCAAAAATAAACTTTTACAGATCTGCTATAACTACACAATAGAAGTAGTTGCTGATTTTATATGGGGCATTAACGCGGGAGCCTTTCAATCGGACCAAACTGCAAATACCTTGCTCGATATGTCCCGCAATTTACTAAACCATTCTTTTAGAAGATTATGTTTCTACTATATAACAGGATTGGCGCCGATCTTAAGAACTCTGTCGAACATGCGATTTTTCCCAGAACATATTGACAATTTCTTTACGAAAATACAAAAAGACGCTTTAGAATTAAGACTACGCAATAAAACTGATCGCCCAGATTATTTGAACTATTTGATTCAGATGCGGGAAAAGAAAAATGTCAGCCATATGGATATGGTTGGTCATAGCATGACGGTTTTACTGGATGGATTTGAGACATCAGGGGCTGTGCTGTTCCATACACTCTATTATGTTAGTAAAAGAATATAATTTGAAATAATTATTGTGTTTTCTGAAGGAGTTATTGTAGTTGTTCTCTTATAGTTGGCTGGAAACCAAAATGCGCAAAACAAATTGAGAAAGGAAATCATGGAGAACTTGGATGAAACTAATGGAATAGGATATGAGGCTTTGATGGAACTCCCATATTTGGATCAGTGCGTACATGGTTCGTATTCAAATTTCCAAAAAATACTTTATAAGATAGACAGCTACCCTTATTATAATTGACTAATGATTCATATCACCTGGAACGGGAGCTGCATCAATAAATATGAGAGCCTCTGTTCATAGATTCACCCATGTTCTTATATTTAAGCAGACTTTTTTTCAGTGTATCAACAGTGTTAGATTGTGAGATTATAAATGAATGAATGATGTTTTTTTTTAAGAGTTCTAATGGGGTTGTTATAGTACCCAACTGAACCCTAGTTGAATTAAAGCAAATAATTCCTATTTTTCTTGCTAAAATATTTAGAGACTTAAGCTCAAAGAACAAATTTGTAGATAATTGCGATCCAGGCATGTGTTACTCTGATTTCGCGGTCTGAAAAGTGCTAAGCAATTTTGTCGATTGTTAAAATCCACTCCGCCCGAATCTCATTACCATTCATAAATTTATAAAATATTCTTGAATTTAATTAAAAGATTTCTTGACTTTCAGAAACTATTCGTTTGATATCGCCAATCCCGGTATTGTCAAGAAGATGCAGCGAAAAAACATATTTGGAAAACTCTGAAAACAATAAGATACAAATTGATCCTGGAATGATATTACATATTCCTATTTATGCAATTCATCACGATCCAGAAATTCATCCAAATCCCAAGGAATATATTCCTGAGCGATTCAATGATGGCTTGGCTAAGGAATTGATTCAAAAAGGATGTTTTTTGCCATTCGGCGATGGCCCGAGAATTTGCGCAGGTCAAGTATTTTTGAAAAAATTATTCTTTTTGTTTTAAAAATATTTATTGTACCTATGTTTGTTTTTTTTTCAGGAATGAGACTTGGACAATTGGAGTGCAAGGCTGGTATTTTTGAAATTATTAGAAATTTTAAGCTTACTTCTTGTAAGACTTTTGAGCACATCGATCCAAAGGCATTTATAATTGGATTGGCTGGAGATTTGTTTGTGGAATTTGAACTGATCAAATAGAACAAAATTATTTATCTAAAATATTTGAAATCTTTTTTAGATAAATAAAATTTTAACTCGCTACTCTCTGAACGCATATTTCACAAAAGTGATTGTGTATATTGAAATGCGGGTTTTTGTAATTTATTTTGAATAGGCCAAGAACGCCGTGGTAACTCTCTCTTATAGGAATCACAACATTACCACTCTTGGACGAATTCGGGCTTTACAATTCTTTTTGAACCTTATCTGATTTCACCCTCACGACATAGGTATCAATTCGCAATACAATTAAGTGCTGCGGTAGCTGGAACCCCCCATCCGACGAGCTATTAGGACGTGCTTTTGTGAGGCAGCCTCATGTTCCTGTAGCCTGGGATTGTTATTCAAGTAAGGGAGGGATAGGTCCTTCATAACAACGGTTTCGTTCCAGGTGGCGCCCAACGTGAGTAAGAATGTAGTTTTTAAAAATGAGATCACAGAAAGGAATTCTGATAAAAATATAATGAAACGAAGGTCGAAATACTTAAGAATTTAATTGATCAGGTTTTTGACATTAAGCTAAGCAATGCGAACAATTTTTTTTTTTCAACTATGCTTCGCCTAAATTTTATTCAACTTAGTCTTACTTTTAGCCTACATTTTCAAATTACAAAAAGGAAATTAATATTATTTTTAAACCAAAAACATCTTATTGTATGAACCCAAATCGCAAAAAATATTCTAGTCATTTTAAGGAGATGAAGCATCACTTTGGGTTTTAAAGACTTTTAATAATTTAATATCCTCAGCGTAGATATCTTTCCTGTATGAATCTATTGCAAAGAATAGTGGACCCAGGTTGCTACCTTGTGGTAAACCATACCCCACGTATGTTGAATAGGAAGTGGTTCCTGCAAAGCGACTCTGGTAAGTCCTTCATTTCAAATACGATCGTATCCATTGAACTAAGGCTGAAAGAAAATAAAGAAATGAGAGGTTGAATAAAATATGGCAATGAGACAACTTGTCAAAAGCCTTACTGAAGTCTGTATATATATGTAAATAAATACAAACAATTTGAAGTTCCCAATAGCTGTTTTGTAAATGACGCAAATTTGAACAAGATTAGTAACAGATGATTTCTCATTCATAAACACATGTTGCTCAATGGCAAAAAAAGGCTTTCAGCTGAATAAAAACTTTTAAAACCAATAGTCACAAAAAGTTTGGGTAAGCATGAAAGTTTTGCTACTGGCCTATAATAAGAAATATATATTGTTTAGTTGTTAAAGCTAAACAAAAATGCCATAAGCAAATATGAATTCAAGAATATTAATTTTAAATGGGTAAAATAAATGTTTATCTCTTTTAATTTTGCAATTTAAATTTAAATTAAAAAACAAAAAATATTGACTCATTTTAAAAATTAAAATATCAAATTTCCCAAAAACGTGTTAAATTTTTTTTAGGAATTCATAAAATACAAATACAAACAATTAATATGCAATATTATTAAGACTTTTTAGAAGCTTCTATATACAAATTTGATTTATAATCCCTAATGCTGATAATGAGAAAGCCAAAAATCGAAATAGTGGTTAAGTGGTTAAGTGGTGAGTACTGTCAGTAATATCATAATTAATTTTTTTTTATTAAAAAATAGATCATAATAATTAAGCGAAACAGAAAAATGTATATCAAAATGCTAGTAAAAATTTTTGAGTAAAATACGAGTATGATATTTGAAAACAATTATACCATTTATAAGTGGGAGCTGCTATTTTTATCATTAACAGCTTTCCCGATTCCCACAAAAATTGTGACACGGAACTTATTTCAATTTATTTTAATATTTATTTTAAATTTTCGAAAAAGTATTTTTTAGGTTTTTGAGAAATAAGTTCATTTTTACTTGCAATTTATTGGTACTATAAGGTAAGTTATGCATTCGTAAAAAAATCGAACTCGAGATTTTGATCAAAATTGACGACCAAAAAAGTGGGTCTTGTAATTCTGACTGTCTGTCTGTCTTTTCGACTACAGCCTAAACGGCGCAGCCGATTATTCTTAAACTTGGTAGATATTATTTTTAATTTTTACCCAGCACACGTTTTTTTCTTTTTTTAAGACCAAAAATAACGGTACCTATCTACCTGCCATACGAATTTTTTTCGAAATCTTATTAATATTTTTTTTTCTCAAAAACTGTCCCACAGATTTTTAAAAAACAAATTCATAAAATTTAATTTAGTTAAAACTAGGTAAAGGTTGAAAAAAAAATTCCAAAAAAATGTTATTTTTGGTAGCCCCCTAGAACCATTTTTGTTTGTTTTTGATTTTATCAAAAAACGGTACAACCGATTTAAATCATTTTTTATCCTCCAAAGTCTGAATATTACTACGTATTCAAATTTACAATTTTCTTATTTTTTTTGGATTTAAAAAAAAAAAATCAAAATCTTTTTTTGGAAACTCAATATTTCGAAAACCCTATGCTCGATTTTTTTCAAACTTGACAAATAATAGTTTCCTAATAGGATTTACAAGATCTAAGAAAACAAAATTTGTTTTACCTAAAACTAACGGTACCCACCATACAAATGTTAAAAAATGGTTTTCGGAAATCGTATTTTCCTCGAAAACGGTTTCGAGAATTTTGATAATTTTTTTTTCTTTCGTTTAATTTTTACGATCTATAATTTAATAGAAAAAAATTGGAAATTAATATATTACTGACTGTACCTACCATAGAACCATTTTTTCGAAGTTTGAATTACTCATTATGGGCATTACGGATTTTAATGAAATTTCTTATAGAGAAGCTTCTTAAAAGTTTAAAAAGCATTGCATTTCAAAAATTAAGAAAATAATATTTTTTGAATTTTTGGAAAAAAAAACAATTTTTTCTTGGAAAATTCAATATCTCAAAAACGGCTTAGTTTTTTTTTGGAAATTTATTTTTTATTCGTTTAGTAATAAAAAATTTAAGTTGGCGTAAAAAAATTTTTTCTTAAAAATGATTTAAAAATTTTGTATATAAAAGCTTATTTTTTTCAAGAAACCACTACAAAGACTTATAATTTTTGTTCATTTGCTTGAATCACATGAAATCCTATTTTTACCTCCAACAACTAAAAAAGTTGTTTTGGTCATTTTTCTCTACACTCAAAAAACTTATTAGTAAAATGGCTACGAATGATATTCGTAAAGAAAATATTCGTGCATTGTACGAATATTCGTAAGATGTACGAAGTATTTGTACAGTCGTATATCTACGAATGCATTCGTAAAATTTTACTAATAATTGTCGTACTATCCACGAATCTATTCGTTTAATACACTAATTTCATTCGTAAACAAGAAGTAAACAATTTGTTTGAGTACATTGTACGAATTATTGTGTGCATATAACTAATAACATTCGTTAATTTCTCGTACGAATGACTTCGTACTTTAATCTTTTGCATTCGTAGTATTTACTAATAAATTCGTACTATTTACTAAGTAAAACTAATATTAGTAGACAGAATTCATTCGTAGTTAGACCGTACGCATTATGCGTAGAATGTACTAATAACTTCGTATTTTCATGAAGTGCATTAGTATTATTTACTAATCATGAGTAAAAAAAATAATATGTGTTCAGTTCTAAAAATTAATTGTATTCCATTAGTCAATACGTTGAAACGTGATATTATTTATAAAGTGCTGCAGTGGTGGATCAGACTAACATCTGCTTTTTTCGAAAAGATGAGGTAAGTACCTAGACATACATTTGCTTTAAAGCTTATTTTATATTTAAAATACAGCATCCAGAAGTAGCAGAGCATACATATGTGGGAATTTTTTTCCTAAAAGAATCTCAATGTAAGTACAATTTTTTTCGGAAGTTTTCAATTTTAAATTATAAATCTATTTTCAGTGACCCTAAGTACATAAAATGACGAGTTTTTAAATATTAATTTAATTGTTAATTATATTTATAATGAATTAATTATTTTTTAACTTTATTCATATATATGTATATGACAATAAAATTAATTAAAAAACTATTTTTAACTTACAACATAAATACCTTTTGTTATTATTTCTTACAATAGGTATTTAAGGAAATTTCAGAGAACATAAATGGTAGCAAGTTCTACAATAATATTCGTACAATATACGAATGGAGCTGTATAATTTACGAATGAAATACAAGGGCATTAGTCAATATTACAATGATATTCGTACAATATACGAATGGCATTGGTAAATATTACAATAATATTCGTACATTGTACCAATGGTATTCGTACAATATACGTTTGTTTTTCTACGAATACTAATAAAATATTCGTAAAATGTACTAATAAACGTCCATTCTACGAATACTATTCGTGGCTGAAAACCACGAATAAAATTCGTAGAATGCACGCATGAATTAGTACACACGAAATTTTTTGAGTGCACTAACATTAGTTTTTGAAATTCGTGCATTTTATTATTTTGAAAATTCAATATCTTGAAAACGATTATTTTTGAAATTATTTCCTTTAATGTAAATTATTTTAATTTGATAATTGTATGCATTTGTCGTCCATGTTCTTATATAAATGTATTTTTTAAATTTTGAAGTAATTGTGCATACATAAGAGCAAGTACATGCGATCCCGTCGGGCATTTTATTTTTGATTGTAAATGTAAGCTGCAAAAGCAGTTTCTCATCGGTAAGTCGTCAGAAATGGAAGCAGAATCATAAAAACTTTTTCAAGAAATTCAGGAAAATCATCTTCAGTCAGTCCAGTACAAGAGTATTTCAAATTAGAATCTTCTCGTTTGAACAAAATATAAGAGATAATTATTTACTATTTACATAAATATGTACAAGTACATAACTAATATGGATCAATTTCTCATACTCTGACACAATTAGCATAGATGGTTTGGTATAATTTTCGAATGGATTCTGTACCCATTCAATGTCTACATGCTTCTCCGGGAAATACTATTTCAAGGATTTTCTAAAGTTATTCTAATGTCCATATACTCGTACATACATACATAATTATGTTTTTCTTCTGAGGTTACTTATTTTCTTCAAGAAAACATTAAATGAGAAAAATTTCGTACCTTTTATGTTCAATATACGAGGGCGGGTCAATAAGTCCATGACTTTTGGAATAACAGATCTTTTGATAAAAAAATAATTTTATTTTTCAACGTAGTCTCCCTTGAGCTCTATACACTTTGTCCAACGCTTCTCCAATTTTGGTATCCCTTCCAAAAAAAATGATTTGTCGAGGTCCTCAAAATAGGCCTTTGTTTGCGAGATGACTTTATCATTGGAGTCAAATCTTTTTCCACCAAGCCATTTCTTCAGGTTTGGGAAGAAGAAGTAGTCGCTCGGAGCCAAATCTGGTGAATAGGGTGGATGAGGGAGCAATTCATAGCCCAATTCATGGATTTTTGCCATGGCAACTGCACATGTGTGCACCCTTGCATTGTCTTGGTGGAAAAGAACTTTTTTCTTGGCCAAATGAGGTCGGTTTTTTTTCAAATCGTCATTGAATCGGTCCAATAAGTTGGCATAATATTCCCCATTGATTGTTCTTCCCTTTTGAAGGTAGTCAATGTGGATTATACCGCGTGCATCCCACAAAACAGTCGCCATAACTTTATTGGCTGACAAACCCACCTTGGCCTTCTTTGGCGCCGATTCACCCTTAGAAACCCACTGTTTTGACTGTTGTTTGGTCTCTGGTGTGTTGTGATGGATCCATGTTTCGTCCACGGTTACAAAACGGCGCAAAAACTCCTCCATATTGCGATTAAACAACGCCAAACCTTCCTGTGAAGTTGTTACACGATTGCGTTTGTGGTCGACTGTGAGCAAACGCGGCACCCATCTTGCGGAAAGCTTTCTCATGCCCAAGTGATCATTCAAAATTTAAACCACTGAGCCATGCGAGATCCCTACGGCTTCCACAATCTCTCGCACTTTCAATCTTCGGTCGGCCAACACCATATCGTGAATTTTTTCGATTGTTTCGGGTGTAGAGACCTCAACTGGGCGTCCAGGACGTTCGGCATCTTCCGAGCTTGTACGGCCACAACGAAATTCAGTAAACCACTTTTTTACCATTGAAATCGATGGTGCAGAGTCCCCATAGTATTTATCAAGCTTAGCCTTGGTCTCGGTAATGGTTTTTTTTTTCGCAAGAAATAATGCTTAAAAAGCACACGAAATTCACTTTTTTCCATTTTCTCCTCAAATTAGTGAGTAGTCTGATAAAAATAGCTGTCAAACACAAACTAACTGACGCAGCAAGTTTAAATTTTGACAGTCAACTGATAGATGCCTGTTGACAGGAGCAGTGTTGCTGTTTCAGTAAAGAGGTCAGAAATTCAAAAAGTCACGGACTTATTGACCCGCCCTCGTACATAGGTACTTGGTAAGTCAAGTTTATTTTCATTTAGTTATGTAATGACTCTTTTCTACAATTCTCGGATGCAACTTGGAACTCTTTTGACCCGACAATTGTCAAGATTTAGGATCATAAAAAAATTTTCATGACAATGAATTGTCAGGGATTTTTTGAAAATTGTCAGAAATTTCCCGACAAATTTGTAGTGACAATTTTTTTATGGAACAGAAAAAAAATACAAATTACAATTTCGTCGGTATGTAAGTGACAATTATTGTGACAGGCAATTGAGTCTCGGTCGTGAAGTGACAATTTCGGTAAAAAGTTTCTAATATTATGTTTTCAAGTGAAACTGATGAAGAATTTGATGCAATTTCGCGAACTACGCCATCCTTGATTTTTTAAAGAAAGAACTAACAATAATTTTGCTGCATTAAGTGATTCTCAATTTAATGAAAATTTTCGCGTCTGCAAAAGTACAGCGGAATATATTTTGTTAAAAATCGGTCGACAGCTCCAGCATCCCATAAAAAGAAATTCAATTCAATTCAATTTATTTAAGTAAAGGTGAGTACAAATAAGACGTAGTCTTTTATGGTACAAATAATTGACACAATATAATTAACGTTAAGAAATAGTAAATAGAAAATTATATAAACCAAAAAAATAATAACAATACATTTAAAATAAGTAGGAGGTAATATTTGGAAACAAAAGGTTTTACAAAAGTTCAAATCGTGCCCTTGATGCTAAGACCCAAGTTTTATGTGCGTTACACTGGCTTATAGTATCATGTATTGTATAGTAATGATGATGAACATGGTGTTTCAAAAAGTTCAATTCAGCGTTGTGTCAAAAGATTTTGCAATCTGACGGTAGAGCACATTATGAGAGAAGAAATCCGATGGGATAATGGATGGAGGCCGTTTCCAAATGCTTTAATATTAGGAGGCAGCGGTTATGGACGAAAAAATTGGCTAATCACCAGCGTTGCCGCGAAGGAAAAAGCAGAGAGGGCCATTTCGAAATTTTTTGGGGGCCATTTGACAAAAGTTGGGGCCAAATATTTTACTTACAAATCCGTCCTTAAAACATTAAACTACAATTTATTAATATTTGTAATTATTCTTATTTATTTATTATTACTGCATTATTTATTTAATGCCTTTCTGAAATCTATGTAGTAGGCAGCAGAAGTAAATCTTGACTCTGTCGTCTGATTTGATATCTTGGGAATTACCTTAAAATATCTTTAAAAAATATAAATCACTCCAGTAATATTATTTAAATATTTATATATCTTTTCCATATTTTAATTCAATATATACATAAATGGACAACGAACGAATAAACAACAAGCTGTTAGATTCTCTAATGCATCGAGTTAAAGGTTCATTTAGATTATTATAGTTTACCCGATGATAAGGTTCATTAAACAGAATCGCAGATGCATTGACGAAACATACACATTCACAAGAAACAAAAGAAAAAGGCAATTTATATGGGATGTATTAATATCGCGCAAAAATATTATTGCAATATTTTTACGACGAACGACAAGAGATTGTAGGTCAAGAAGTTGACGCCGAGTTTTATAAGTTGGGGTGTGAATATTGTATGTTTGTATGTTTTCAATCATATTAGAATAAACTTGAAAAAAAAGGATCCCAAATCACACAGCAATATTCCAACGATGACCTTACATACGCAAAGAAAGAGATCGAAGAGTAAAAGTATCAGTAAACTCTTCCGATTAATGAATCCTAACATAAAGTTAGCCTTAGCAATCACAGTCTATATGGGATTTAAAGCAGAGTTTCGAATCAAACATGATACCGAAAACTTTCTTTGCGTTAAGTATTGAGAGTTCCGTACCTTCTATAGAATATTGAAAAGGAATAGATGATAGAAGAACAGCTGATTAACTAAACACCATTCAGACAAGCGATGAAGATCAGATTGGAGTAAATGACAATCATTAGTTGACGTAACACGACTGAATATTTTATTGTAATCCGCAAACATTAAACAAGAAACATTTTTTAAGAAATCAATGATATAATTGATCAGCAGCTAGAATAGAAGAGGGCCCAAGTGACTTCCTTGTGGTACTCCTGATGTGACCTCAATTAAATCTGATAGTACGTCATTAATACGCACAACCTATTTTCTTCCGTTTAGGTAAGATTTAAACCACTTTAAAATATTTGAGTGGAAGCCAATGGATTCCAATTTTTTTATTAGTATATGGCGGTTTATTCTATCAAACGCCTTAGCAAACTCGGTACGGTATATATGACATCTGTTTGGAAACCATCTTCAAAATTACTAATAATCTGACTACTAAATATTGCGAGGTTGGTCGTTGTTGAAATAGGGAAATAATTTCTTTGAGAACAAAAGTAAGCTTATCAGAGACAATTTTTTCCAAAATTTTTGGTATCGTTGATAATTTGCTAATGGGGCGATAGTTAGAAACATCTTGCTTGGATCTTGATTTATGAATAGGAATAACGTACGAGATTTTCCAATCATCAAGAAAATAACCCTCTTCAAGAAAACTATTAAACAAGAAAGTTAATGGTCCCGATAGAGCAGCTGCCCAGTTTTTCAAAATGATCGGAGGAATACCATCGGATCCTTGTTGTTTATCATCAACAAAAAAGTTGCAAATTGTTGAAATGTTAGCAGATGTATTTCCAGAATATTGCATGAAATTGGGGATAACATTTGAACATTTTTTATCATTGATAAATGAAAAAAACATGTATTGTTACGTTTTAGACCCGATTCAGTTCGAATTAAGTAGTCCTTATACTAAAATTTATTTAAAAAATCAAATTCTTTTTGCAAACGCAAATATTTTATCAGAAGATCTTCATTATTAGGAAATTTACGATATAATTTGTAAGATTTATTTTCTTGTTATTTAAGTTAGATAAACTCTTTGGTAGATGACGAAAGTAAATTACGTGAGAAAAGTCAAATCATTAAACGAGATAGATGAATGAATTCAGTTCCATTTTAAAAATGGTTATTTGTATATGGTGGAAACACATTGTAGAGGCGATGCATCGCGATGGTTTATATTTAATTTTGTTAAGCTTTTTAATTATTATTAAGCACGATATGATGTAATGTTAAATCTTCTAAAATTTAGATTTAGGGGCCATTTCTAACTGGCCCGGGCAAAGGGCCAAAAAGTAAAACAGGGGGCCAAATGGCCCGATCGGGCACTTTGTGGCAACGCTGCTAATCACACTCACACCAGTTATTATTATTACACACCAAATTGAACAAACTGAAGCATTGCAAAGATTTATGAGGGCTCTCAAGAAAACAAGGAGGCTAGTAGAAAATGCTTTGAGCATGCTAAAAGAAAAATTTCCTTATCTAAACTTTTTGAAATTATCACCAGCTTTTGCATGCAAAGTTTTTTTTACTTGTACAGTACTACATAACTTGGAAAATCGCTTGGGAAGTGGACATACACCATATGAAATGATGGATAAAGATAATGGTACGAGTAAGTTAGAATAGCATCAGATTTTGTACAAGCATAGACCGAAATAATGTATATTTACTTGATCGTATTGAAGAAGATGTCAATACCAACGCAGAGTTTTGTCCAGATTTTCTTAAACATACAAAATAAAATGAGTAGAACTGTAAGTCCTGTTACTCTCTTAACTAAAAATTTTATGAAAACAAACAACAATATTTTTACGAAATTAATCATTTACTTTATGTTAGTAGAACACAAAACCTTTTATTTCTCTTATGTACTTATAAAACTATTAACAAAATAAAAAAAAAAAAACATTTGAATATAAACTTAAAAAATACAATTTCGTCCATTTGTCATAAAAAGAATAAATATGTAAATACATAAACTCTCTATGAGATGGCATCAAAATTAGCTTCATTTAAACTCAAATTGTTTTTTGCTACTCGTATGATCAATCAGTTTCGTCAGAATACGGTCATGCATCATTAAGGGCCTGAGATAAGATATCATTCGGTTTGACTGGTTGCCTATCTTCACACAATTTCTTGGTAAAAATTGAAGGTGAAAGCTTTAATTCTCTTTCTTTTTGTAAAATATTCAGCTCTTTTAGATAACATTCCTTTTCTAAAATTTTTAATTTTACTTCCATAATTTTTTGTTTTCAATTTCATGTTCTGTGTTATCTTGTTGACTCTTACTTGTTTCTTCCAAACGATGTCTTTTTTTTGGCAGTGGATTTTCAGAGTTAGATTCTTCTAACATATATGTACAGTGACGAGCAAAAATGGTCAAATGTTTTCGCTTACTTGAAAAATTGATTTAAAGTAAGAGTTTTTAATAGAATTAAAATCTTTTTTAATTTTTTCATTTTGTTTATTTAACTAAATTTTATTATTTATAAAAACTTTTTTGAAAAATAATATATTATACAAAACAAAAAATATTTCATTAGTTCTTAGACTTGTCCAATTATGCACGTTTAAATTCAATGTTTTTTCTTTAGCATTTAGTCCATAAACCTTTATTTTTAATTACTTGGGAGCAACGCTTTGGCATACTTTCCACCAAATTATGGAGAAATTACTCTGGAATATAGCCCCATTCCAGCTCCATTCGTTGCCAAAGCTCCTGAGTGTTTGATTGATGATTTTTGTGCTGCCCCAACCGTCGCTTCACAATTGACCATAAATTTTCAATTGGATTGAAGTTAGGGCTTTGTGCTGGCCATGTTATCGTCGTAAACTGTTGATTTCTCAGCCATTCCGAGACAATGTTTGACGTGTGTTTCGGATCTACGTCCTGCTGAAAAGTTATTTCACAATCATTGAAGCCTGTTGATGCAGTAGAAGGTGGTAAATTTGTCTTCAAAATGTCCAAATATTTTTCTTTGTTCATGATGCCATCGATTTTCACCAAAGGACCAACAGAGTTCCACGAGAAACAGCCCTAAGCCGTCACCGAACCTTCTCCATGTTACACGGTCTTTTGAACTTGATGTTGTTGAAGTGGTTCTCTAGGACGTGACCAATAAAAAGATCTACCATCCGTTCTTATTCTATTGACATTCGTCTCTTCCGACCAAATGACTTTTTTCCATTGGTCAATGGTCCAGTGTTTGTGCGCTTTTTAGCAAAACTAACCTGGCTTTAATATTTTTCGCTGAAAGCAGAGGCTTCTTCGGTTTCTCTTTAGCGTTTAACCCAATTCTTTTGAGTGCCCGGCATGCAGTCCATTCACTAACTGGCTTGTCTATGTTTTGAGCTGGAGGCTTAGGTGTTTTGGACCTACAACTTCTCAACTCTCTTTCCATTCTTCTAGCTTCCAAATCAGAAAGTAGTCATTTCCGTCCTTTTTTCATTGGGGGGACATCAAATTTTTGGTTTTTTTAATACTAAGCACAGAAGAGTTTGAAATTTTCAAAATTTTAGACACTTCACGCGATGATTCACTATGTTTTAGTTAAAAAAATAGCGCGGTCGACGGTATTTTTACAATTTTTTTTCATTTTGACAATAATCAGCTTTACATGTTTTAAAATGAACGATTTACCCACAACAAAATATCAAGAAATAAAATTATCTTAACTTTTACTTGTTAAATAACAGTAAAACAAACAAAGCACAATAGAGAGGAACATCTCTCAATGAAAAAATGATGTTAAATCTCCTGAAACTAAAACGTGCATAATTGGACAAAACCAGGAAATTATTATTATTATTTTTTTCTTGTATAATATATTATTTTTTGAAAATTTTACTATACATAATAAATGTGAGTTAAATAAACAAAATAAAAAAAATAAAAAAAGATTTTAATTCTCCTTACTTAAATCAATTTTTCAAAAAAGCGAAATCATTTGACCACTTTTGCTCGTCACTGTATATATTTGTGTTGCGGTTTTGTTGCTCTAGATAATTCGGGAACGGGAAGACCTTCAATAATTGGTGAACTTTTTCCCACTTTTTCAAGAATTATCTTATCACTTTCGTTTATGATGCATTTTTTGCTTTTTCCTGAACCAGTTCTTTTTCGGTTGTCTATTTATTCCTAAAATTTAGTATTTAAAATATTTTTCGTATGTTTAATGAAGACTTTGATATTATTAACAATTGTTCTTTTTCTCCAATTCTGCCATATCTGTAGTGTCTCGAAGATGCTCCCAATCTTTATAAGAGTCCATTGCGTTGAGGGATTGTGCTTGGTCTACGATCTCCTTCCATTTGTTCACTCTCACTTCATGGGTCAAATTACATACATACATATGTATGTACTGTACATATCTACATACAAAATATTGTAGATCAATTCAGTCTCTTGACTACGTTACAAAAAAGAGGCTGGGTGCGACCCACACTGATAACTTCCCATTTGTGGTCTTGAAAATTTTATATTTAGTTTTTTCAAATAACCAAATTGTCAGCGAAACAAACTTTAGCTGTATCTGTACTGTATCTGTGGTGGTAATTGGTATTATATTTTGTATACATACTTCGATCATAGAGCAGTAGATGGAAGATCGTAGTATGTAGTAGATGGTTTCATAATGTAATTGTTGTTGCGGTTTTTCCGGATTAAAAGGCTGTGATCTGCACTGGATATACAATGACTCCTGTTTTAAAAATCGATGATGCTTGTGGCATACTATGATATTAAGAAATTTGCTTTGTTTTGTTGATGATGAGTAGGCTTCGGATTCTCATGCACTTAAAATCTGAAAATATGCGCTTAAAATATGCACTTAAAAATGCAAAATATGCATTTAAAATATGCACTTAAAACCAATTCAACTTAATTTCTATTCAATATAAAAACACATTTTCTTCATCTTTTAAAATAAGTTAAAAATAAGACGCAAAAACTAAGCTTGAGTGCATCAGTCAACATTTTTCAGTTTATATGTAGTGGTTTATGTGTAGCCGCAACCGAAAACAGTTGGCTTTTGTACATGAAACGTGTTAAGCTTTATGCGCGAAACAGATTAAACCAGCGACAGCACCAGCGCCGTCAACAGCAAGCAGTACACTGGCCAGCAAATACTTTTCAAACACATTAAACCAGCATCGTGTTGTAATTTTTTGACATTTATACGTCTTATTGTTGTTGCATTTTGTGTTATTGTAACCAGCAACAGCAAAGTTTGGATTTTGACCAAACGACGCTGTTGACGTTGCTGGTGCTGGTTTATTTTAAACAGCCTATTATTAAGGTATTAGTAAGATACTACTTAACAATTTGCTAACTTTAAAGTAGTTTACTAACTCTTTCTTAATTTTAAATATTTTCTAACTAGTATCGTACTAAAAAAATTTTCTTAATAAATTGCTTCTGAACACATCTAAAAATTAGATTTCGTGTAAAAAAGTAAGTACACGAACCTTTTTTGATGTTTGCAAATGTCAAAGAGTCATATGAAGCTAGCACGATACACTAAAAAAATAAAGTAGGTGTTCGATGATTTTAACTTTAATAAAAGAGTAGAGAAAGTATGATGCTATATTCGATTAGAATTTACAAATTCGTAGTTTTAACCTAGTATCATACTAAAACAGTTTTAGAATCGTTCTAATTCAATTAAAATTTTGCTTTCATTTTTGATGGATGATCGTTTAAATTTCGATCTCATTTATACAGTTTCAAATACACAGACTTAATTTTTTTTATGTCAATGTTTTGCTGGCACAATCTAGTCACCGTCATATATGCACCTTTCTTTATATAATGCTTTATATTGTGGTGTTTGAATATGGTTCAAGATAGTGAAATGAATAAAAAAAATAGATAATAGATAAGGTTCGTTTGCACTGACATAAAATTTATATTTTTTTACTGCCTAGTTTAGTTTTTGAACAATATAGGTATTTACTCGTACTAAATACCATGTTCGTCAAACAAAGCCGACACCTGGTCACTTACAGCAGTGGTGGAAATGAAACCCAGATTGATTACCATTTGGTATCTAGTTTCATGAAACCCCGGGTAAAAGATTGCAAAGTGATACTAGGAGAAGCGATCGCCCACCAACACCGTCTCCTACTGACAGAATTTTTTATGGAGACAGTGAACGACAACAAACATACAAAAACTTTTGGGAAGATCAAATGGTATAATCTGGATAAGGAAAAAGGCGAAGCTTTCATTTCGAATATGCAAAACGTTCTGTATAACAACACCGATATAGTTCGAAATGAAGAGAGTACAGCACAAAGTATGTGGGATCTCCTACAGAGAACTTGCAAAGAAAAAGCCAAAACACTGTTAGGGGTTTCAAAAGGACACAACCAACAAGGCAAAGAAACATGGTGGTGGAATGATGAAGCTAAATCAGTTATAAGTAAAAAGAAAATGGCTTTCAAGGCTTGGTCGAAGTGCCCCTCTAATGATACAGAGCAAAAGTCACGCCTCGAAGTGGAATATAGGAACTGCAAGAAAGAAGCGAAGAAGAAGTGCGCCCAAATTCAAGCAAAGAATACAGAAAACCTGTATCGGGAGCTGGATGAAATTTCTACCCCGACAGCTGGTGCTATTCAAGAGCTACGGCAAAACACGAATAAGGGCGCAACTATCTTCAAAATAGCCGCTCAAAGAAGAAGAAATGCTCAGGAGATTTGTTCGCCAAAGTTCATTAACAATGCTCAAGGCCAACTTCTTGTGGAAGACAACGAAATTCTTCACAGGTGGCGACAGTATTGTGACGGACTTCTAAACGAACAATTTCCAAGGCTGTACTTTCCAATAGCTTCACCTAACTTAAGCGAAGTATCCGACGTCACAGTCGAAGAAGTTAGTGAGGCGGTAAAATACTCCAAAAAGGGAAAAGCTGTTGGCCCAGACGAAATACCCTCAGAGTTTTGGAAAAAGATGGGAGACATCGGGTTTAGATGGCTCATGATTCTTGTCTCCAAACTTATACGAGGTGATCGCATGCCTAATCAATGGAGGGAAAGTTACCTTCTTCCAATTTATAAAGGAAAGGGTGATACTCGAAGCTGTGATAATTACCGTTCGATTAAGCTGATGTCACACACCATGAAGATCGTTGAGCGAGTCTTGGGTAGCCGACTGCGAAAAATAATTAGGCTATCTGATGACCAGTGCGGGTTTGTCGGGGGTAAGTCAACCACGGATGCAATCCAGAGTATAAGAATAATTATGGAAAAACATCGGGATTCTTTGGAGGATTTGCATGTCGTATTAGTTGATTTTGAAAAAGCATTCGATCGGCAACCACGAGATCTAATATGGGTGGCCCTCAGGCAACGAGGAGTTCCAGAAACCTATGTGCGGATAATTATGGACATGTATGATGGAGCAGTTACTAAAGTAAGATGCGCAGCTGGAGTCACCGAAGAATTCGAAATCACAGTAGGTGTACACCAGGGAAGTGTCTTGAGTCCCCTGCTCTTTATTACAGTTCTTGATTACCTGCTTGAAGGCAAAGTGACGGATCCAAAAGTGCATCAGTTATTCTTTGCTGACGATGGAGCCATCATAAGTGAAGACCCGATATCCCTACAACGAGCACTTGACGTATGGGTGGATGTTCTAGAAGGAAGTGGGTACCACATAAGCGCGAAAAAGACAGAATACCTATGCTGCCCATTTTCTGATCCACACAGGCCTATTCCAGACATTTATTTGAATGGAGTAGTGCTTCCCAAGTGTGAAAAGTTTAAATATCTGGGGTCTATGATAAATAACGAAGCTACTTGTGATGACGATATCAATCATCGCGTAAGCGTAGGGTGGATGAAGTGGCGGGAAAATTCTGCTATCTTCTGTGACCGAAAAATGCCCCCTAAGCTGAAAGGAAAGCTCTACACTTCAGTTGTGCGTCCAGCACTCACATACGGTTCACAATGTTGGACAATGTACAAAAAGTATGAGAGTAAGCTAACGGCAGCTGAGATGAAGATGCTTCGTATGACAGCAGGAGTTACAAAGCTTGATCGAATTAGAAGTACGAAGATCCGAGGAAGCCTTCATGTTAAGAATACCATTTCCCAAAAAATTGAACACGACCGACTCAGTTGGTATTGCCATGTTCAAAGGAGAGATCCTGAGAACCCCGTCAAAAAGGCAATATCATACAACGTTCCAATTCGGAATAAAAAGAAAGGTAGGCCTAAACACTCCTGGTACAAACAAATGCAAAAACACCAGCATTCAGTTGGCCTCAGAAATGGAACAATACAAAACCGGGAGGCTTGCCGCCGATTTCTGAGGTCAACCCGGCGAACCCCACAGGCGGATCACTAGTGTGAAGCAGATACGTGGGAGAGTTATGATCCCCTCGACATCGAGATCATAACAGCGCCGAAGAAAAGGAAGAAGAAGAAGATAGGTATTTACTCTAAAAATATAAATTTATTATAAAAAAATATGCGTTTATAGTAAAATATGCACAAGAAAATGCAAAATATGCATTTATAGTAAAATATGCAAAAATAAGCACTAACGGTTAAATGCCATTTTAAAGGAAATTTCTTAATTCGTATACATAATTAGTTGCCTTGCTTCCAAGGTGTTCCTAAAAAAATATGCATTTGCATGGAAATCCGAACCCTAATGATGAGGATACTTAGTCACTCATTTTATGTTTTTTTTACAGAAAATGTGTTTAACTAATTTTAAACTTTTCTATTTAAAATGTAAATGTTAAATTTCTTGTAATAATTACGAAGGTTGGTAGGTACATATTATACTCGTATACTGAATTATAGATTTCCGTGTTTTTTTTTTAATATATCTGTGTTTCTACACCTAAGAAAACCTTGAGTAGAATTTTACATCTTTTTCATGAACAAAAAGATAAAAGCATATTGTGACGTTTTCTTTAATTTTACCATAGCTATTAATGGAATTTGAATATGTGGGAGTTGGGTACAACTGAACAACCTTATTCATATAAATATGTACAGTACATACATTCTTCTAAGTTGATAATAAAATTATAAAATTATGTATTATATTATAGAAATTACTTTATTATTTCGGTTCCAAACATTTTAATTGAAAAAAAATTAAAAACGAAATATTCAAATATAAAAGATATGGTTTGGTTATTGATGGAAGGGTCCTTACAAAATATATCCGCTCTAAAACTAGATATAAGTCAAATATAAACCATTTGTTAGAAATTGTATTATGTATAAAATTAAATAATGGCAAAGTCAATATCATTGCTCGTTCTCAAGATATTCTAGTCGAAAAACAAATATTACCACTTTTTAGTAGATTTTTTTTTATATTTTTGTGAAAACTGTCAATTCGATACTTGTCAAAATTTAACCATGTGTTTATAATTGTATTATGTCGATACCTTCCCGTAAGAATGTACTAAGCGACACTTTTTTGAAAATGACTTTTTATTATTTTATATGTTAAGGTCCAGGTTTTAGCCTGGGTTTCGCCAACCTATTGTGATGTGCTTTTTGCTTTCCAGCCGAGGTTTTGCTCGTCGGTCTTGCCAGGGTCGTCCTGCAGAAAACACGAAACTCCAGATTTCAAGGTCTTCAAACCTTATTACAAAATCTTTATTGGAAATAACTCTTAAATCTATAACATACAATAATCTGCTACTAATATTTCACTTAATTCAGGAACTGGAACGGTTCACGGGCATCAATCCTTCTGGCTTCTAGTCTAGCTGCTCTGCATCAGTTATACTGTTAATGTTCTGGATCTGGTACTTGATTACGGATATTCTGGCTTCTGGTAATTCGGCTACAAACGGGCCCTTTCATTCCGATATCTGGTTCTTGACGGGATCCCTAGGTATAAGGCCCCTGGTGGCACTAAACAGCAGGCTAAACGCTCTGGTAGATCAGCAGGTTCGAGGCCCCTGGTGGCACTAAACAGCAGGCTAAACGCTCTGGTAGATCAGCAGGTTCGAGGCCCCTGGTGGCACTAAACAGCAGGCTAAACGCTCTGGTAGATCTGCAGGTTCAAGGCCCCTGGTGGCACTAAACAGCAGGCTAAACGCTCTGGTAGATCAGCAGGTTCGAGGCCCCTGGTGGCACTAAACAGCAGGCTAAACGCTCTGGTAGATCTGCAGGTTCAAGGCCCCTGGTGGCACTAAACAGCAGGCTAAACGCTCTGGTAGATCAGCAGGTTCAAGGCCCCTGGTGGCACTAAACAGCAGGCTAAACGCTCTGGTAGATTAGCAGGTTCAAGGCCCCTGGTGGCACTAAACAGCAGGCTAAACGCTCTGGTAGATCTGCAGGTTCAAGGCCCCTGGTGGCACTAAACAGCAGGCTAAACGCTCTGGTAGATCTGCAGGTTCAAGGCCCCTGGTGGCACTAAACAGCAGGCTAAACGCTCTGGTAGATCTGCAGGTTCAAGGCCCCTGGTGGCACTAAACAGCAGGCTAAACGCTCTGGTAGATCAGCAGGTTCAAGGCCCCTGGTGGCACTAAACAGCAGGCTAAACGCTCTGGTAGATCTGCAGGTTCAAGGCCCCTGGTGGCACTAAACAGCAGGCTAAACGCTCTGGTAGATCTGCAGGTACAAGGCCCCTGGTGGCACTAAACAGCAGGCTAAACGCTCTGGTAGATCTGCAGGTTCAAGGCCCCTGGTGGCACTAAACAGCAGGCTAAACGCTCTGGTAGATCAGCAGGTTCAAGGCCCCTGGTGGCACTAAACAGCAGGCTAAACGCTCTGGTAGATCAGCAGGTTCAAGGCCCCTGGTGGCACTAAACAGCAGGCTAAACGCTCTGGTAGATCAGCAGGTTCAAGGCCCCTGGTGGCACTAAACAGCAGGCTAAACGCTCTGGTAGATCAGCAGGTTCAAGGCCCCTGGTGGCGCTAAACAGCAGGCTAAACGCTCTGGTAGATCTGCAGGTTCAAGGCCCCTGGTGGCACTAAACAGCAGGCTAAACGCTCTGGTAGATCTGCAGGTTCAAGGCCCCTGGTGGCACTAAACAGCAGGCTAAACGCTCTGGTAGATCAGCAGGTTCAAGGCCCCTGGTGGCACTAAACAGCAGGCTAAACGCTCTGGTAGATCAGCAGGTTCAAGGCCCCTGGTGGCACTAAACAGCAGGCTAAACGCTCTGGTAGATCAGCAGGTTCAAGGCCCCTGGTGGCACTAAACAGCAGGCTAAACGCTCTGGTAGATCTGCAGGTTCAAGGCCCCTGGTGGCACTAAACAGCAGGCTAAACGCTCTGGTAGATCTGCAGGTACAAGGCCCCTGGTGGCACTAAACAGCAGGCTAAACGCTCTGGTAGATCTGCAGGTTCAAGGCCCCTGGTGGCACTAAACAGCAGGCTAAACGCTCTGGTAGATCAGCAGGTTCAAGGCCCCTGGTGGCACTAAACAGCAGGCTAAACGCTCTGGTAGATCAGCAGGTTCAAGGCCCCTGGTGGCACTAAACAGCAGGCTAAACGCTCTGGTAGATCAGCAGGTTCAAGGCCCCTGGTGGCACTAAACAGCAGGCTAAACGCTCTGGTAGATCTGCAGGTTCAAGGCCCCTGGTGGCACTAAACAGCAGGCTAAACGCTCTGGTAGATCTGCAGGTACAAGGCCCCTGGTGGCACTAAACAGCAGGCTAAACGCTCTGGTAGATCTGCAGGTTCAAGGCCCCTGGTGGCACTAAACAGCAGGCTAAACGCTCTGGTAGATCAGCAGGTTCAAGGCCCCTGGTGGCACTAAACAGCAGGCTAAACGCTCTGGTAGATCAGCAGGTTCAAGGCCCCTGGTGGCACTAAACAGCAGGCTAAACGCTCTGGTAGATCAGCAGGTTCAAGGCCCCTGGTGGCACTAAACAGCAGGCTAAACGCTCTGGTAGATCTGCAGGTTCAAGGCCCCTGGTGGCACTAAACAGCAGGCTAAACGCTCTGGTAGATCTGCAGGTACCGAAGCCCCTGGTGGCAATTAGGACATTAAACTTCGAACTAAGACCCCTTACCGCTGGTGGGGGGAAGCCTTAATAAGAAATAGCTGGACAATCTCACCTACCTAACTTGCTAAATGACCAACTCGTCTATACTTCTTGTCTACGACTGGATTTCGAAAGATTGATCAAATCAATTTACTGTGCCGCCTGACTGTGCGTATGAGCGAAGAGAGGTGATTTTCGTTCACCCGAGTAGGTCCTCTTGATAGTTTTTCAGTGAAAACTGCATGTGAATTATATAGGTGACGAACGAAAAATATTATTGTTTGCTTTGTGTGTGACGTCATAAGCCTATGGTGTGTGTGAATCTTACCCGGGCGAAGTATAATTCTTCGTATTAATTATGGTTCTTGCTGTTTATGCAGAAGTATGTATTATAGAGTAGAGCAGCATGGAACGCTTCGTTACACTATTATGCATGAAAAGGAAACTAGAGTACAAATAAAAAAATTTATCAACTGCCATGTTTTCTCATTAAAATAATGTTGCCCCCTGAAATTTGTATTATCTGAAAAAAAATTATGCTAAGCGACATTAATAAAGATCTCATTGTCGTGACTCGTGAGCAACAAAAAATTTTGTTAGATGTCACTTAGTTTAACCAAAATTGTCTCTTAGCACACTATGATTCAACTAGAACTTTCTTCGTTTTTTTCGTTTCCTGAACAATTTTAGAATTGTCGCTTGGTATACATTCTTACGGGAAGGTATCGATGTATAAAACAACATACTTTAGAAGGCACTATCGGTGTTCATTCTCAAGTAATTCGACTTGAAATACAATTTTAACTAGTTTTCACTAGAATTTTTAATAGTTTTTTTATTTACAAAAAAAAAACTATTAATTCAATATTTGTCAACATTTTACTAATTTTACAGAATTATACTATGTATAAAATAAACTAAATTAGAAGTCAATATCACTACTAGTTCTCGAGAAATTTGAGTCGAAAAACAATTTTTACCAATTTTCAATAGAATTTTATATAGTTTTTTATTTTTTGTAACAAAACTGTGAACTGATTTTTTTGAAATTTTCACCAGTTGTCAAACACATTATTTTTCATAAAATAAAATTATTTTGAGTTTCAAATTGTTTTCCGTTCTTAGAATATCTGGGTTATGAAATTTTTTTTTTCAGTTTTTTTTTATTTAAAAAAATAATGGTATGTTCGTTTTTTTCCAAATTCATACCAAATCTGTATGACCTTATAATGAGTACATTAAATTTTATTTGAAATCAATAGCATTATTTTTTCGTGAGATATTTGAAACTAACCAAAATTTTTACTTTTTTTTTAAACCGTTATAGTGAAAAAACTACTCACTGAATTTTAATAAACGCCCTTTCAGCCTCTTTCGAAGTTATTATCTATTAAACAAAATTTATTTGAAGTCAATATCTTTACTCGTTCTTGATATATCGACGACGAAAAATGGTACCAGAACGTACGAACGTACGAACGTACGTACACACACACACAGACATCTCTCTAAAAATGATTGATCTAGCCTTTAGGGACCTTGAAACGTCGAGAAATGTCAAAAATTCCAATTTGACAAATCGGACCGATTACAATAACTCCCTATGGGAAGTTAAAAATTTGTCAAAATATAACAATGACAAAATTGTCACGACAAATTTGCCATAGTCTGACAGTGACAAAATTGTCACCTGTCAATACGATATGAAATGAAAACCTGTCAGATAAGAGCGAAAAATTTGGAGAATTGTCACTTGTCAATGTTTATGAAATAGGCCCCTGGTGCTCAACGAGCTGTTGTTCTTCAAAAAATCTTGGCCTATAGCCAATTTCGCGGCACTACACGCTTTTTACAGGAACAAATTCAGGCAATTTTCTACGTCCTTCTAACTTCAGTACCAACAGAGTCAGAAGCTTCAAACACAGGTGCGCCAACTGAAAATAAAAGGTAATGAAAACTTGGCAAGTGAACACTCCAAATTGCTCAATAATAAAAACAACAAAGTATTTCCTTTAAAAATTGGAATTCTTCCGATATTGATCTTCTTCAGAAATTTGATATTAAACTTGATTAACTTTGAACTTGACGTGCTTTAAGATCTCTCTACTTTTCACGGCTGACTTGTTACACACATGGTTTTTGTACATATATGAAAACTTGGCTCTATCTTTTAACATTTAGGTTTTTTCTTGTGATATTTTACACCAAAAGCTAATTCGGGCTTATAGCAATTTCTTCGGCATCCTATTTAAAATTGCTCAAGCCACGCCACTGGTATATTCAATTCAATTCAATTCTTTTATTTGATATGCACAAGTAAGACCAAGTCTTTTATAGTACTAACATCAAGTGACTACTTAATTCAAGATAAGAAACCTTAGATACTAATAAGAAAAAAATTAATTAGATATTCAAGGTAATAGATATAAAGAAAAAAAAAAGAAAAAGCAGAGCAGAAATAAATATAAAATATGAGTATAGTTCTCCGTCATTAACTTTTTGGCGGAAGAAACTCTCGGCTTATCATCGCCAATATCACCAAAATATTGTTCGCTATTAAGAAAATATAATTTGTGTATTATAGTTAAGATAGTAGCCCGAAATTGGAGGTTACTATCTACTACATACTGGTCTCGTATTTTTTTATACTATAATTGAATTTTATCTAAATGTCGTGCCCCTCATCGACAATCTGTCATTATTTGATTAAATTTTAAATTTTGTTTAACCTAAGGTTTATTCATCCATAACTACTAATTTATGCCTTAAAAAAAAAAAGATAATATTTGCAACAATATTTTCTTCACAGTCGGAAAGTTAATGTCAAGCTGTCATATCCAGTTCACGCGAGTATGAATAAAATTCTGACTGGCTCGTTGCAAAAAAAATAGAATTTTAATCGATTATTTAAATTAACTCATCGAAGAGTAAAAATTATTTAACTGACTAAAAAAAACCCTCCCAAAAGTGAATCGAATATTTTGTAAGGTTTTGTTACTCAAAAAGTGTAAGTAGTTTTGTTCGAGAATAATTGATATTTATTCATAAATTATTGTTCATATTTATTTGTTAATTTCAAAACAGTTAATAGTTAAAAATTTATCTTCAAAAAAATTCATTCCTGCTTCTATGATTCTGTCATTGATTTGAAAGCTCATTTCGACATAGTTAATAGGAATTCCTTACTTTTTAAACTAGCAGGAATTGCCTGTCAACCAAATTCATTAGAGTTTATAAGAACCTTTTTGAAAATATTTCGGCAGTTGGCGAAATGGTACGAACAGTTCAAGGGATTTCAAATGTGAAATAGGAGTCCCTCAAGGATGTTTTTTAAGTCCGCTTTTGACTGCACTCTTTTTCGACTATATTGAAAAACACATCTGAATAATTGTTTCTGATATGGGAATTACACGTAAGTTTACAATTACGAACAATTGAAAGCAATGGAAAATATACAAAAGTATTTTTTAAGCATGCATATTTTTCGGTTACCTTTCCATAACCCTAATTACACTTTAGTCAAGCATATCACAAATAAGATTATGTACATTGACAGAGTAATAAAAAAAACTTAACAAGTTACCAAATGAACAAGGGTAACTCTGAATGCACATCAATATTTAATGGGGGTTGAAATTGAATAGCACCAACAGCCATGCCCATAGGCCACAACAATTCAGTGCACACTGCACACTCAGATGTGCGGTCAATAGGACGTCGGGTCTGCAATCGGAACCGGGTCAGATGCAATCGAAAATTTACGGGCGCGCAAACACTTTTTTATGAAGGAGTTCTTTTAATTTAATATGGTGCAAAAATATGGCACGCTACTGATTTTGAAAAAGCTCTCCCATAAGACGTGTACTGCATATTTTTGTTGAAGTATAGTACATAGATCTAGATAGATCTGATACTCAATGGCAATAGACAATAGTGAAGGATTGAAGAATACATTATACGAAAGTACCACTATCCTTGTTGATACAATGCATGAACAGTATCTTATGCGAGTGGGGGAATCGACTTCAAAGGGTATATTATGTATATAGGCAACTCAATCATAAACTAGGTGAAAACAATTATTTTAGAGAAGTACTCGTATTTAAAGCAACAGAAATGAGCTTCATTTTCAAGGATAGAACCGAAATGCTGGATTTGAATAACAGAGTTATAGGTATTTTGGTTCAAGATTTCTTTCGTTCAATGAGTGAGTCCAAGTTCTTAATGGAGATAATAGGTGGAGGACTTTTAGACTCAATATTTTTTTTCCAAGAACAAAAATTTGGGTTGCTAATTTTAAGTATTTAGCAGTACAGATCTTAGGAAATAATTTCAGAAAAGTAATCGTTCACACGTTTTGAAAAATTGGATTTTTTTTTTTTTTTCAAAAAAAAAAACAAAAAATATTTTTTCGAATATTTTTGTATATACAATATTATTTTAAACTTAAAAGGGCTCCTGCTAAAAAATGTTGGTTAAAATCGTAGTGCCGTAAGTCCAATATCAAATAACGGTTCTATGACAGGTACTCTTAGTAACATTTTTTCCTAATTTTTTGTTTTTGACCAAAATGTAGTCCATGCCCATAATAACACACCTATTTTTACTTGCGACTTATAGGTACTCTAAGGCAAGTTATGCATTCGGAGAAAAAATCGAACTCGAGATTTTGGTCAAAGTTGACATTACGATGATAGCGAAGCCTGAAAAAGTGGGTCTCGCAAACTGTCTGTCTGTCTGTTCGACTACAGCTAAACGGCTCGGCCGATTGTCTTCAAACTTGGTAGATATGGGTTTTATTTTTTTCCCCCGGATGTTTTTTGTTTTTTTAAGACCAAAAATAACGGTACCTGCCATACGATTTTTTTCGAAATTTTATAAATATTTTTTTTTTTCTCAAAAACTGTCCAACAGATTTAAAAAAAAATCCATTTAGTTAAACCTAGGTAATGAATGAAAAAAAAATTTCCGCAAAATTATTATTTTTGGTACGGCGCTGCCGGCGCTTGGAATCATTTTTTTTGTTTTCGATTTTCTCAAAAGTGTCAATATTATTGTGTATTCAAATTTTCAAAAAAAATTTAGTCTTTCGATTTATTTTTAAGATCTATAATTTAATACAAAACAATTTGAAAACAAGACATTACTGACTGTACCTACCATAGAACGATTTTTTTTAAATTTTGAATTTCTCATTATTGACAAAACGGATTTTAATGAAATTTCTTATAGAGATGCTTCTAAAAACTTTAAGAATCATTGCATTTCAAAACTTAAAAAAAAATATATTTTTCGAATTTTTGAAAATTTTTAGGAAAATTCGATATGACAAAAATGGGTCAGTATTTTTTTTTTTTGGAAATTTAATTTTCATTAGTACAATAATAAAAACCTAAGGTTGACGTACCAAGTTTTTTTATTTAAATATTTTAAAAAATTTATATATAAAACTTTAATTTATTAAGAAACGACTACAACGACTTATAATTTTTGTTCTTGCATAAATTCATATTTGCATAGCATTCTGTTTTTGTCTCTTCTGTTTACTAAAATAATTTTAAAAATGATGATAATTTTATCCTTATAAACAGTTTTTTCTAATAACATTCGTTTTTAAAATTCCTAGTCTATAACATAGGAGCAAGTTCGTGCGACTCAGTCGTGCATTTTATTTTTATCAAAATCGTTATAGCCTTTTTCGTGATATATCAGATTTTGCGTTGCGGGTGTATGCGGTACCGTTAGTTTTTGAGCTAAGAATAAAATTTCAATTCCCCTCTAGAGAATCACCAAAGACCCTTAAGTACTGAGTTTGAAGAAAATAGTTCCAGTGGTTTAGGGTGTAGGGAGAGGTGCAGACATACAAACATACAGACGAAATTGCCGGATCCACTGTTATCGTCTTCTCTATCATTGTAATGGACACTTCGATTAAAATCTAGAGTTCTATTTTTTTTTACGAATGTATAACTTTCCATATAGGACCTGTATGTCGCAAGTAGGGAAAGGAATTGGTTGCTTCTTTTCTTTCCTTTTTTGAATAAGAATATATTTCTTATGTACTCTTGGAGGATTGTTGACTTCTTCGCGATTTCAGACATCCGGCCCTTTAGTCCAACGCAAAAACCAATATCTCAAGGAGATGGCTATTTTGTCATATTTAACTATCGGCTTAATAAATAGCTTCAAGATCAATTACTATCACGATTTAGAAATTTGGTCGATTAACCCTATAAAGATGACTACTATCTGATTATAAAGCTATATTAACGTACGTCATGTGAGAACTTGTACAGTTTTTCTGTAATAACTTAACATACAAAAAATAAAGTTAATATTACGAGTATATAGAACAAAATATTTTCTTAAATAACTTTAGTCATGAAGCTATCTCCATTTTGCTGAGCGTAATGTGTGTTATTAAAATGTAGTTTCAGTGTTAGGAACAATTTAAAAAGGTATTTATAATGCTTTTGATCACTTAATACCATTCCCTGTCTTTAAAATTAAAAACTACAAAATATGAATATATGTACGTTCTGATACATGTGTGTGTTAAGAAGTTATCAATTCATTATCAAAAAGTGGAATTTATCCGGATAAAGTTACCTCCTCCCTACTAAATCTAATTACACATTAATATTGTTGGTCTTTATTTTGTCAGAATTAAGAAAAGTCAATTTTTAGTAAAGATTAACAAAAGGCAGATGAATTTAAAAAAGTAAATACAGTAATACAATATAATATAATGTACAATACACACATTTTTTGTTTGTTTTTAATTTATAATAAAAAAGAATTTCAAAATACCTATGTTTAATGTGACTTTTAGTTAAGTCAAAACACCTATCTCGAATACATTTTATATATTATTAATAATAGACTTAAGAATTGTTAATAATAGACTTAAGAATTAAAAAACATTTAATTCAAAAGTTACTTAGTGACTTATGAATTAAAAAAAAAATTAATTCATAAGCTAATGGATAAATCCTGATTAAATAAAATGCACGACTGGGTCGCACGAACTTGCTCCTCTGTAACAGACCAAGAATTTTAAAAACGGATGTTATTAAAGAAAACTGTTCATAAGGATAAAATGAATTTTTTAAATTCTTTTAGATGTAAGAGATAAAAACAGAATGCTATGCAAATATAAATTTATGCAAGAACAAAAATTATAAGTCGTTGTAGTGGTTCCTTAAAAAAATAAGCTTTTATGTACAAAATTTTTAAAACATTTTTAAGAAAAAATTTTGGTTCGCTAATCTTAAGTTTTTATTATTGTACGAATAAGAGTCTAATTTCAAAAAAAAATATTAAGCCGTTCTTGAGATATCGAATTTTCCAAAAAAAATGACTTTTTTTTAATTTGAAAAAAATATTTTTTTTTAAGTTTTGAAATGCAATGTTTTTTAAACTTTTTAGGAGCTTCTTTATAAAAAATTTCATTAAAATCCGTTATGCCGATAATGAGAAATTCAAAATTCGAAAAAATCGTTCTATGGTAGGTATACAGTCAGTAATATCTAGATTTCAATTTTTTTTATTAAATTATAGATCGTTAAAATTAATTAAAAGAATAAAAATGTTAGCAAAATTCTCGGGTTGGGGTCGAAATTCGGTATGGTCATAATTCTGCTTTCAAAATTCTGCATGCCAAAATTCTGTTTTGCATAATTCTGTTTGAACAAAATTCTGGATGTCCAAAATTCTGTATTACAAAATTCTGCATTTCAAAATTCTGTACGTTCAAAATTCTGCTTTCAAAATTCTGTTTTTAAAAATTCTGTAAATACATATGTTGTAAAAGAGAAATCGTTTTGATAATGTAAAAAACGGCGTATAAACAGTGAGGTATGTATAGGGGGGCAGCATGCAACCCCCCTGTTTGGGCACACTACAGGATTTGGGGTAGGTGCGAGGTTGGGTGTATACGAGTACAAAGTTTCTTTAGCATTTAAGCGGAAATGTATAAAACCTAGAAATTATATACAATTCCTATTGCTGCTTAGGAGATGTATAGAATTCCTAGGCAATGTGTATAGAAAAAATTAATTCACACATTTCCTGGTGAATTTTGGCATTGTATACATTTCCTAGGAATTATATATAACGACGGATTACATACATTTCCGGTGACATATACACTTAAAACCATTTTAATTTTAGTACCTACGGACAGGATTATAAAATAGTACTACACAGTTTTAATATTGCAAAAGAGGGACGCATATTCATCACGCTTAGATTGAAATCATAAATCATTATATTATCATATTGTTATACATATTTTTTGACGGTAATGGTTATTTTTCTTAGACAGAATTTCACTGCTCAGGAAACAGAATTTTGCAAATACAGAATTTTGAAATACAGAATTTTGAAATACAGAATTTTGCATTGACAGAATTTAGTAATACAGAATTTTGGACAAACAGAATTTTGACCATACAGAATTTTTATAAAAAATCAGGATTATGACCCGCTCCCAAAATTCTCCGAACCGTTTTCGAGAAAAATACGATTTCCGAAAACCATTTTTTAAAATTTGTATGGAAGGTACCGTTAGTTTTAGGTAAAACAAAATTTTTTCTCAAATCTTGTAGATTATGCTAAAAAACTTTTATTTATCAAGTTTGAAAAAATCGATCTTGGGGTTTTCGAAATATTGAGTTTCCAAAAAAAAATTTTGAATTTTTTTTTAAATCCAAAAAATAAAAAAATTGAAAATTTGAATATGTAATAATATTCAAACTGTGGAAGAGCTTTACCATAAAAAAAATGATCAAAATCGGCTGTACCGTTTTCGAGAAAATTAAAAACCAAAAAAATGGACCCAGGGGGGCTACCAAAAATAACAATTTTTTGGAATTTTTTTTTCAACCATTACCTACTCGTAGTTTTAACTAAATGAAATTTTTCAATTTTTTTTTTTAAATTCTGTGGGACAGTTTTTGAAGAAAAAAAATATTTATAAAATTTCGAAAAAAAATCGTATGGCAGGTACCGTTATTTTTAGCCTTAAAAAAAAAACAAAAAAAACGTCTGAGGGGAAAAAAATTAAAACCCATATCTACCAAGTTTGAAGAAAATCGGCCGAGCCGTTTAGGCTGTAGTCGAACCGACAGACAGACAGATTTGCGAGACCCACTTTTTCAGTCTTCGCTATCATCGTAATGTCAACTTTGATCAAAATCTCGAGTTCGATTTTTTTCCGAATGCATAACTTGCCTTATAGTACCTATAAGTCGCAAATTAGGGGTACCAGCCATAGACCCGTTTTTTTTTTTTTGATTTTCGACTTTCTCATTAACGATTCTAAGGATTTTAACCTAAAATTTTCAGCAGGAGTCCCCTTAAGTTTAAAATAATATTGTATATAAAAATATTCGAAAAAATATTTGTTGGGTTTTTTTGAATTTTTTTTTTTTTAAATCAATATCTTCAAAACCTGTGAACGATTATTTTTTGAAATTATTTCCTTAAACCAATATTATTAAATACTTAAAATTCGCATCCCACATTTTTTTCTTGTAAAATTTTAGAGAAATTTCTTATATAAAATATTTATTTAATAATAAAATGATTTTTTAAGGTTTATTTGCATAAATTCATACTTTTCCGGAAACCAGACGGCAATTTTATGCATTTGAACATTATTATCTCATTAAATCCATGTTTTATATTTATAAAATGTATCTTAAATTCCAAAGTACTTTTACATAAGAGCAAGTTCGTGCGATCCAGTCGTGCATTTTATTTTATTTATATTAACGTGACTTGTAGTTAAGTCAAATCAAAACAGTAAAGAGCTTTTGGTTTAGCTAAAACAATTTAAATTGTGGAGTAAGAACTTGGAGACACTCATCCAACAAAAGGAATCTTCAATCAGAATAAACTCTTCGTATTTCCTGCAAGATAGTGTAAAAGTGCCTGACCAAGGTGTATAGGGGAGTTGGGGGTATTGAAGGGTAACCGACAAACAAGCAATTTTGAAACTGAATCCACAAATTTACTTGCAAAAAATTGGGACCATATATTATTTATTGCAGCTTTAGTCGCGCCCATTTCAGCTTAAATAAATGAGAGTGAACATTAAAGTTAAATTTCAAGATTGGTAAATTCGGTTACAACTTCAATAATTTCATTTTCATAATTTCGAATTCATAGGTTCTTTTTCGAGTCTGGAAAAACTGGTTCTAGTGAAGCTTTCTTCAATGGAGATGAGTACATGAAAAATGAGTCAACCTTGAATAAATTTCACAAATAATAAAATATTGATTTTCGAACTATGTATGTAATAGGTTAATCCATATTTTTTAATCTGAAATAAATCGTAAAAATAGTTTTTTTGGTTAAGAGAGTTTTACATTTTCGGCCCAAACACAATTGGGAAATTGTAAGTTAAAAAGAAAAACAAAACTGGTCCAAGTGGGAAGCCCTTATATATATACCTCATCTAATATAATAAAACTATTACAAGCCAAGAAATGAATGTTAAAATTATCAATAAAAGTAAAACAAAAAATTACAAAAAAAAAAACTAAATTTAAGTTTTCCAAATCTAGTTCTAGTTTAACAAAATGGTTCTAAGTCTAGAAGTATTCTTAATCTTAAGCGGCATTCTCGGGGTATTAGCATACGTTTACTTAACATGGAATTTCAACTATTGGAAGAAGAGAGACGTCAAAGGTCCCAAGCCATCAATCTTCTTCGGAACGCTGCCAAGTGTAATTAAACAAAATCGAAATTTTGTGTACGATATGATGGACTTATATGAGTAAGTAGATTTCAAATTCAACTTATATCAAGAACAATAAGCTGCTTTATTTCAATTATAATTGCTTTTTATCTTGTTTTCGAACCACATACCAATCAATACCTTATTAAATCACTGTTTGATTTATAAGATATTAATCAACTATTAGAAATACATTTATCAAACTGGTATAAAAATATGCTTTCAAGCTTCTTACATACAAAATCAAAACAAGTTCAACGAAGACTCATACTTACGAAAACAAGTTTTTTATCTTTTAGAAATCCCATAAAATATTTTAAATACAAAATTAGATTAATGACGTGTAGTATCTGTTTTTTGATGTGTAAACATCTTTCCCGGCGGTAGAGTGAATCGAAAACGTGTGTAAAACTTATACGTCCCATGTAACCCGTTACGGTTACACGTTACGGTTACACGTTACGGTTACACGTTACGGTTACACGTTCTGTGTAGCAATCTACCTTACCGACGATTGCATTTAAAACCATGTTTACATTGTTAATATTTCGTACTTACGACATCGTGTTTACATTGGAGACTTTGAGTACTGAAATCGCGATTTTATTACTTTCCATTACTGGCTAGAACTCAATTCAATCCCTCAACATTTCTTCACCTCTCGACCAATTAGGCATATTCTGCCACATTTGTTATTCTGCTATAGATTTTCTGTTATGAATCATAAAAGATTTCCACCTTAAAAGATCTTTTATGATTGGTATTCAGAGGTTCGAACTTTTATAAAAGTCTGTTAGGCTAGTCGCGCACTGGCAACTGTGATTGAAATCAAATAGTTTAATCACCAGTTGAAAGAGAACCGCGCACTGGCAACTCTTTACACACGCTCACACTCTTTTCTCTCTTGCGCTTATGGAAAACAGCTCAACTGTTACGAATTAATTTTAGGCAATCGTTTAGTTTGTGTCAAATCACAAACTTTTTAGTTGCTCGAATCGAGTTGCTTTAAGTGCGCGGTGTCCCATATAAGCCCATATGTTTCATTTTCGCAACTAAACAGTTGCGAAACTAAAAATTGAATGTGCGCGCCTGGCCTTATGCCACTTCGAAAACGAGATCTGTTATGAAACTGAACTAAATCTGTTATCATAATCAGCTGTGATTATGTAAAATATTTCATCTGGCATAATTTAAATGGATGACAAACAAAAAAGTAAACTCTTAGGCTAGGCGCTCACATTCAATTTTTAGTTTCGAAACTGCTTGGTTCGAGCAACTAAAAAGTTTGTGTTTTGACACAAACTAAACGATTGCGCGCACATTCAATTTTTAGTTGCACAACTGTTTGGTTGCTTATAGAAAACAGATGAACTATTTAGTTGAATTTCCGCGCAGGTGCATATAATTATATGTTGTGTGTGTATCACAAACTAGTACGATTGCATTGTATGTTTATTGGGTACGTTCGATAACAAAAATTCGGCACTCGGACGAACGTTGATGTTTACACATCTTAACCGTGAGTCCTGGCACTCACACTTTTTTTTTTTTATTAAATAACTTCGTACATATAGATACCCTCAAAATTAATATTTACAAAATACAAACCATTATTTGCAAAAACTGGGCCTTGTCATGCAAGTGTTTTATTCCGACGCACAGTGGTTTGTTTGTTCAATTTTTTCAACAAAAAAAAAATTAATTAAATTTGGTACAATTAAATGTACTGAATAGAAAGACGCTGCTTTTTTTCTTAGTGGGAGCATTATAATCTAGTTCAAAACTGTATTATATTTGACATTTCCTTAAATACATACCTACGTGCATGAATGCATATTTTCATAAGAAAGTGACTCCAATGTACCAAATTTAGAAAATCGATTCCAAAATGTACTCGTAGCTCAAAGTTCTCAAATACGTTTTTTGAATTCAATAACAATTTTGATACTTAAGAATTACCAAACACATTTTAGGTCACGAATTAAGAGTCCGAAAAATCATTAGGTGTACCAAATGTAATCAATTTTTTTCCGTTTTGTAGCCAAAATTCAACGCCTTGACCACTGTTGTTGATCGATAGGTCCAACGTTAATACTCCAAAGTTAATACTATACTCGTACACCGTTAAGAGCCGAGCATGCATAAATCTGATTTCAAATGGAATTAACTGTCATAAGGCACGAAATCGCATGTTATTGACAAAACGGGCTCCAAATAGATAAATCTTACCTAAAACTTTGTTTTTAATTCCACTAAATAGTTGTTATACTCGCAGAAGGGGCTGCATTAAGAAATTTAAATAATTTTTTGAGTAATACATATCATCAAAGGGCACGGTAGTGCCTAGCCAAGTTTTGCCACTACACCCTTTTTAAATGAACAAACTCAGGCGATTTTTGACCTCTCCCTACGAGTATCTTCAGTACAAAGTTCCGAATATTTGCTAAGCTAGTCAGGCATAGGAGCCTCACTAAATTTCAATTTTCTAGCATAAGCGGTTCCTGAGATATAAGGCCAAAAACCACTTAAACCGTAACTGACTGACTGACAGATCATCAAAATTACTGAGCACTTCGCGACACCTTAGAATCTTGTAATTTTGCACAACGGTAGATCTTATCATGCAAGCAGAGGAAAAACTCGAAAATTTGAAGTTTTCCATTCAGGGGGCGTGTTATTAGCCCACTTTCTGAGAAAATGTTTAATTTATATGAAGCACTTGCGATTGCCGGTAGAATGATGAAATTTTGTAGAGCGGTATATCTTAACGTACAGAAATTTTATCATATAATGATTACTGACTAAAATTCGATGGGCTTACTTGGCAAGTTTTTTTTTAATGCCCAATTCGAAAGGTTTTAAAAACTTGACCAGTGAACCCATCAAAATTTAGTCATGAATCATTAAATAATAAAATTTCTCTATTACATTGTAGCTATTTCAATATTTGTCTTCTTTAAATATTCGGTATTAAACCTTCATGAAGTAAGAACTTGGCGTACTTTTAGATCTCAGTACTTTTCACGGCTGACTTGTTATACAGAGGATTTTGTATAGAAGAACTTGGGTCTTTTTTTAATTAAAATTCTAAGAATCAGTTGCAGTTTTGGGACAAATTGAAAATTATAAAAACTTCGCATGTACGAAGGCAGTCCGATAAGTACTTAGCCTACAAAAGAAAAACAAAAATTTTGGAAAAGTGGTGATTTATTTCTCAACACAGCCTCCTTTTAGCTGGATACACTTGATCCATCAGCGATGCCCCAACTTCTTTCACCCATCCGAGGTTTTCTCGAGGTCTGCAAAGTAGGCCTCCGGGCCGGCGATGACTCATCATTTGGCTCAAATTTCTGCCTGGCGAGTAATTTTTTAAGTTTGCAAACAAAAAAAAAGTCGCAGGAGACCAAATCTGGAGAATAAGGTGGATGGGGCAGCAATTCGTAGAGCAATTTGGCCGTGGCTCTGAAGTGGTCTCACGGCTGCGCTTGTTGTCCGGAGTGAGCAAACGTGGCACCCATTGCTCCGACAGCTTTTTCATGCTCAAAATTTCATGGAGGATATGACCCACGCGGTCTTTTGAAATGCCTTCTGTTTCAGCTATCTCGCGCACCTTCAATCGGCGGGCTGCCAATACGAGACCGTGGATTTTTGACACGTTAGCCATTTTCGTGGTAGCCATTTTCGGGGCACCACGTTGAAACTCGTAACCTATACCAATTTTTGATGGTCGCCATCGAAGGGGAATAGTCCCCGTACGCAGCATCCAAGCGCTCGTTGATTTCGCTGTGCGATTTTCCTTCCAAAATCAAGAATCGATTCACCAAACGATATTGCTCTTTTTCTATTTTTCTAAAATTCGCGGACAAGCTGGCTTCCACACGTGGTCAAAACAAAACTAAGAAATTTTGACAGTAGCCGTCTAAGAGAATGAACTGGATACTAGACGATAGCAAATCTCTTTTGCGATACTGCCACTATTGGACGGTGAGGCTAGGTACTTATCGGACAGCCTTCGTACATCTCCAAATAAAACAAAAAACGTATTTTCTTAGAAAAAAACGATTTCGTAGTTTTCAATTTTCTCAAAAAATTGTTTGTTTAGAAAGTACAAGAACTGTGGTGAAAGTTTCATCGGAATTTTTATGACTCGGAATCCAATGATCCTTGCTTTGGATGGCAAGCTCATTCGGGAAATTTTGGTCTGTAACTTCAAATCATTTCGGGACAATGAAGGTGCATTGTGGGTAAGATATTTGAAAATTAAAAAAAAATCTTTATTCTAAGAAAATTAATTCTTACAACAGGTCAATAGGAATATTGAAGAAATTGCTGGTCGAAATCCGTTCTTAGCCTTCTTCGACGAGGATTGGAAGGAAAGACGAAACGATTTTATGGGTGGAATAAGTCATGGCAGGGTATGGACAATATCAATTCAGAACAAAGAACTTATACAAAATCATGACTTTTTTGCAGCTTAAACAAGCCTTTCCGATTCTAGCTCAGACTGGACATAAAATGACGGAATTCATAAAATCTCGAATTCCCATATCAAACTCCATAATCGATGCAAAGGCTGTGGGTGGTATAATAACTTTTTCTATTCGACGCTCATTTAACAAAAGTTCTCCTTCAGCTTTCCTACAAATATACCGTGGAAATCTTTGCTAACTTTGTCTGGGGCATCGATACTGATGCTTTTAACTTTGATGATAATGAACAGAATGTTGTTCTTCATATGTCGTCATTATTCTTGGATTTGTCATTTTTTAAAATTGCCTTAATCAATGTATCTAGCTTGATGCCAGGCTTGAAGAAATTGCTCAAAAATAGGTTTTATGACTTAGAAACTGATAATTTCTTCACAAAACTGCAGAATGATGCTGTCGACATGCGACTTCGCAACAAGGACAAGAGGTCCGATTACTTAAATTACTTGCTACACTTGCAGAGAAAGAAAAACATAAGCCGTGTTGATATGGTGGGACATAGCTTGACAGTGCTGCTAGATGCCTTTGATACAGTTGCTTTTGTGATATATCACACGTTATATTTCGTAGGTTTACGTCGTCTTCCAGTTTTGCAATAGTTCTTGATTTTCTATTTATGTAGTTAGCCATTAATCAAAAGGCCCAAAATAAGTTGAGGCAGGAAATCTTGGCCAGTTTGGACGATGAAGGTGGAATCAGCTACAAGACTTTGATAAATCTCGAATACCTGGATCAGTGTATTAATGGTAAGATAACTAACACTCAGAAGATCATTGCATACTTTTGTGTGATTTTTCTACTTCATTGCATGCTTGTAGATGTGAGATCGGTTTTCTAGGAATTAATTAAGGTTTAAGGCATTTCTTCAAAACACAAGAACTTAATACAAAAATTGGTAATATTTTTAGAGGCAATACGTTTGGTCACCCCAATTGCGGACTTCTCCAAAATTTGTACTGAGACAACATATTTTCAAAATTGCGAAAACAAATTCACAAAAATCGAGCGTGGAATGATTGTCCATATATCAGCTATTGCATTACATCATGACCCGGACATTTTTCCCAACCCAGAGGAGTATGTGCCTGAACGTTTTGATGGCGGAATGGCTAAGGTGTTAACTCATAGGGGATGCTTCCTGCCATTTGGCGATGGACCACGAAATTGTGCTGGTAAGAAATTGATGATTTATTTGTTTTGTAATTGTTATAAATTTTGTATATACTCGTACACAGGAATGCGACTTGGAATTTTGGAGTGTAAAGCTGGTGTTTTTGAGATAATACGAAATTTTCAACTGAATTGTTGCAAAGAAACTCCACGCGGAAAGTACATTGACAAAGAATCTCTCAATTTAGGAGTTGAAGGGGACATATTTTTGGAGTTCAAACCGTTGTAAATAATTCCAAAAAATAGCTAGAAGATTTAGAAAAATTATGAGTGTGGATTTATGTTTTTCTGTAAAATTGAAGCTACTCGTAACCCATATAAAAATAAAAAACGTGTGTTGAAAAATGTATAATTGAATTCATTTCCTCTAATTTAACCGTCAGTTAATCTGACTTCAGTTCAGAGTGAAACTAAAATAAAATACGTATTTTGGCACAAGGTAAATTGAAGTCGTTAATTTTTAGGTGTCATAATATTCGGAAAATTGTGAAAGCTTCACAGTTTTGCGCAAAGTTCTTACCAATTTTCTCAAGGGGCACCTACCCTTAATTGTTTCCTCAGGTAATAAACATTTAGATCGTGATTTTTGCCTTTTAGTTAAAAATGAGATTTCCATTGGTTTAGAGATGTTAACAGCGTTTAATAATGCAGACGGTAGTTTGGCTATTTTTGGCGGGATAATATTTTATCTAAGTATGATTCAATAGGAGAGTTTTGTGTTGTCGCGATCTTGGCGATTAGAAGCGCTGTTAGATATTCAAACCGGTGTGAGATTGATGGCAGGCCACTCTTTGGAGAGCTGGAATCCCTGTACTGCACGAGAAAGAGAGAGGTTCACTGCAGTGTAAGACATGACAAGCGTTATCACATCAACGCTTTGGCCCAACAAGCAGAAGATGCTGCTAACAGATGGGACAGTAGAACCGTCTACAGCATTACTAAGGAACTGGTTGGAGCTCGCAGTTCCGAACAATACCTTGTAAAACACTTAGAAGGCTCACTACTTAGTTCGGATAAGGATCAGCTGAGAAGGTGGAATGACCATTTTGCGTCGGTATTAAACCGATTTACCGACAGCAATGTGCAACTGATACCTGCTGAGCTGACCCTGACAGCAACAATAAATTCCCGAATACGTACTGCACCCCCCAGTAGAGATGAGATCTGCAACGCAATCAAAGTACTGAAGACCAGCAAAGCAGTAGGATGGCATTCCTACAGAGCTTCTATAAGCAGCGCCAACGACACTGAGCGAACTCCTGCATCCACTCATCAACAAAGCTTAGGTCTCCGAAGGATTTCCGAATGAGTGGAAAAAGAGAATGATAGTCAAGCTCCCTAAAAAGGAGACCTAACACAGTGCGAAAACTGGAGTGGGATTTGCGTCCTGCCTGCCGTTACCAAAATATATTAGCGAAAATGGTACTGAAACGCATCAGGGAACATCTAAAAGCCACACTCGATGACAAAGAAGCAGGTTTCCGCGCTGGATCCTCATGCATTGATCATATCAATACTTTAAGGATCATAATTGAGCAGTGTGTCGAATATCGATCACCACTTCACCTGTTATTCATTGACTTTGAGAAGGCTTTCGATAGCGTCAATAGAGAATTTATTTGGCTTGTTTTACGCAGGAGGGGTACCCCGGATAAATTAATATGTATTATTAAGGCAACTTATGATGGATCCAAATGTCACGTTTTGCACGAAGGGAAGCTGTCAGAAGAGTTTGAAGTACAAAGTGGAGTCATGCATTCTGTCACCAATATTGTTTCTGTTGGTGATAAGCGATGTCCTGCGAGCGGCCTTGAATGGAAACGCAGGAATTCGATGGACTCTGAAGTCTCACCTGAAACATCTTGACTATGCGGACGACGTATGCTTGCTCTCTCATAGGATCATGGACCAAATGACAACAGGGGTGGAGAGAGAAGCAGAAATCGTGGGACTGAAAATCAACTCCGACAAAACAAAGATGATCAGCCTGTAGGAACCCAGTCATCTTCTCTCATAAATATTACTCAACAATCGGGAGAGAAAGTACAGAGCTTCCAATACCTTGAAGGTATTATCTCTACCGAGGGCGGCACCAAACAGGACATCAGCAGTCGAATCGGGAAGGCAGAGGCTGCTTTCGGTATGCTTAGAAATATATGGAGGAATAACTCTCTAAGCTTAAGAACCAAGCTACGACTTTTTTTTTTATAATCTACCCGCGCTCAAGGGAGATTAGTTTTTAATGGAATTAAAACGACATAGACGACGGCAGGGATCGAACCTGTGATCATGAGGTTCACAGGCGAGCACACATCCATCGCGCCACGGACACCCCCGACTGTTTCGATCTAACGTCGAATCCGTGTTACTTTACGGTTTCAGCACTTGGAAAGTAACAGTGGGTGTCACTGCAAACTGCAAACGTGTATTAAAAGATGTCTACGAAACATCCTTAGGATTTTCTGGCCCAATCGTATATCAAACGAAGAGCTCCTCAGGAAAACGGGTCAGGAACCTATTGACTCTATACTGTTGACTCTATTATACGACGTCAAAGTGGCAGTGGAGCTGACACACGCTTCGAAAAGGCGACAACTGTATTGCGGCGCATGCAATGCAGTGGAATCCGCTCACTCAAGAAGAGCTGGACGACCGAGAAGCTCATGGAGAAGGACAGTCGGGCAGGAGTCAGCAGTCAGGCAAGATTTGGAGGGAGTTGCGAAATAAAAGGTTTGAGTCGATCTTGTATAGTATATATAAGATCTTGTTACATGAATAAGTGAGTTTAAATGAGAAGAAACATTTTTAGATGCTAGTATTTTGACAATATTCAATATGATGACTGTAACGAAGTCACATACTTCAGCCGGTGCGGCACGCCGATGCTCTACTCGTCTACTGCATGTTCTGCATGTTCTGACGCACGACACAGCAACATAACATACATCGAGGATGTATCTGGCAATATATCAAGAACATTGCATACCTTGAGGCGCCCACGAGACTGCATATGGAAAATACACACATGGTTAGTCAGCGTTGGTACAACAACAAAATACAGTGAGCAGATATTCTTTAATGTTTAGTGGTCACATTTACTGTTTACTACAAATGTGATAAGGCAAGGAGAAAAATCACGTAAAATTGGATTGCGTCAATAACTGCTGCTTCTCTCATAAGTGAAAAACGGCAAAAATCGTGGCAATCCCGAAAAAAGGCGCTAGAAACCTGGTTTCCAACTACAGGCCTATATCCCTCCTCAACAATGTTAGCAAAATTCTGGAAAAAGTCATCCTAAGGAGGCTCAAGAAGTACTGCAATGAAAACAACATCATCCCAGACATGCAGTTTGGCTTTAGAGAAGGGCATTCAACAATCAACAGTGCATCCATTACTAAAGTTCCAGTCTGACGTCTCCTCAGCACTTAACAGCCATCGTGCCACCGTAGGATGCTTTCTGGATATCGAGAAAGCATTCGACAGTGTATGGATAGTAAAGATATTATTTTCTTTTCTCTTTTAGAAAATTCTTCGTTTAGCTAGACAGCTGCAAGTCTTCAATCAAATGCATGAAAGCTGGAGTCGCCCAAGGATCAAAGCTGGGTCCCTTCCTATATAACCTGATGACGTCTGATCAATCCGTGCCAACTGACTGCGAGAACTTGCTTTTCGCTGACGACTGGCTGACCTACTCCTCGTCGATAGCGCCAAAAATTTTAGCTCGGAGCGTAGAAGCCTACGTCTCCAAGCACTACGAGTACTACAAAAAGTGGGGTATCCGAATAAACACTGCCAAATCGGAGCTTGTGTGTTTCAGGAGACCCACCACCAATGGCAACCGATGTCGTTCAGCAGCCACTTGCAGAAACCTGACCGTGAAGCTCCCCGATGGGTCAACGATAGCAGCCAAAAGAAATGCTAAATACTCGTACCTCGTTCTCTAGGCAGGTTCTAAGGAAAGCCAACTTTGCGTTTCACCGCTTGCACCCGTTTCTAGCCAGAAGAACCGGACTAAGCCAGCCAGTGAAGCTACTGATATACAAGCAGCTCATCATACCCGTCATCAGCTACAATTTTCCAGCATGTTACACAATCTCGAAGACAGCAATGCTGAAGCTCCAAATCTTCGAAAGGAAAATTCTAAGGATAAGCACCGGACTTATCTTCGATCGACAGCGAAAGAAGCACTTCAGCAACGAAAGAGTCTACGAAGAAGCAAAAATCAAGCCACTGGACCAGTTTCTCGTGCAGGACGACCACCCAGGAACGACATCCAGAGCATAGATACCTTAGTCATCATCATCATCATCGGCTCGACAACCGGGTTCCGGTCCTGGCCTCTTTCAACAAGTCTCTCCACCTATCCCGGTCTCTAGCCGACGCCATCCAGTTGCGCACCCCAAGGCTTCGGGCGTCCTTGTCTACGCCATCTCTCCAGCGCAAGCATGGTCTACCACGCTGTCGTCTACCATAGAATGTACCACAAAGAACTTTCCGAGCAGGTTCCTCTTCGCTCATGCGAGCTAGGTGCCCTCCCCACCGAAGTCTACCGAGCTTAATTTTTGTCACGATATCTGCTTCTAGGTAGATTGCGTACAATTCATGATTGTACCGTCTCCGGAATCGTCCTTCCTCACATATGGGGCCAACAATTCTCCTTAAGACTTTTCTCTCGAACGCAGCTAAGAGGTCGGAGTGCCTTTTGCTAAGCACCCAAGTCTCGGATCCATATGTGAGTGATGGCAGGACCATGGTCCTGTACAGCAGCAGTTTTGAAGTTATGGTGAGATTTCTGGATTTGAAAAGCTTTGACAGACTATAGTAGGCTCTGTTGGATTTGAGAAGCCGCCCGCGTATTTCTTCTTCTATATTGTTATCGGCTGCTACTATTGACCCAAGGTATTTAAAGGATTGCACCACTTCAAATTCGTGCTCCGCAACCTTGATTGTTTGACCAACTGTTCCTCTCGCATTCGACGCCACCATGTACTTTGTTTTACCTTCACTAATGTGCAGCCCCAGATTTTGTGCCGCCTGCTCGATCTGGATGAAGGAATCGTGTACAGCTTGTTCGGTTCTTCCGATGATGTCAATGTCGTCTGCGTAAGCTAGTAACTGGCTGGACCTGTTCACGATGGTCCCTCTTGTTGCCGTGCCAGAGTCACGGATTGCTTTCTCCAACGCCAGGTTGAAGAGGAGGCAGGCCAAACCGTCCCCTTGTCGGAGTCCATTAAAGATTTTGATTGGTCTGGATAGCAATCCGGCTATTTTTACTTGGCTTGTTACGTTGGTCATGTTCAACCTACATAGTCGTGTCAATTCATTCAGTTGGCCTCAGAAATGGAACAATACAAAACCGGGAGGCTTGCCGCCGATTTCTGAGGTCAACCCGGCGAACCCCACAGGCGGATCACTAGTGTGAAGCAGATACGTGGGAGAGTTATGATCCCCTCGACATCGAGATCATAACAGCGCCGAAGCAAAGGAAGAAGAAGAAGAAGAAGTCGTGTCAATTTATTTGGGATGCCGAATTCTCTCATGGCTTTGTAAAGTTCTACCCTGGCTATGCTATCATAGGCGGCCTTAAAGTCTATAAACAGATGGTATGTTGGGATGTTAAATTCTAGACATTTTTCCATCGCCTGCCTAAGGGTAAAGATCTGATCAGTTGTTGATTTGCCTGGAATGAAACCACACTGATATTGAGATACCTTAGTGCTCTGGATATTAATGAAAGGATTCCCGCCGACAACGAACCAGCAGTTCGTTTTTACACTGACGCCAATTCAGCATACCATCGGGGCTGAAAACATCTGAAAAAAACAAACCCCCAGCAAACCCACCAACTGGACAACCGGGACTGAACAACCCGAGAGACAAACCATGATATCGTCTTAATTAAAATAACAAGTCATGTATATTATAAATGCTATAATATTAGAAACAAGTTCATAGCTTAAGTTAGGCCCCCTATGTGCCAACAAATTTTTTATAGTCATATTATCCTTAGGTTTAAGTTTGCAATTTTAAATATAAAGTTCAATAAAAAACCTTGGTAAAATTGGATTCCTTTCCCCTACCGTTGTTTGAATGGTACCAATATAGAGTACTGAGGTAAGAGGTTATCCCTTGAAACAAGCTGCTGATGGGTGCGTAGTGTACCAGTAAGAAGTTTCTAGACTTTTAGGTTTTGGCCATAAATTGTGTGTTGTTTACGAGTATTTTGCCTTTTCGGCACCCTCCCCTTATTTTGTTTCGAACTTCGTTTGAGGCCAGGATTTAATCCTACATTTGAACCGTGCTGCGATTTGAGCCGAGGCTAGAGATTTAATCTCACTACCGTTTTTGCCAGACAATTCAATAAAAGCTAGGGAAAGGGATCTAATCCTACTGTCTGTCCGTGTCCTGTCGTTGTTTTAGGCTAGGCTAATCCCACTTGCATTTTGCTTTTAACCTCAGTGAAGGCTAGGCAAATTTGTCCCACTTTCTGCAGCCGAAGGCCGTGTACATCCACTGGATGACCTGCGGTCGCATGCCCCACCGTGTACCGAAGGTTTTTTTGCATGTGTAGAGAGCGCATAGTGCTCTTTTCATTCTTTCCTCTGTTTTAAGTTTCCATATTAGCTTGGTATCAAAGATTACTCTAAGATATTTAGCCTCACTGGAAAGTTTCAGAGGAATGTCGTTAAGCTTTTGAGGGGTAAAGTCTTCCAATTTTGTTTTCTTCGTAAGCAGGACTAGTTCAGTTTTGGAAGGGTTAACCCCGAGACCGTTTTATGCTGCCCATCTAAGTCTTGGCAGATACCAGATAGTCAAAAACTTAAAATTTGAATATAATAAAATGTTGATCATTCATTTTTAATAACGGCCTAGTTATTCCAGTTCACATCCGTTTATTTCAATTTCTATTTTTATGACAAATTTAATAACTACTCACTACAGTAGACTCCATTGAATATTTTCATTAGCTCTCCATTGAAGGTGTACATTATTTGTTAAATACAAAAGCCAAGCTGAAATGCACATATTGCTAACTGTCCGCCCATAAATCACAGCGTAAATTACCTTATAAAAACTTTGACCATTTTAGATTCATTTTGCGTGCAAATTTAAATCGCATTCAACGCAGCCATACAAAGCTACATCGGCAGTCGGAAAAAATGGGTAAATATCCTGCAGCATGGAGCGGGCAAAATCACCGTAACGAGGACACAAAGCTCGTTGTGTTGTATTTGCGCAGGGCCGCTGATGTCGTTTCAACTATCGCCATTATAATAATTGCATAACTGAAGATTGCATGTTAGCGCCGAGCAGTTGTATGTAGCTTGCGTCCTGCAACAAGCGGGAAACGACCTTTACGCTTCGCTGTTGCATACAGGTACTGAAACAGAATGATAGAATGTTTTTTCTTTGAATCGGATAAGTTCGTAATCATAACAAAAAATGAACCTAATCCACTATATGACATGCTGGACGCTAAGGACAGAGAGCATGCCTACATATACATAAATGTGCCCTTACACCATATAGCCCTGTTTAAAACGTTGAAAAGGACAAACTTTTGAATGAAGTCATACATCGGTTCGACGACGACAACGAGCAGTGGAAAGTGTGTGCATGAATCCGTTTTACTCATAAAAGTCTGCAGTGATTAAATATGAAAAATTTATAATTAATGTTCCTAGTCTGTGGCAGAACAAAAAACTAACACCCCTTCGCTCATTGCTGCGTCACTAACAATCTTTAATAAGGAGTTATTAATAAATTGCCTGTGCAAAGGACGACGACGATGGTTGGCTTTGTTGCTTTAGCCTTTCGTGATTTCATTTAAAAAAGGCTTTTATTTGTCGTAAAAAATTGTTTCACTCACTTTCCCTTTTTGCAATCGGGCTTGAAGGCTTTTTAATGTACAGTGTATGTCTTGTTATTGGCCATGTAACTGTATAGTTGATAATTGGACCATCGGAATATGTTTATAGACTTTAAAAAGTTCGCATTATGACATGAATGCATGTCAAATGAAAAGATAACATGACAGATAAGGTATTTTTTACTTGCGACTTATAGGTACTAAAGGCAAGCTATGCATTCGGAAAAAAAATCGAACTCGAGATTTTGATCAAAGTTGACATTACGATGATAGCGAAGACGAAAAAGGTGGGTCTGCCAATTCTGTCTGTCTGTCTGTCTGTTCGATTACAGCTAAACGGCTCGGCGGATTTTCTTCAAACTTGGTAGATATGGGTTTTAATTTTTTACCCCCGGATTTTTTTTGATTTGATTTTTTAAGACCAAAAATAACGGTACCGGTTTTTTTCGAAATTTTATAAATATTTTTTTTCTCAAAAACTGTCCCACAGAGTTTAAATAAAAAAAATGAGTAATTTCATTTAGTTAAAACTAGGTTATGGTTGAAAAAAATTTTCCAAGAAATTGTTATTTTTGGTAGTCCCCCTGGGTCCATTATTTTTGTTTTTGATTTTCTCGAAAACGATACAGCCGATTTAAATAATTTTTTCTATGCTAAAGCTCCTCCAAAGTCTGCATATTCAAATTTTCAAGTTTTTACTTTTTGGATTTTTAAAAAGAAATTCAAATTTTTTTTTGGAAACTCAATATTTCGAAAACCCCAGGCTCGATGTTTTTCAAACTTGACAAATAAAAGTTTCTTAGTATAATCTACAAGATTTGAGAAAAAAAATTTTTACTTTATCTAAAACTAACGGTACCTTCCATACAAATGTTAAAAAAATGTTTTTCGAAAATCGTATTTTTCTCGAAAACGGTTCCGAAAATTTTACTAAAATTTTTTTCTTTCGATTTATTTTTACGATCTATAATTTAATAAAAAAAGTTTGAAATCTAGATATTACTGACTATACCTACAATAGAACGATTTTTTCGAATTTTGAATTTCTCATTATCGGCATAACGGATTTTGATGAAATTTTTTATAAAGAAGCTCCTAAAAAGTTTAAAAAACATTGCATTTCAAAACCTAAAAAAATATTTTTTCAATTTTTGGAAAAAAAGTCTTTTTTTTTGAAAATTCTATATCTCAAGAACGGCTTAGTATTTTTCTTGGAAATTTAACTCGCATTCGTACAGTTATATAAACTTAAAGTTGGTGTACCAAATTTTTTTCTTAAAAATGTTTTAAACATTTTGTACATAAAAGCTTATTTTTTAAGGAACCACTACAACGACTTATAATTTTTGTTCTTTCATAAATTTATATTTGCCTAGCATTCTGTTCTTATCTCTTACTACTAAAAGAATTTAAAAAGTTCATCTTATCCTTATAAACAGTTTTCTTTAATAACATTCGTTTTTAAAATTCCTATAGTCTATTATATAGGAGCAAGTTCGTGCGACCCAGTCGTGCATTTTATTTTGTTATTGTTGAGAGACGAAATATTTTAATGTTTGAAGGATATTGATTATTGGGGAGAATGTATGTATCTAGATAGTTTAAAATATTGCAGAAACCAGATGGCCGATTGCCATTAACGCAGTATTACGATGGCGGGTCAATAAGTCCGTGACTTTTTGAATTTCTGACCTCTTTACTGAAACAGCAACACTGCTCCAGTCAACAGGCATCTATCAGTTGACTGTCAAAATTTAAACTTGCTGCGTCAGTTAGTTTGTATTTGACAGTTATTTTTATCAGACTACTCACTAATTTGAGGATAAAATGGAAAAAAGTGAATTTCGTGTGCTTATTAAGCATTATTTCTTGCGAAAAAAAACCATTACCGAGACCAAGGCTAAGCTTGATAAATACTATGGGGACTCTGCACCATCGATTTTAATGGTAAAGAAGTGGTTTACTGAATTTCGTTGTGGCCGTACAAGCACTGAAGATGCCGAACGTCCTGGACGCCCAGTTGAGGTCTCTACACCCGAAACAATCGAAAAAATTCACGATATGGTGTTGGCCGACTGAAGATTGAAAGTGCGAGAGATTGTGGACCGTATGGCTCAGTGGTTTCAATTTTGAATGATCTCTTGGGCATGAGAAAGCTTTCCGCAAGATGGGTGCCGCGTTTGCTCACAGTCGACCACAAACGCAATCGTGTAACAACTTCACAGGAAGGTTTGGCGTTGTTTAATCGCAATATGGAGGAGTTTTTGCGCCGTTTTGTAACCGTGGACGAAACATGGATCCATCACAACACACCAGAGACCAAACAACAGTCAAAACAGTGGGTTTCTAAGGGTGAATCGGCGCCAAAGAAGGGCAAGGTGGGTTTGTCAGCCAATAAAGTTATGGCAATTGTTTTTTGGGATGCACGTGGTATAATCCACATTGACTACCTTCAAAAGGGAAGAACAATCAATGGGGAATATTATACCAACTTATTGGACCGATTCAATGACGATTTGAAAAAAAAACCGACCTCATTTGGCCAAGAAAAAAGTTCTTTTCCACCAAGACAATGCAAAGGTGCACACATGTGCAGTTGCCATGGCAAAAATCCATGAATTGGGCTATGAATTGCTCCCTCATCCACCCTATTCTCCAGATTTGGCTCCGAGCGACTACTTCTTGTTCCCAAACCTGAAGAAATGGCTTGGTGGAAAAAGATTTGACTCCAATGATGAAGTCATCTCGCAAACAAAGGCCTATTTTGAGGACCTCGACAAATCATTTTTTTTGGAAGGGATAAAAAAATTGGAGAAGCGTTGGACAAAGTGTATAGAGCTCAAGGGAGACTACGTTGAAAAATAAAATTATTTTTTTATCAAAAGATCTGTGTTTTATTCCAAAAGTCACGGACTTATTGACCCGCCCTCGTATTAAGTTTAGGGATTCAAAAAAATGGCAGAAAAACCAAATATTAGAAAGTTTTTGAAAATTCTTCTCAAACTTAGTCATTCTCCTTAATAATAAAGGGTGTTTTTCTGGAATGATGCCTCGGGTGCTGTCTTCCATACACTCAAAAAATTTTGTGTGTTAATATTACTAATTCATGCGTGCATTCTACGAATTTTATTCGTGGTTTTCAGCCACGAATAGTATTCGTAAAATGGACGTTTATTAGTACATTTTACTAATATTTTATTAGTATTCGTAGAAAAACAAACGTATATTGTACGAATATTATTGGTACAATGTACGAATATTATTGTAATATTTACCAATGCCATTCGTATATTGTACGAATATCATTGTAATATTTACTAATGCATTTGTAATTCATTCATATGTATGTAAATGTATGTCTAACTACTCACCTCGTCTTTTCGATGTTGATCTGGTCCTCAAGATTTGTATCTTATACATACGAGTAAACCTTATAAATTTACAAAATTATTAATGAATTCAGACTCACTGCAGCAAGAAAAACGTTTCAACGTGTTGACGAATGGAATACATTTAATTTTTAGAGCTGAACACATATTATTTTTTACTCGTGATTAGTATATAATACTAATGTACTTGATAAAAATACGAAGTTATTAGTACATTCTACGCATAATGCGTACGGTCAACCTACGAATGAATTCTGTCTACTAATATTAGTTTTACTTAGTAAATAGTACGAATTTATTAGTAAATACTACGAATGCGAAAGATTAAAGTACGAAGTCATTCGTATGAGAAATTAACGAATGTTATTAGTTATATGTACACAATAATTCGTACAATGTACTCCACAAAATTGTTAACTTCTTGTTTACGAACAAAATTAGTGCATTAAACGAATAGATTCGTGGATACTACCGCAGTTATTAGTAAAACTTTACAAATGCATTCGTAGATGCAGCACTGTACAAATACTTCGTACATGTTACGAATATTCGTACAATGCACGAATATTTTCTTTACGAATATCATTCGAAGCCATTTTACTAATAAATTTTGTGAGTGTAAGTGCTCAATTATTTCTGGCTTATCGCTTAGCTATACATGAGCAATAATCGCTGGTTCTGTGCGCTCTGTACGATGCGTATTTTAGTTTAGAGTAAGCGTTTTGCAAAAGCGATTCATATTTACTAGAATTAATCGCTTTGATGGACGCACATACTTTCGAATTGAACCATGTATTTCGAAATAAATTTGAACTCCTGCGTGAGTCTATTAATGATAAATTGCGAAAGCAAACTAACATCAACACCACCGAGATTTTTCAAATCCATTTTTACATAAAACAGTGTTGCCAGTTTAAAGTTATCGTACTCTAAGAAAATCACTCTATATACAAACTGAGTGTAAGCAAAAACAAAGTTGTCTTCTTAAGGTTGTTGACAAGTTCTTGTCTGCTGATTTGTTTACAGCTTTCAATTCTGTTTCCCACAATAATTATTACGAATATTTAGAAACTATTTGTATTATAAAAGATTTGCTGCATACATGAATTTCTTACTCAAAGAACTTAGACCTTTTCTGTGGGTCGCTACAAAGATCTTTTGCTATCCATATTCATAAACGAACTGCCATCAATCCTTAAATTTCGTGAGGCAATATAAATTAATAATATTAAATTTCTTCAATGACTATAACAATTATTTCTTGTCGCTTACAACAATGTAACCCCTTGGCATAATGGTTACTGCGTTCGACTGCCGTGCAGAAGGTCTGGGGTTCAATTCTCAGCCGCTGCAAAAGTTTTTTTTTTTTCAGGGGTGTACTGCCTCTTCCGCGGCATTGAAAAATCTTCGAAGAGTAGCTCTTGTCATGAAAAGTACTGCTCATAAAGCCGTTCGCAATCGGTAGAAAATTGTAGGTCCCCTCCATTCCTGGTAACGCGCACACAGGAATGGTTGAGAGTTGTAAGTCACTAGGTCCTGATTCTCTTCGAGCTGTTCCAATGCCAAATTTGTTTATTATTTACAAAAATGTTTCGATTTGTTTACGGACTTGGGAGTTTTGATCTTACTTACTTACTTTCTTAACCGGCTCCCGAACCATAAAGGGTCTCTGTCTGAGACATGGCAGCTTTGCTTTCCATCTATCTAGACCAAGTCTTTTCCATGAAACCGGAGCTTCGGTTTCGAAGTCTCTTTGCTGGAGCATTTTTGTCCACTTAATGTGGTCGAGCTTAATGTGGTCGAGCCACATCTTAATTCAGCTGATAGAGTACAGCTGATCGACGTTACATCTTCTCCTCCATTCTGCCTCCTCGCGCATAGCACCAAACATACGTCAAGGAATTTTTCTTCCCAAAGAGCCCAGTATCATCTCTCCTTTTCTACTTATAGTCCAACACTCGGCGCTGTAAGGCAGTACTGGTAGTACTTAAGAATGAGGAGTTTGAACCCATTTGTTTTGGTAAACCGAAAGTAGTGATTTCTTTGGGTAATCCTTCGTTGGACCTCCACTAACATATTGTTCGTGGATTTAATATTTACTCCGAGGTAGGTGAACTCCCTTACCACCTCGAAATTTCTGCTATCAATAGAGACTTTTTGCTCTAATCGGTGGACAGATGTTCGTTTGTTTGTTGATAGCATATATACTTGGTCTTTTTTTTCAAGACCAACAATTCTCACCTGATCTTCAACAGCCGTGAAGGACTCTATTATAGACCGCTGGAAACGGCACATTTTCACATTGCACAGCGTATTTTCCAATTTTCTCGTGACATAGTTGGATCAGTTTTCCCGAGATATCGAGTTCGGCTATCGCCATATAGAGCTCCTGATGATTATTACTATCACATACGGCTTTGAGGGGGCATATATAGCTGATGGTCCAGTCATCGGGCATGTTCCCTTCCGCCCATATTTGGTTGACGGTTCTTCGTATTTGATCAGTTCTTGCGGCCTTGTTATTCTTTTTTATAGCTTAGCTTTCCTCTTCTTTACTAGATGGTGAACTGGTTCTCTACTGATTGGAATGGGGTTGTCTTCCAGCTCTATTAAACGTTATACAAGAGGAAAACTGTTGGAAGTTCAGCTTAAAAGCATCTATGTATAATTCCTTTTGGTTCGATTACCTACGTTATTTCGAAGAGCCTGCGTTCTAGTCCAGCAGGATTATTTATAAGACTTCGATCTTCTTGAACTGCGAGGCTGCGTAAAGTGTCTTCTTTTTACGCAAGATCTTATTTGCCGCTCACCTATTTGTTCAATACTCTTCTTACGCAGCTCTTGGTTTGCGCTGTAGCATTTTCGCATCCCCTATCTCTTGTTTTAATTGAACTAGGGAAACCCTGTGAGAGCTTGAATGAATGAATGAATGAATTGTATTGGGGGTTAGTGCACTGCGACCTGTAGATCTATTGTGTCCACTTATGCAAGCCAATGAAACCAGAGTGAGAGACAAACGTCCTATTTTCCCTGTACTGTCATTTCTTGTTGAACAGAGTATAGTGCTGAAAATCCTTACACAAGCCCACCAAGTTCTTCGTCCTAAATGGAACTGGGGGCACCAATGTGGATTCTGTCTAAAGAAAACTTCGTGCACAGTCTTTTCGAGGGCGCCTTGGTGAGTACATATTTTCTTAACGGCGGCGTGACATCCTACTCCTCTTCGACCTGTCAGCCATGGGAGGCGCTTCCGCAGAAATGAATAAGCTTTAGATTTCATGGTCGCCGTTAGCATCTCCGCTACGTCAAAGCTTCCCTTATGGAGGGGATGAATCATGTCTCACAACTCGCTGATGATATTCATATACACCAAAGTATTTTTCATTTAAAAAAAAAAAGATTTTAACCCGATCGCAAGGAAACAGGGTCCTTATGACTCCAAGTTTTAGGTACACTGTTTCTAAGCGACAATTGGTCATCCACGATCCTGATCTGTGGAATTCTATAGTCGTCAAATTGAGGAAGAAATTCATCAAACCTTTGAGATATTGATTTTTTTTTAAATCTTGGAAATGTTTGTTTTAAATTGCAAAAAGAAAGTTTTAATCGCAAAACCAATATGGTGAGACCACCCTGAAATGGTATTTAATAACTGGCCAATATTCCAAACATTCTTCCTGCATCAATGTTTTAATTTCCTTTATTCCATTTTATTAACAAAAATTTAAATGTTCAAAATTTTCTTTCATATTTCATTACTCCCGTAACAATGCCATTTTCCAATTCTGCCATCCAAATCACATACAAAAAGCTTGTTTGAATTGCCAGTTGCAAGAATTAAAGTGACTTCCAGCTTATGCGAACTCTAAATAACAATTTCAAATACCAGAAGTTCATTTCCCCAAAAGGATACAAGTGCCGGCATTTTGTTTTAATATTCCATTTCAGCAAAAGCTTAAAGTATATTTTTATTCTGCTGTCTCCTCCAGCCTGCACTAATAGAAAATCCTGATTGCCAAAGGAGAATAATTAATTTCCCTCATCCTCGTCCTTCCTGCACCCAATCGAATATACTTAGGAAATTTCTTGAGTCCAAATTAGTTCCTTGCAGACGTCTAGCAGAGGGACTTAAGTGCATTCTCCTCTTAAATTCTGTTAAATGTGCAACACATTTTCATGATTGTCATAACTTTCTCAACAAACACCACGACAAGTAGAACTTTTCTTATTCCTGCGTTCTAAGTTGGCTGGTCGGAACCCTAAGTACGATCTTTTTGGCAATCTATTGACGTTGGTGCTATTATTTCAGTACTTTGTTGTTGTTAATGCTGGTTTTTTTCTGCATCGAGGTTGAAGATGGAAACTCGAGACTTCTGAATTCCGAAGCTGACAGAGCAGGGAAAACTTGGAAAATAACGCTAAATAAACATGACTCCAATGGGCTGCTCTTGCCACCAAGAACTTTTTAATGCAATCAGAGGTAAATTTGTGCTTCTTTTGCTTGTGCTTGGTTGCTGAATGCTGCCACTCGTAGTGTTGTGCACCAATAAAGTGCTCATTTCATTGCGCTTCGAGTGTCGAACTATTAAGTGCCTTTCCCTAGGATTTGGAGAGTGGAGTTGGGGTTGGACTTAAGTGCTCTTTTCACCAAAAGTGGGCGTTACGTAGAGGTTTCGATTCGGTAAATAAAACAAGCACTATCTCCACCTGCCAGAACTAGCACAATGTTCATATCTACCTGCTACCTGCTACCACTACCACCACCACCACCAGATGGGGTTAGTTGGCACCACTTTGTATTTACGACAATCGCACAAAACGGGTTAAACTTTAAATGAACAAAACTTTCCGATGCACTTTTCACAACAAAAAGTTTCTCTCTCTCGCTCTTTGTGAGTGAAGTTTTAGCCAAAAAATCCATAAAGAAGAGGTAAAAGTTGCAGAGGTAAAGCGTTCGTAGGTGTGTATAAATGCACCTACTCTGCATTATTTGTTTGATGGCAGCTGAAATGCCGAGCATTTGCAATTCTCTGTGGAAGAGGTGATTCTGACAAATATTTGCAATTTCAGATGGTATAGCTATTGCGTTCTTCCAGAGTTGCAGCTATAAGTTTTTTGGGTTAACTTTGGTTATTAATTTAAACTCGGTCAGGGTTTGGCTTCTTGTTAGCTGTTAGTTCTGTGAACTATGTTTCAGCAGCATTGTTCAGCTATAAACTTTAAATGAATGCATATGAAGTTATTTGATGCACTTGAGTGGTTAAGAAATGCTATAGAGGAGTTAAAGAAGTTCGGAATTAGGATTATTTTAATAGACGGAGTTTAGTAAAACGAAAACCGCTGCTGGTATGGTTGTGGAGGGAGTGTCGAATCTTTGTGAAACTTCTTTTAAGATTTCAAAAAAGACTTTTTCCTCTGATACAAGATGTTTATAAATTGATGGTGGGTGCATTTTCGTCAACAGGGCTTACGCGGGATATTGGTATATGCGCGCACTAAAGGAATTATGACTTTTATTAAAAAATGTGCAAGCACAATGCGAGCGTTAAGGAAAGTCGGAGAGTATTTAAAAGGTTTTGAATATCTGAATATCATAATAGGAGGAGATATTGACTCGGGTAATTCATTTCACACTCGTATCGTGCGGCTAAAGACGCCCGAGTATTAGGGGTTGAATGGTTTAAGATGTTGAATTTAACTAGCTATTTCACAGTCTTTATATAAGGTTGTAGGTAGATTCAAGTGGGTTTTTGGAGCATCTGCTCAAATATGGTGTTGCTGATTACATCTAGAATACGGATGAAAAATTTCGAAGGAAATTTTACCTCTTAGCAGTGTTTTTGACGATGTCAACGTCCACACAAGGAGGTTATGTGCATGTTAAAGAACAGGCAAATCAATTCGGAACTGGCAGGGATACAGATAAGAGTATCCACATTCAGGGGGAGTTCTCTCACCACTCCTTTGGGTGCTGGTTATGAATACAATCCTCCTCAATCTGAAACATTGTACGTTAAGGTAGTAGTCTACGCTGACGATCTTTCGTTATTAGCTACAGGTAAATTCTTACCCACTATCAGCGAACAGATTGAATATGCCCTTTCTAAGGTTAGTAGATGGACTAGAAAGTGCGGTCTGATGGTTAACTCGTCAAAAACAGAATTAGTCCTCTTCACAAATAAAAGGAAAATATCAAGCTTCAGAATACCTTCAATTGAAGGCACCCCGCTGAAGATTTCAGATCAGCCAAAGTATCTTGGTGTGATTCTAGATAGGAAATTAAACTCGAGTCTTAACACTAAGAAAACAGCGAAAAAAGGAATGATTGCAATCTACTCCTGTAACAGAATCTTTGGGAAATCCTGGGGACCTAGTCCAAAAATTATCAGGTGGATATATTTGGCGATAATCAGACCAATACTAACCTATGGTAATTTGGTATGGTGGAATGCAAATGAAAAAGGCACGAACCTCAAGACTCTGACAAAAGTACAGAGACTTGCGTGCATTGAAATTACGGGTACCAAGAGATCCACACCAACTGCAGGGTTAGAGGCGATACTCAACCTGAAACCCCTAGACCTTTTCGTAGAAGAATCCGCAGCATATAGCGCCTTAAGGCTAAGCCAGACGAATAACTGGAAAAACAGCGCAATAGAACATGCTCAAATTCTTCAAAAATATTTTGGTGATAGTATCATTACAGATTATACAACACCCGAACTTGACTTTTATAAACCATTCCAAACTGTCATTCCAAGCAGAGAAGAATGGTTGAACAATCAACCCTACACCAGTGAATAAGCAATAGCAATCTATACTGATGGCTCCAAAATGGACACGGGTGTTGGTGCAGGCTTTTTCTCAGAACCTCTTCAGCTAAACAAATCACTTAGGCTCCCAGATTACAGTAGTGTCTTCTAAGTGGAAGTCCTGGCAGTGACAACAGCTGCTAGACAGCTATCAATGATGGTGATACCACGGGCTGATATCACCTTTCACAATGATAGCCAAGCAGCAATAAAAGCAATTTCTGCCACTGTGATAAAATCGAAGCTTGTCTCTTGCTGTAGCGAAGAGCTTAAGGTTCTTGGCACGCAGCAAAATATCAGACTCTGTTGGGTCCCGGGACACAGCGGCATACCAGATAATGAAAATGCCGATAAGTTGGCAAGACAGTTATCAGCGCTTGACGCTATTCAAGCAGAGATGGTAAGTATCCCACTCTGTAACATTAAACAGAAAATTTCAGGTTTAATCCCAAAGAAATCCAATGAAAGGTAGAGTCTACATGACACCTGTGATACTACTAGGAAAGTATGGCCTTGGTTTAAGAAGCACAGGACCGACAAAATTATGTAACTTAGTAAGAAGTCCTTTCGCTCTCTTACGAGCATAAGCACCGGACATAATTTACTGAAATATCATAAATTTAAAATGAAACTCAGTACAGATGACCTATGCAGAGGATGTAGTGATGAAGAGGTACATGAAGATACATCACTCTTTCTCTGTCATTGCCCTTCACTATGCCACCAGAAAAGGAAATGGCTTGGTAGTTACGTCCTTGACAATCTAGAAGATCTTTCCAATATTTCAGGAATTCACATATTGAACTTCGTCAATGTCTCAAAATAGCTTGACTGATTAATAGAATACATAGGTTCTTATGAGAAAAGAGTGATTATACTCACGGGTAACACAATATATCAATTGTCAGCCCAACAACCTAACCTAACCTAACACTAGAAGGTCTTTGATGCACATACCGAGAATTGAGAGCTGTTCGGTTACAAAACGGAGCCCTGTGGCACACCAGCATTTATTTTATAAACTTTTTAAATCTGTCCAACACAACTTGTATTGAGCGGTCCTAAAAGTAGGTTCTAATCCATAGAAGAAGCGATTTATAAACACGAAATTCAAGCATTTTCGATAAGAGGAGCTTGATGCCAAACTTTATCAAATGCTTTTGAAATATCAAGTGCAATAATCTTACTTTCTCCATAACGATGCCGATGTTGAGATTTTTGCCACTTATGGTGCTATATTCCATAAGGTCGCCATTGGATCTATTGTTATAAGCGTTTCCATGATTTTGGAAAGAAGAACACAATTGGACGATAGTAAGGGGAACGGGCTGAACAAATGCTGTTTGCCATTCACTAGAAAAGAAGCCGATTGAATAGGGAAGATGGAAAAGCTTACGCAGTGTCTTTGCGTCGTTGAAGAACAATTCTTCAGAACGATGGGAGGGAAACTATCTGCACCAGCGGATTTGTGTGCAGAAAATTCAACATTTTTATAGAACTGTCAGTAGAAAAAGTTATAATCACACAATGGACTCCCAATCTCAATCTCGGACACAGCGGCTGTTCCTACTCTACGATTCCGATCACGAGCACACTGCTTCCAGTAAGCAAAATAAAGTGCACTGGTATTCCTGATAGCTTGATCTTTCAGCAGATAGTTAGGCCTTCCTTGTGTCTTCACACCTGGGAGATTTTATTCCAAGACTCACTTGGTTGGAGCATTCGATTTACCCTTCTATTTCGCCAAACTAAAGTAACAGTGGTTTCTTGTATAATTTATCGTCGGATCTCCTCTAATTTGTCTTTCGCGTGGAATTAAAATGTTACTCCGAAGTAAATAAACTCTTCAACTACTTCAAAGTTGTTGCTACTACTGGTAAGGTTTTGTCTTAGTCGATGAACAAATGTGTGTTTCTATAAGTATTTGCCCACATATTTTACCCGCTCTTCAATTACCGTGAAGAACTTTGGAAGGAACATGGAAAATGGCCATTAGGAAATATTCCACTTAAGCAACACAAGACAACAATGAGTTTTGAATTCCACACGAGTATTATTACCGAACTTGACAATGTTGTTTAGGTCGGAATCTAATGAAATCATCATAATCTACCGTTCCGATTCGAGATTCCAAGAAGAGGGAATCTGATAGGGAAATGAATATGAAAAGCCGATGGCTCTGTCGTCAGCAAAAACAGTTAAGTGGATTAGTAGTTTTGGAGAAAATATCATTTATAGAAATGAGAAAAGGAGTCGGCGGCAAAAAAGAGCCCTCAGGGACACCAGCATTTATTTTACAAAATTCGGACTTGAAACCATAAAATAAAACTTGCATTGAATGGACAGAAAAGTTAACACTATCCTTTGAACAAGAAAACAATCGATACCAAATTCACGCATTTTTTGATAGAAGACCTGGGAACCAAAGTCTATCAAATCGATACATCATGCGCAACAGTCAGTCTTTCACCAAATCGATGTAAGGATTTGTTCCACTTTTCAGTGAGATGTGCCATTACATCATCGTTGGATATTTTACTACGAAACAAATATAGCTGTAGGTTCAGGAGCTATCGTTCTTCAAGATATTTCTTAAGATGGCGATTGATCAGTGTTTCCATGACCTAGGAAAGAAGACTTTAGTGCTATTGGCCTATAGTTTTAGGGTGAAGAAGATACGTCTGGTTGTACAAATATTCTTTTCCATCTATTCGTAAAATGTCCTGTCGAATAGGATAGTTTTTAAATATTCATATGAGCATCTTCAGTCACTTAAAATAGCTCAGTTGAACGCATTCATTATCCTATCATGGATTCTTTCTCGGGAGTGGTTAATACCCACAGTGGATTCAGTGGATTTTTAGTGATATCGGGATGCTGAAATTACTTATTGCTGGTGTCTGTAGTAGATGAATGTAAAGTGGAGAGGCTTTCGCTCAGATGAGCTCTGTGGACTCTGGTAATTTCAGTTGTACTAAAAGGCATTCAACTGCAACATCAAATTTGTTTTTCTGGCCCATTCATATTTTCGTTAAATATGAGTCGTCGAGGTCTCAATTTTGACGTTATAAATTTATTTAAAGAGTCAGCGTCAAATGTAAAATTTTGTTATGTAACCTTATTCTTGAAAACCTAGTTTGTATATCATTTGTTATCTGTTTCTCCGTGGAGACTGTGTTCCAATCCTTTGACTTTTGTTCTCTGGGACAACTTTGACGACATAATATTCGTTTTTTGTTGTGATAACATTAACTATCTGGGGTCTGAGTCTGTGACGAGACTTTGTCATATTCCCAATTAACCAAATTTCGTCTAAGTCTCATAACCAGTCCTATAGAACTCCTTTTCATGCAACCAATATGTCTATACGAGCGATTTACAACATTCTTACGAAGACGAATGCTTCCTCCGAAAGCCAAGATGTGAATTATATGCATAAAATTAAATTAAATTTTCACTGAGATCAAAACACCTCTGGTGGGTTTTGTTAAAAAAAAACTCGGGTAAGTACTGTAAGTACTATTTCCTATAATTATGGCAACCTTACTATAAAACCAATACTTACATATATATTGATCACCGTTTTAGAAAAAAATAAAAGTCAAAAGAAATTTCTGCTAAAGTGCAGTAAATCCTTTTTCGCTCTGCAAATGCACACGAAACACTTACTAAATCCTTAAAGAAAAAAAAATTAAATCCTTCGAACGTTACTCTTGTGGAAAATGAAAACAATTGAAGATTTCTCTGTCACCCTTTCCATCCCTATCCACCCGCACTCTTTTTCAATTTTCTGTGCAAGAAGACCCGGAAGCAATTTGAGTTCTTCGTTTTTACAAAAAAAAAATAAAATAAAAGAGAAGAGAAGAGAAGGATAAGTCATCCATTCTCCTGGATCTGCTGCAAAATGGTTTGGTAAGAGCGAATATAAATAAAACCTTTTGCGAATCTTTTAATCCCAAAGGAATTGTCCTGAATTGTTATTCACATACACTCTTCTGTAAACCTATTTATGTTTACTTCTCCCTTGGGAATGGGGTATTTTTTGTCAACAGGATTCACTCCAGTTGGGTTGAAAAAGTTGAACATGTCAACTTGTTTCCTTTTATGTTTTGCGTAGGGGTAGGTAGGTACTCGTATATTTACCTGCCGTATAATAAAACCAAAATGCAGGTATCGAAAGTTGAATCTATCCCTCGTATCGCGTATCTACTCTCAACCGGGTTATATCAAAGTTTATTATACGAAATTTTATATCCTTGGTCGGGATATCTAAGGTCCATTTTGATAGTCAACCCATTTTCAGAAGCACAAACGAAAACGGTCGTCTAGTTTATTGTTGCTGCATTCGGAACATCTTCATCTTCTTCCTCAAAGAGCAATGTTATGGAACAAAGTGTATGAAATGCTTGAGAAATCCTTCTGGAAGGCAAACAATATTTATTTAATTTTATAGTCTTTCAGTTTTCTTATCTCTTGGAACGTCATTTTCTCATCTCAGATTAGTGATGTTATTTTCGACCAGGGGGGTTGGTACGAAGTGTGCAAATAGGGTTTTGGATGAGGGCGGCTCGTTAGAGGGCGCAGATTAAAAATTGAAACTTTATAAGCAGCTAGCCTCAGCTTCTTGCATCGGCTTCTTACGGTGGTTTCTTACGAGATGACTCTTCCGCATAGATCAGGCTGAATTTAGGCGATGGTCTCTGTTATGTTCACCATAAGAGCATCGGTCCTTGGGGTCCTCTTCCAAAAGCTCCGAAGCCCAGTGAGCGAAAAAACGACTCTATGTTTGATCATGAACTTTGAAGTCCTCAGTCAGTTAAGTCTTGTACGGGTATAACCCTAAGTCTAAGCTCGAAATTCGCCAAGTTGAAGTTGAGTCGACTGCCTTGGGTTCAACTGTACACTTCTACGGACCGTGGCGATGTTATCGGTCAATCTTGCGTTCCTTTGACGTGGAATGTTGGCTGATTGATTACCGAACTGGTCGTCTCAAGTTTGGCCACTATACATTGAAGAGTCGACAGTAAAGGGCCACCACGTTTTCAATAACGAACACTTATTTTGATTGTAAAGTTTTATCATTTCTACGTGCCTTTCAATCGTGTAACTTGCCATGGTAGTTTGGCATCAGTAACTGAATTAGAAAGAACAAAAAATGACAAAAATGCCACCAAAACAACAAGGCCGCCTAAATCTACCTACACCAATTGAAAAACCCCTTATATAAAATGTAACCTACTTTGCTAGGCGATTTAGATGAATTTAGAGCGGCCCTGGTTTCTCCAACCATCACCTTCCCTAGCTCGTATTTTTACATTCTAAAGTTTATTCTTCAGCCACCCCCACATTTCGTGTGCATCTCCCCCAGGATAACAATGTGTTTTAGTAAACGATGATAATGCACACAAACATCGTTGTTCAACCAATGCAAGTGAATTACAACCCCACCCCCTCTGTATTATAAACCCTTTTGATGCCAACCTATATGGCATTCGTAGAGGGTGGTATTCCACCCTCAGGCATTAACCCAAACCTATAACCCTAGCCCACAACCACTTTTGTCGTAGTTTCGTCTACATTGCAGATAATGACAAGTTTTTATGATCTCGGAAATTGTTTGGAGAAGAACGAGGAGCAAAAAGGATATAAAATCCTTTTGTAAGTGCGTCTAATTGTATGTGGCAGATTTTGAAGCGGTGGTGAAGGAACGATGCGATGGAATTTTCGAAAATGTTATTACTCTCAATTTCAGCACATATATTGGTGGAGCTACGCGGCGCTACTCCAACCGGCGCGTCCTCGCCCTCAGAACTTTTGCCACAGCACCCAAACGTACGCACACTCAAACACATCATCACACACTGATAGAAACCGCCGAAAGTTAAAAACTCATATGGAGGAGAAAATTTTAATGCCTGCGGTTAACTATGGGAATTTTAATTTTGGTTTTATTGCCGCCACCCAGAAATGTTAAGTTTGTTAACTTTTCTGCCAAAAAATTCAAGTGTGTAAGGTGGGCCGGAGTTGGGCGCCATTTTCTGTGTTCCGGGGGATGCTCTCTGCTTGTGTAGTTTTGGTTCATATATAAATTTCTAGCTGGGTTAATGCGGTGGTAACGGTGTATAAGAGTATCTATATAGATTCGCAGTTTATATCAGCAATACGGGGCTACAGAGTTCAGTGGTGAAGAGTTCCTCCAGTTCTTGTGCTTGGGTAGCTGCTTTTTTATGCGGAGTTAAAGGTTCGTTAAATTTCTTAATTAGTTTTCCACAGTTTGAGAAATGCTTGGGGATACAAAGTTTTCTTATTGCTATAAAAATCGTAAAAGGTTGCACAAGACGTTGAAGATAAGATGAATAATGTTTGTATAAGTCCGTATGTATATGTACATCATGTGCATTTGTATTGTGCTGGTACTTTAATTCTTGAAAGATTCAGTAGATACTGAACCAGTGTATCAAGAAGTTTGCTCAGCTTTTATATGACCGGAACTGCAAATGGAGAATGGAGAGGCAGGATTATCAGATTGTATTGTTCGTCGTATGTTGACGTTTTTCAAAAAAAAATATTTGTCCTCCACCCACAATTTACAAAATATTCAGCCTCTGTTTTTCATAGCAATCATAGCAACTATCAAAACATCAAAAGTACAAGAAACCGATGTACATTCGTCTTAAATGTCTGGACTGGACATTGAAATGAGGAGGAAAAACAGAGTCGGTTTTAAGGAATTCCACATTCGAGTCGTGCGGCAAAAGAAAGAATTTCTGTACTTAACTGTACGTCCAAAGTTTGGCTCACGGGTATATTAATGAGCATTCCCTGCGGCTATTTCACGATAAAACAGTGATAGATAAGATACATTTCGACGATGTTCCAACGAAACAACTGTTTCGGAAATTACTCTGTCACCTATCAGCTGTCACCTAAAGCTCTATCCCGGATTCTGTCTAGTGATTGAAAAGATGTTTTTGATGCACCAGCCCAGATATAAGAATTGTATTCCAGTTTAGGACGTATATATAAGCCTTATAAATTGTGGCCAGATCAGAGGGTGAGAAAAAGTTCTAACATCGTCTTAAGAAACCTAAGCATTTGGCCGCATTTTTAGCAATATCCAATATGTGGTCATTTCAGAAAAGGTGGTCAGTAATACACATACCAAGAATTGATAGCTTTTCACTTTCTACGATGCAAGCGCCATCCATGAATAATGGCATAAGGGGAATACTTCGCTTTAATGATAAAAAACAGCTCTGAGTTTTAGAAGCATTAAATTCAACACGATTTTTAATTTATTTTTTTTATTTTTTATTTTTTCAACATAATATTGCCGTTGCAATTCCATATTCAAAGAACAAGGGATAGAATCAGGAAGTGAATATGAAAAGCTGAGGGTGCTGTCATCAGCAAAAGAGTTAAGTGGATTAGTAGTTTCGGTAAAAAGATCATTTATAAAAATGACAAAAAGAGTCGGAGACAAAACAGAGCCTTGGGGGACACCAGCATTTATTTTACGAACTTCAGACTTGAAACCATCCAAAACAATTTAAATTGAACGGTCAGAAAGGTAATTACTAATCCAACGAATAAGAGATACATCAATACCAAACGCACCCATTTTTGATAAAAGCGCAGGATACCAGACTCTATCGAATGCCTTAGAAATATCAAGCGCAATGATATTACTTCCCCAAAAAGAGAGTAAGGATTGGTTCCACTTTTCACTGAGATATGCCATCAAATCACCAGTGGATCTATTACTGCGAAAACCATATTGGCGGTCATTAAAAAGATTATGTTCTTCCGGATATATCTTAAGCTGCCGATTGATCAGTGTTTCCATGACCTTAGACAAAAGGGACGTCAGTGCGATTGGCCGATAATTAGAAGGTGAAGAAGATGCGCCTTTTTTGGGGACTGGTTGGACGAACGCTGTTTTCCAACTCTTCGGGAAGTATCCTGTAGAATAAGAAAGATAGGAAAGTTTTGCGCAGTGATTTTGCCAATGTGGAAGAACATCTCTTCAGAACAATGCGTGATATACTCGTATTATCCGGGCCAGCAGATTTGTGAATATCGAGATCTTTTAATATTCTAGCGACTGCTCGGGTGCGAAAATAAATTTTTCCTATTTAAAAGTTTACATTTTCAAGAACCGGTGGATTCATGTCACTATCGGGCAGAGAAGAATTTTTTGCAAATAGTTCTACAAAAAATGAGCCTTATCTATGGAAATAACAACGGGATTATCATTGCAGATGATCGTGGGAACCGACGAAGAGGTGGAGTTTTTAATTTTCTTTACGAATGACCAAAAGTTTCTACTGCCTTTAGGGCACTGGATTATTTTTTGACTTAGTTTTTGTTCTTGAAAGAATTTGGTTCTTTGGATCCAAGCGTTGCAAACATTCCTTGCTCGCTTAAACTTAATGTGGTTTTCCTCAGAAGGGTTGGATTTGTATGTTTGGAAGCACAACTCTCTCACCCTAATCACTTCTTTACAGCTACCATTAAGCCAAGAGTTTTATTTTGCATTAACTCTTTGATCTGTGAGGAACAAACATTTTCATACCATTTGTGATAATGTTTTTTATCATATCAGCACATGCATCCACGTTCCTATCGAGAAAGCTTATCGACCATTTAAAGTTGCGGAAAAAGTTTGTTGAGACCATCCCAATCGACTTTCTCGTATTGCTATACGACTCTTTTGGGTATATTTTTTCTTTAACTGGGACTATACAGAATGGTCTGACGTACTTAAAGGCGTTAACACATTTACTGTATATTTTTCAGGGTTGGAAGTGAGGATTAAGTCAAAGGTATTAGGGGATTGGCCAACAACATCTGGAATTCGCGTTGGCTCATCTACAAGTTGAGTGAGATGGTTAAACTTAGAGAAGATTTCTACATAAACACCTTTTGGTGTTGCCTGGCCTGAATATCGAAGCCAATTAGGATTATGCACGTTAAAATCGCCCGTAATAACGATTTCGGTGCTTGGATTATAGGGAATAGGGAGAGCAAAAAACATAATGCAGAGATATTTGTGAATGCAGATTATAAGAAACTCAAGAAATGAAGATTATAGTGAAGGCAAACATTAGGGCATCTCTATCTGAATTTATATGTTTTTGGATGTATTCACAAGTTCCTATAACTTTTCTTGTGCAACTGTCAAAATAAAGAGAACTTCACTTGTCTGGTCTGTCTCCTGAGGAATAATGAATCCAACCAAATAATACAAAAGTTGTTGCGGTAAATTTTACCACAAACCTACCTACCTATTCGTTTCTTCCTTTTCCATTTGTTCCGCTGTAGCTCCAAAATCCTTGAAGAGTTGATTGGAAACCTGGTATCCATCAACCAGAGTCCAGCTCTTGAAGAAATTTGGAAAAGCAATAGCAAAAATACATGTGTTCGAGCGATGTCATAAATGGAGTTGAACAGGTGGTTCCAATATTCTCTTAAATATCAAGACGGACGGTCTTATACTGATGTACCAGCGGATGAGCTGAAGAAGTAATCGAGTCAGGCGGACTCTTACTTAAATTAAACATCCTAACGTGTATATGTAACTTGGCTCTAAATATTTTCTTCCTTATTTTTAGGTATTTCCTGAATTCTTGCTTTGAGGGTTCTTCGAGAAAAACCATATCAATTTGTACAAAATTCATTTTCCTAAGACAATGGCTACCAAACAAAATTACCTGCAAAGTTAAACTCAACTTTTGTATTGTAATTTAAAAAAAAAATTGCATACTTTAGTCTGTTAAAGTTGAAGATAAATTAATTTGTACAGAAATGCCAAGGTTATACCTATGTATGTTAATGTTTAAAAATATCAACTTGTTTTGAAACTGCATGCTTACCTCAAAGGAAGACTTTTATGTTTTCCATTTCATCCTTTTACATCCACTTCAAAATACCAAGCATAAGGAAAGTGCCCAAACCGAACGGACACAAAGTTGCTCAACAGTCCGTGAAAGGGAAGCGGCCTGTTATTTTTTTTTCTTCATCAAATCTAAGCTCATCGCTAAATCAAACAAGCTCTTCAATTCACTGACGTCCAAGCGCTACGATGGTAGCAGCAGGGACGAATGCATACAGGACTGACTGCCGCCATTTTAGAAAACCTTTCCACTTGATCCATTAACAAATTGTATACCAATTCATCGCTTGTAACGAAGCTCGTTGATGTTGATTTTTTTTGCTTCAATATCCTTTTTGTTGCATATACAAAGTAAATCCACTACAAAGTGATTTTCATTTTCATCCGCCACTGCCGTCGTCGAGCTGTATTCACAATCGCATACATTATGATGAGTTTCTAGTAGGTATACCTACGTATATGTCCGGGGAAATTGTACCGAATACTACATGTATGCCCAACACGGAGAAATTAGACCTCAATGCGGGAGTAAGAATAAAAACAAGCCCTCTTGAGGGACAAACCAGAAACTACCCATCCATCCTTGGAGAACAAAGAACACGCAATAAACATACACATATGCTGCCATCACCCTTCAACCCTTGCGCGACCAGGTATTCAAATTATTGGATGTTAACATAGCGTTTCGCGTTCAAAGAGCTCTCCTTGCCACAAAGTGTATGTCCGTTCCGTATGCACTTCGTTTGTTACACTCCAACCCAGTCTATGTTTTGTCTAGAGCAATGGCAATGGCAATGGCAACAACGCATCTCCCCCACCCATTTGTTTACCCATAACCCCTGGAAAATCTTTCTCTGCTGCACCGCATTCGTACAAAGGCATCCAGCTGGATTGAATTAACCATCCTGGGTGCAAGTTAGGACAACGACGACGACGATGGACGGGTCGGCAGCGGCAGCAGGAGTCCACAAAAAAATACGGATATTTGCACAACGCAGGATCTCAACGCTTGACTGGCCCTGCTTTGTTACACACATCCAGCAACAGCACACACCTCAAGCTCCTAGATACCGTTGGTTCTGGCTTTGTGTGTACACTCACTACTCGCTGGGTCTTTTCTCTCTCTCAATGCTGGCAAAAACCAGTACAAACACTCAAACACCCAAACAAAATAAAGGATGCAGAATGCAAATAGCCCTCTGTTGGCATTGCAAATATTCCCGTTGATGTTTAATTTTAATATTTATCCTGTTTTTCAGTTATGACCAACCGGAGGACTCTCTACCTTATACTTTGTCGTGCTTGGGTTTGAGTTGGCGGACTCCTCACAGTCACACAGGTAAGGTGCGACAAGGGACAACGGACACGGAGACGGTGACCGAGCGACCACTGACGAAGCAAAAGTTTTATGTAAACAGGGTTCCCAATTTTTCGTTTTTTGTTTTCTTTTTTTTCTTTTTGCTGTATATACAGAATATTTGCTTTTCGGTATTTTGTTATGAAGCCCTCGGGGAGAGTACGATAACCTAGGCGCCAAAAATTGATAACGGATTTTTGTAGAAGGGTTAAATACAAGCGTTTTTTACTATGGGAGGGGGGGTCTATCTCGCCCCGTTTAGGAGGTAGGGGCGATTTTAGAAAAAATGACTTAAATTGAAAAAAAAAATATTAAAAAACAACGGCAACACTTACAATAAAATACTATACCGGTTTTGAAAGCCAGAAGTCTGTTCTATAATCGTAAATTTAAATTAAATTATTTAGGTCAATCCTTTTTGAAAAATTTGCATGCAAACTCAAAATTTTGTTAAAAAAAATGAAAAAAAAAAAGTTTAGACCAATTTTTTTTTTAAATTGTTAAATGAAGTGCTTAATTGGCTTTTTGTGGTCAATGCTACTATTAATTCTGAATCGAACACAAAAAACCGAATGGTTTTGTCCCTTCCAGTTTTTGAGAAAATCGAAAATTACTAAAACTACTTTTTATGAAATTTTTGATTTTTGGTATTTAACTACGGTGATTTTATTTTGAGGATTAATGTTAATGTGGTTCGTTTGTAGGTAAAGTACAGCAAATCATTTAGGGTTACCAAGAATGCACCAGAGGAGGTAGAATTGCATGGCATTTCGCGTCTCAGTCAGTCAGTTTGTGAGTAAGTCAGGTGTTACTTAAAAATAGTCAAGTCAATTTTTCAATGTTCAATGTATTAAAATTGTGTTTACAGGCATTTTGATCACAAAAAAAAATTATAGCAAGCACCTCCCGAATCTCTAGCCAATATTGAGGCCCAAATGTGCCGATAGATGGGTCTATTGCTCTGAGATTAACTTTTATATGGATTGCACCAGAGAAACTTTTAAATTATTAGTTTTAAGCAAAATTTGAAAATTAAAATAAAAGATTAACTATATAAATCATTTAAATGTAATTTGAATTTTATATACCCACCTACAAATTTGTAACTATATATTTACTTATGTATCTTAGTCTGTAAGAGTATAATATGCTCTGCTTGATGAATAAATATTAATAATACGAGTAATATTGTATTCTTACAATTTTTGTCACCTTTTTGAGTTGGAGTTGAGGGGAGTTGACGCTTTAGTTGGAATTAGACCAATTTCTTCTAAGAACGCGATGCTTTTGAAATATTTTTTTTGAAATATTGAAAAGTTATTTAATTTAGGATTAGTTAGGAAAAAAATACTTCACTCTTACAAAGGTTGAATAACGAATGACCTTGGTAAACAATAACCTGTACCATATTAGCATTAAAAATGTTAGACACAAACAATAAACATACATATTAATTAAGGAATTATATAAATTTGCTGCATTCGTTCAGTAGTACCTAGGTAATGTGAATTTTTCATAATGTATTAAATTTTCATGTCTGAACATTTTAAATGTGCAACTTTGGGCTACGTACATACATATATTTAGTAGACATTGGATATAGACCATAGGGTAAATTCAAAGTTTCTTTAAATCCAGATTCTGTAAATGCAAAAGAAACCTTGCATACACCCAACCTCGCACCTACCCCAAATCCTATAGTGTGCCCAGGCAGGGGGGTTGCAGGGGGGCAGCATGCCCCCCCATACATATCTCACTGTTTATACGCCGTAATATGCGTAAGCAAGCAAAAAAAGCAAATATCCCATAAAAAAGTAGTTTTAGTTATTTTCAATTTTCTCAAAAACTAGATGACATAAAATCATCTAGTTTTCAGTTTTTGAATAAGAATAAATTAGAGCAACGAATTTTAGGAAAAATAATAATATATAACTTTGCAGTTTTGAAAAATTAAACTTTAAACTTTTTTTTTATGTTTTTTTTCACCAAAATTTTAGTTTAAAACTCGTTTTTTCAAAAACTGTGCATAGATTCTACTTGATTTAAAAATTATCTAATAGATCAGAGTATTGGCTTTAAAAAACGGTATAATACTTAGTTGTAAGTATTACCGTTATTTTTTAATATTTTTGTTTCCATTTTAAAACCTTTTTTATAAAATTGCCCCTCCCGCCCAAACGGGGGGAGATAGACCCCCCCTCCCGTAGTAAAAAATGCTTGTATTGAACTGTTCTACAAAAAACCGTTATAATTTCTTGGCGCCTAAGTTATCGTACTCTTGCCAAGCCCTCAATGTGGTATTTAATCATACATAAAACCAATAGAAATATGTGCAGGGTTATTGCTAATAATGAGGGGCTTCTTTTCATAATTTTTAAACTGACTACGGAGTCTCTCTCCTTACGCCAAGATACATGTTTAAGACACTTTAAACAACAGAACTTCTACTACTAAACTTTGTCCAACTTAGCACATGCACTGTCAGCACATGCCTAATGGGAACGCTTTTTAAAAATCAATGGAATCTACCAATTTCCCAAGGCACTGGTATGCACGTATGCTTGCCACTGCGTTGTTTTTGTGATTTCATTTTTAAGTGACGTACATCACGCATGACATATCTGCTACTACCGTTTGAGTGCTACAGCTTACAGACTTTTCATCATTCGATAGTTAGAGGCTTAGGCTGGACAAATACAGGTGTTCCATCCACTCGGAAAGAGACGCGTAGAGGAGAACAGTTGGAAGTTTGAGCAATGATTTTTCCAGCGTTGAAGAACGCCCCTTCAGAACAATAGGAGGGTTACTATCCATCAGGTCAACGGATTTGTGCATATCTAAATTTTTCAGTAGTCTTGCATCCGTACGTAAGCAAAAGAAAATTTGTCTGATGAAATCGTTTACGTTCTCAAGTACACAAAGAGTCATGAGATTTTCCTGAAGCGTTGAATTATCAGCAAAACTCGAATTAACAACAACCAAGAAATCCCTAGAAAAAGTCCAAAGGCTCGCATGTATCTGTATTACGGAAGCAATGAGCCCTACCGCAGCTATGGAGGGTATCCTCCATCTATCCCATCTACACGAGGTCATTAGAAGTGCTGGAGTAGGAGGTATCATGAGGTTCTCAAAGGAAGGAACTGGGACAGGCAAAATTATTGGTCTCAGAGAAAGGGACTTAATTGACAGGTCCACAATAACAAATCTTATTGACATGCCAAGAGATGGAATGATCAAAAAACATGATTTCGAGAAAAACTTTCTTACACAGCTCAGTAACAAGGAAGACTGCTTAGGAGAGGATACAAATTACACACTCGAAACAAATACCATCAAATGGTACACTGATGGATCGAGAACAAGCGAAGCGACTGATGCAGGAATCTTTGGGCCAAAAACCAAACTCTCTATACCGATGGGGCAGTCCACCAGCATCTTCCAAGCGGAGGTAAACGCCACATAGGGAAATGCATGAATCGCAATCTCGAAAAGAATTATCGTAACAAGAACATTGCCATTATGTCAAATAGTCAAGCAGCACTCAAGGCACTAAACTCATACATTATCGGCTCTAAGCTAGTGTGGGAGTGCTAAATGAGACTAAATGAACTAGGTAAACAGAAAAGGGTCACACTTTACTGGAAACCTGGTCACGTTGGTGTTCTTGGAAACGAAAAGGCAGATTCCCTAGCAAAAATAGGCGCTTCAACTCCCGTAAAAGGGCCTGAACTCTATTGCAGAATAGGTGAAAATGTCATCAAAACCAAAACTAAGCAAGAAGAGGAGGCAAACAGATTCAAAAACTAGAATGAACTCCCTAAGCTTAGACAGGCGAAATTGCTACTGGGCAACTACAACCGGCAACGTTTCGAAAACTGTATCAACCTAAGTAGGAATAACCTAAGATTAATAACATGTATTCTAACAGGACACTGCAAACTTAGAATACACCTTAATCTACTTGGTGTGGTAAGCAGTGCCACTGGCAGATTCTGCAACATGCATGAGGAAACACCGGAACACATACTGGGAAAATGTTGTTCAATCATGCACCAAAGGAAAACCCATCTGGGACGGTACCAGGTCGAAGGGAGTAACCTATCCTCTCTAAAAGTGCCCCAAATACTAAAATTCCTAAAAGCAATAGGTTTTGTGGAGGAACTGTAGGATGAGCCAGCTCATCATTTTTAAGAGGAGGCACAATAGATCTACAGGTCGCAGTGCGATAACCCCCAATACAATTCATTCATTCATTCATCAGCAAACTGTGCAAACTTTAAGCAAATTGGGTTTTTTCTTGTGATCTGACAAAAAAAAACTAATTGAAATATACCTAGTCTAGCCATAAATACTGAAACACCCTGTATAACATATTTGGGAGAGCAAATTCCGTTCTGTTTTTTACAGCTAAGTGTGGAGCACGTCTTTGACTTGTAAGAATTATTCAGTTTAAGCTTTAATTTCAAGCTGTCAACATGGAATGGGGAGATAAGCAAAACAGAGTTGCAGTAATTGCGTTCCACAAATGTGGATTAGATGCGAAGTCAATTTTGAAAACCTTGTTGGCGCTACAAATAAGCCGTGTTTTTGTGTATCGTACCATCAAAAGATTTGTAGAAACTGGAGGAATAAATGATCGCCAGAGATCGGGGCGCCCGCGTTCAGTTCGAACAAAAAATGCCATCAAAGCGGTGAGTGCTCGAATTCGTCGGAATCCACTTCGGAAGCAGAAAGTGTTGTCTCGTGAGATGAATATTGCTTCCAGAAGAATCTCAAGGATCATAAAAGATGACCTTGGATGTGGTGCGTACCGCAGAACAACAGGACATCTGCTTACAGAGTCATTAAAAAAAAATAGAGAACGGAAGTCAAAAAAACTACTATCACGGTACGCAGGAAAAAAATATCGAAACATTTTGTTTACCGACGAGAAAAATTTTACGGTTGAAGAAAAATTCAATGAGCAAAACGACAAAATTTATGCACGTAACTCTAAAGAAGCTTCGCAACTGGTTTCCAGAGTGCAGAGAGGTCGCCATCCGGCGTACGTAATGGTTTGGTGGGGTGTTTCATATCAAGCGGTTACTGAACTGCATTTTTGCGAAAAAGGCATCAAAACATCGGCAAAAGTATATTAAAATACCGTTTTAGAGACTATGGTGAAACCACAGAGCAATTCTCTTTTTAAAAACAAGCCGTGGTTATTCCAACAGCACTCTGCTCCTGGCCACAAAGCCAAGACCACTCAAAAATGGTTGAAGGACAACGTAGATAATTTTATAAAGGCTGAAGACTGGCCATCGTCTAGCCCTGATTTGAATCCTCTGGATTATGAGTTGTGGTTAGTTTTGGAGGGTATGGCCTGCTCTAAGAAACACCACACAATTGAGTCGCTTAGAACATCCCTTGTGAGAGCAGTGCAAAATTTTCCCATAGAAAGGGTTCGTGCCGTCATTGATCTTTGGCCGGACCGATTGAGGGCCTGTGTTAATTCCAAAGGCAATCATTTTGAATAAAAATGTACACGTGTTATTTCTTATATAATGTACAAAATATAACAAAAAGAATTTTCTTTAAATTGTAGTTTGGCTTCTTTTTATTGCAATTTTAAGTTGTTTCAGTATTTATGGCTAGACTAGGTATATAAAGAAGAGATTTTTCACTTACTGTACTAGAATTTTGATAAACGTCAATTTTAATTCCGAACTATTCGGAACTTAACTCCTGTTTAATGGTTTAATAAAATCGTGCTATAGGGGTGATATAAGCGTTTTTTTGTTAATCGTTTTTGGAAGGTACATTGTAGTGGTGAAGAAAACAACCCTGACATCGGTCTTGTCAGTGATACCATCGTTACAAAACCAAACAAATTTAACATCATTGCCTTAAAAACCTTCCGGAAGGATAAGAATAAGCGTTAAATAGGGACGGAAATATACGTAAAAAACGACATTTCAATCCATCACCACCGAAACTTTCATCACTGATCTCCTGACCAGCCAAACTAATACCATTGTCACCATAGAACCAGAAAAGAATTACATAATTTTATTTCAAATGCCTTTGAGATATGTATATACTAATTGAACTTCAGGTTCAAAATGGTTTTTTTAAGCCTTGCTCTCAACGTAAGACATCTTCGGTGATTGTCACAATCTTCAACAAGGGCAAGTGGTTAGTTACTGATAGCAACCGTCAGCACTTGCTGGTTACCTCATAACTATAACAGTCCCCACAATGTCATCAACATTAGACTTCTTTTTCTCTTCATCTAATCATATTCCTTCTGCATTTCGTCATCTACAGAAAATGAATGTAGAGAAAATTTAAAAAAAAAAACCTTGAAGACTCCTTAGTGCTTCTTATCCAACCCTTGGCTGCTTCTATGATGTGCTTTTTGGTTTCCAGCTGAAACTTCAGAGTAAACGGTCTTCGAACCTTATTGAAAAATAACTCTTATATCTATAACACACAATATTCTGCACTAGTATTTCAATTAATTCTGGCAATCGAATGATTCACGGTTATTAACTCTTCCGGATTCTGGTCTTGCTGTCTCGTATCGGTTGTACTGGTTGCTGATGATTTGGATTTCGGTTTTATAATCTGGTACTTGGTTTCGGTTATTCCGGTTTCTGGTAATTCAGCTCTAAGCTGGTCATTTTATTCGGACATCGGGCTTGTGATGGGATCTGACGGTAAACACTCCTGTTGGCGCTAAAAAAAAGCCCAGTCTAGGATGCTCTGGTACATCAGCAGGTACAACGCCCCTGGTGGCACTAAGCAGCAGGCTAAAGCTAAACGCTCTGGGCTCTGGTACATCACTAGGTACAAGGCCCCTGGTAGAAATTAGGACATTAAACTTCGAACTAAGACCCCTTACCACTGGTGGGGAAAAGCCTTAATAAGAAATAGCTGGACAATATCACCTACCTAACTTGTCTTTCCACGAAACACCTTACCACTGCTGGGGGGAAGCTCCGTGAAAGCAAGGAAAGCTAAATGACCAAATCACCTACACTTGTCTACGATTGGATTTCAAACGGTCAACCAATTTACTATGTCGCCTGACTTTGTGTATGATGGAAGGAGTACTTTTCGTTCATCCTAGTAGGTCCTCATTATGCTTTTCAGTAAAGACTGAATGTGAACTATGTAAGTGGTGAACAAAAAATATTAATGTGGTTGATTTTCCTGTAACGTCATGTGTCCATGGTGCATGTGAATCGAATTTGATGAAGTACAATTCTCGGTAGTAATACAAAAGTAACATAAAATGAAGTAGCATAGAACGCTTCGTTACACTTCCAACTATATATTTTTCTCGAGTATCACAAGAAGGCTCCATCAACAACAGCACCTAGCAGAAATTATTTAAAGCGAAATTCACGGTGTCAAAATTATTTTCCAGAATTTTAGAAACTATCACAACTACATCCAATTCAAGCCTCTATCTAACATCTTCAAGAATAACAACAGATTCATTAGACAAAAATACGAGTAACCAATGTCAGGACCACTTGTTTCCATAAACGGAGAAGCAACAACGACCTTGAAGAAAGTAGTGGAAGCATTCGATGATTTTTCACACCTAAAATATCTGCTGATCCAGTCTTCCTTGAGGAAATGGATGGATTGATTCAATAGATCCTGCTATATGACTTGAGTGAAGCAACATTCAGTGACACTTGCAAGAGACTCAGTTGCCGATCACGCTCAGAAGAAATGACTGAGATTATCAGTAACTGAAATCTAAAAAGTCAGCTATATTGGATGGAGTATCCAACTTCGTCGTGAGTAACAGCAGTTTGCATTGACATTTCAACTGTCAGTGGTAAAAGTGTAATTTAAACTAAGCTCTTAATAAAGTTGAAATTTCTTTTGAAAAAATTAAGCCAACAGTTTTTAAAAGTATATAAAAAAACTCTTCTTGCAATAAAAATTCGTTTTGTGCTCGAATATCTCACTTTGCTGTCCAAGGTAGGAGGTATTTTTAAGTTTAAAAAATTGGAATATCCATCTACGGAATATCCTTATGAACAATAAAAGAGGGATAACGGACACTTCACCAGATTCTAACAATATAACAAAGAAACACGATTCGAACAAAATGGCAGTTGGAAATATGTCGATCACTCAATTACAAGACCTTTTAAATAAGACTATATCTGATCTGGCCACGAAATCTGATGTTGCATTCTTATCTACCGAACTGAACGAATTAAAGTCCACTAATGCACAATTGAACCAAAAATTAAAGGCTATGACCGAGCGGTGTGATCTATTGGAGTCTCAATTAGAAATGATCTCGCGTAAATCTACTGAAAACTGTCTGGTGGTACACCTTCCTCTAGACAGAGAAACCAATGCTGTTGATCTAGCTAAACAAACATGCCAGGGGCTTCTCAAGTTAAAAGAAGGTGAAGAAATTCACTTGAAGAAAACTCGGGTACTCCACAACACTCAACTACAAAGAGGTACGGTTTTCTTGGAACTTCATTCGACAGAAGAGGCAGAAAAAATCTTGTCCGCCGCGAGCCAACTAAAGGGTAAGGGCATTAGCATCTACCGAGAGCAATCATTGATGTACCGACAAAAGAGACGAACACTAAATATCTATAAAAACAAACTTTTGGAAATTAAACCGGATGCAAAAATCAGTGTTAGAGGTGATAAATTGCAAATAAACAATTACACATTTGCGTTCAAACATTCACGAGGCCTGGTTATAAGAACAGTCGCGGAGTTGACGTTTATCAACAACATGTTTGGTGACAGTTCTCTGGAGTATTTTGACTGCAGCGAGGGAGCGAAGTTAGTCGCAGTTGAAAACCAACAATCACCATCTGGCTCTCAGTCGACGTTACCGCCACCTGGGCATCATTTGAGGAAAGTTCTTAGGTCGACTACGCATTAGGACAAAACTGTCGTCTGCCCAAAAACTATAAATTTACTAAATTTAACGATTTTAGCTTATAATATAACAGGTCTTAAAAGCAAACTCTTGCAACCTGATTTCTTCAAATATATTTTTAATTTTGACATCATTATATTAATAGAAACTTTTTTAGAACCAAAAGATGAAAATGATTTTTTAAAATATTTCAAAAATTATAAAATAACTTTTATTTCAGCGATACGAAGTAGTGTACATGGGAGGGCGAGTGGAGGTATACTTTGTGCCATAAAATCTAATATTTCTCACCTTGCTCAATTTAAGACAATTGATAACAAACTTCTTATTCATATATTAAGTAATAATTTGAATTTTTATATTATACCGGTGTATCTTAACTGCAATAATTGGCAGAATGATTTTGAAAATTTGTGTAGTTTTATGACCAATTCTTCTTTGGAAAATACCCTAATTATTGGCGATCTCAATGCTCGTATTGGTGACTATCAGAATCATCCTGCTCATATGTCACAAACTCTGCTGAATTTCGGTGCCAACAGGAATTCTAAAGATGCAACTCTAAACAGAAACGGTAAACTACTGGCAGAATTTTTTGAAAATTTTGGATTTTTTGTACTGAATGGAGTGGCGAATGGCGACGTAGATGGTAACTTCACGTTCATTAGCGGTCAAGGACAATCAGTAATTGACTTTTGTGCCATATCTGGAGAGTGGTTCAATGTAGTCGATGATTTTGAAGTGCTTCTGGCTGCTTTTTCTTCTCACTTACCAATTATGATTAAAGCGCATTTTAAGGAAGAAATCCAACCGAGGAACTTGGATACTCTACGAAAACTGAAATGGATTCAAAGTAAAGCCTCCCGTTACAAAGCAAATCTAGATTACCAATGTAACTTCCTTCCACTCCAGTCAACAAGCTCGGTAGAGCAAATTGAAGAAAATATCGTGAGAATAATTTATGCCTCGGCACCAGATGCTAACAATAACTACATAACTTTTGCACCTAAATGTAAATGGTTCGACAAGGAGTGTGTAAAGCTTCGAAAACAGTCGTTTAAATACTTAAAGCTATTCAGATTGACAAACATCATCTCCTTCAAAAATTTGTATCTTGGTGCCAATAAGGAATTTAAACAATTATGCTTTACTAAGAAAGTAAATTACCTTAAAAATCTGGCCGTACAGGTTCAACATAGTAAAAATTCCAAGGAATTTTGGTCCAGCGTACGTGAACTGAGTGGATTGCACCGAGGTATGAAGATTGCTATTGAAGCTCAGACTCTAGCAGCACATTTTAAAACTCTTTTGTCGGCTGACGAGCATCTTCATACCTTCAGCTACGCAATGCAAGACTTTTATGTGTCTGAATTGGACGCCCCGATATCTTTAGGAGAACTGGAGGCAACTCTTTTGGGAATGAAAAACAACAAAGCCGCAGGTATTGATGGTATCCCAGTTGAATTTTTCAAAAATAGTAATAACCAACTCAAAACGTATATCGTAAATTTCTTAAACATTCTTTATAACAATGGTTATGTGCCTACGACTTTTTCAAAAGCCCTCATATTCTCGATATTTAAAAAAGGTGATGCAATGCAACCGGAAAACTATAGAGGAATCTCAATACTCAACTCTCTGAGAAAGATATTTGCGGGAATTCTTTACGGAAGACTTTCGAACTGGATAGAAAGAACCAACAGTTTGAGTATATTTCAAGCGGGTTTTCGTTCTGGATTTTCCACAATGGATCACATTTTTGCCTTAACTTGTATTGCTAAGAAGTATACTGAAAAAAATAAGAGACTATATGTTTGTTTTGTTGATTTTAAAGCCGCTTTTGATACCGTCAACAGACAGGCTCTGATATATAAGCTGGTTAGGCTTGGAGTGTCTCCGAAGTTTCTGATGCTTTATAAAAATTTCTTGTCGTCATCTAGTGCAGCAGTTTGGGATGGTTCGAAGTTGTCAGAGTGGTTTGAGACGTCAGCAGGTGTCCCTCAGGGATGTATTTTAAGCCCTCTTTTATTCGCTCTATTTATCGATGATATCTCTGAAATGCTTCCTGGAGGTGTAATGTTCGCTGGAACTCTCATCAAAGTGCTTCTCTACGCTGATGACTTGGTATTAATAGCTGACAACCCCTTTACTCTCCAACTTCAAATAAATCGTCTGGATGATTATTGTAAGACTTGGGATCTCCACATCAATGTCCAAAAAACCAAAATTATGATTTTTGAGAGTCGTAATAGAAGGGTAAGGCTACCTGAAGAATCTTGGCATCTCAATAATGAAATGATTGACATAGTACGTGAATTCAAGTACCTTGGAGTTTTGTTAACATCGAACTTGAACTTTGGCAAGCATGCAAAGGATAAAAGCACTGAAGCTAAGCTGGCGCTAAATATTATGTGGAAAAGGTTCTTTGCTAACCAAAACATTGACCATTCGACAAAATATCAAGTGTTTAGGGCGACAGTTAACACTTGCATGTGCTATGGAGTGCAAGCCTTTGGTGTTACACCCTTCGAAGAATTTGAAGCTGTTCAAAGATTTTTCTTCAAACGATTATTTCGATTGCCGAATTCAGCACCAACCTATGCTATACACGTGGAATCTGGCTTACCACCCATCTACATTAATAATCTAAAAGCTCATGCAGACTATTTAACAAAAGTGATGAGGAGAAGTAATACCAGCCTTCTTAAAAAAATCCTGATGAGACAACTGCAATTGAATCAGTATCCTTTTAGAGAGTGGAATCAGTTAGCCCTATCCAATGACCTTTCTCTGCCCTTAACAGAGGCAAACGTTTTCGAATGGCACAATATATTCGCATCAATTATTGCTAAGACCGATGAAAGGATTTTTGACCAGCACCTAACCAGAGCTTCATCGTCGACCTCAAGGTTATTCTACAGGAACCTTAACCATCAAATTCTAACTGAGGATAGCTATTTCAACGTTAAGTACTCGTCTGAGGCTATAAGTACTATTTTCAGAGCAAGAGTAGAAATGCTTAATCTGAATTACATCCCTCATAGAACTGATCTTCGGCAGAATTGTGACTTGTGCAACAGAAGAGAATGTGAAGATGTTTACCACTTCATTGCTGTTTGCCCTTTATTGCAAGAAATAAGGCGCTTGTATTTCCAAGAAAGTTCTTTTTCACGCAATAGCTTATATGAAATATTAAACGGTTGTCGTGGTTGGTCCAATTTATACAAATTTTGCAAACACGCTTTAAATTATCGGAATAGTTTTTAAAATTTGTATTTTCTAAATATTTTTTCAAATTATTACTTTTTATGTGGCAAATCATTAAAATTGCAAAAATAGTAAATCATTTAAAATTATTACTTTTTATGTGGCAAATCATCAAAGTTGCAAAAAAAAAAAAAAAAAATAAAAAAAAAAAAAAAAAAAATCATCATTTTATTACTTTTTATGTGGCAAATCATTAAAATTGCACAAGCTTCAGAATTATCGCTCTCCCATTTATTAAATCTTAGCTTAAACTATAAGTATTCATTGTATCACTTTTCGTTTTTATTTTTAATTCTTTTTTTATTATTCTTTTTTTAATTTTTAAATTTACTTACTCACGAAATGTCATATCCGGCAGACGGCAGATTGCCATGTCCGTATTCTTAAGTTTAAAATTGTATCAATATAGAATCGAAAAAATAAAGAATTTTATCTATCTATCTATCTAACAGCAGTTTGCCTAGAACTGAAAAACAGGGAAAATTGTTCCAATTCCTAAAAATGGTACTATGAAAATTATCTCCTACTTTAGGTCGGTATCTTACACTTAAGCTAAAGAATAATGCAATACAGAGAAAAATTCTTAGACGGAACGATGTCAATATGGATTTGAGGATCTCCAGTTGTTTAATGTCGTTAAGCAGATCATACACATGCTCCGTAATAGGTGTTATAACAGGACACTATTTGATAAGCAAGCAACGCGGCGCAGAAGCTGCATGGTCGAAGAAGAGGAGAAATCGATCCCAAACTTTCTTTGTACATGTCCCGCCTGAACCCGTAGACTCCATCTAGGAGATTTCTACTACAATGATCTTAGTGATCTGACAAATATAGACATTCAACGCCCTATCCTCTCCTGAAGGTTCGTTACGTGCGTCGTCAGAATCTTTTTTCATAGCCATCGAGTTATCTTCAAATCCTTTTTGGATATTGGAATAGCATTCGACAGTGTATGAATAGAAGCCCTTATCCACAAACATCATTTCTAGATTTTTCCCTAACACCAATTCAAACCATTTTCTCCTTTCTTTCTTTCGGAGACTTGATTGAAATTGAGAAACTGAAAAACTCCTGAAACTGAAAATAATACTAGTTAATGTTTGGTTCCATTGATTGAAAAAAGTCTTATTGTCGGTGCGCTTATGTCAGGAATAGCATTCTCCAACCCAAGAGTGAAGGGAAAACATGCCAAATCAAGCTCTTTTTTTCGAGTATATTCAAGATGGATAACAAACCGGCCATTTTGAACAAGAGTACAGACTGTTTTAAACACTGCGTCTTTCCAAATTGTGATGCTGTTTTTGTTTCCATCTGAGGTTGGTCAGCGGGGTCCAGGGTCAATTGACGAAAGCAGAAAAACTCGGCTAATATAGAGAGTTCAAAACTCCAGTTCCGATTTGTATTTATTTTATAAATAGGTTGACAAAATAGTTCATATAATTTTACAATATTTATGGTTCTAAATATAATAAGCTAGCAAAGTATTTCATATAGTTTAACTAAATTCACGGCCTTACAATAGGATAATAGAGTATTTCATATACACTAACGGCGGTATCGGTGAGGAGGCTCAGACCGACAGATTGGCGAAGTTTCGAAGCTACTACCAACGACCAACAGTGTACTACCTATTGAGATAATCTTTACATTGTACGCTGGATTGGTACAAGACACGGTCGCTTTCAAGGTTTCAAGGTTTTTTATTGAACTTAATATATACAATTGTGAAACTTGAGGATAATATGTATAGGGTAGAAATTTGTTGGCACATAGGGGGCCTAACTTATAAAATGACTTAAACTCTAAAAATTATAATATTTGTAATGTACATGGTTCAAAATTAGCATTATGATAAATTGTCTTGGTTTTTGACTCGGGTTGCTCAGTCCCGGTTGTTCAGTCGAGACACGGTCGCAAGAAAAATCTGCTTACTTGTCGATTTGGCGGCCAAAACCAAATGTGGATTGTAAAACTGACGAACGAAATTTATTTGCTGACCTCGCCAACCATCAGTGTGTGTCCTCTTTTGCATTTTTGCGTGGGCGCCTTAAGGTATGCAATACTTGTTGGCCATTTCATCCGGAATAGTAATTGAAGTAGAATGGTCGCGTTCTGTCTTCTCTGGGTGGTAAAAGGTGTAATTAGGTTAAAAGGTGTAAATTCGTTACAAATTTTAACTTTATCGTCTAACCGCTCTTCTGAGATAAAGATCTGGCCTTACTTGAGCTGCAAGTCTTCAGATTTATTTGTTAGTTAAGCACAATTTTAGAAAAGTGGGAACGCTGCAACCAACTGATTGAAGATGAGTTCTTTCCAGCTCTATAACTGATGTCGTCCGAGAGACATACACTACCTCTAGTGCATGATAATAATAATCAACCCCTATTGACGGTGAGGCGAGGAAATTAAATTTGTCATCAACAGTGAACATGGAGTGTTTGTGTCTGTTTGAGGACTGCAAACAGAAGTGCAAAGTGGTATGTAGCAACAATGCTATATGTCATGGGTTTGTGTTGAGCTGGGGGCTCTTGGCCGATGATGGTCTGTACAATAGCGGTACAAACGAGGGTTGCACGCAATCGTAAAAGTAAATATTGGACAACATACACAACACACAAGAGAAGACGCCGCGCCGCGCCAGCCACCACCCATCGACGTCGCTGAATCAAGAGTCGAGTCGATTCGAGAGCAATGGTCCTGGCTGGCAGCAGCGGTAAAGGCGTCGCAAAACATCCAATGCTTTCGTGGAAAAGAATTTAATCCCTGAAAAAAGGATTAGACATGGGATTTACGTTTTGAATGTGTTTGTGTGCAGTCTTGTGGTTGCGGGATTATGTGGAATTATTCATTTGTTTCCATTCGATTGCTGAATTCTTGCTATTCGTTCCTTTGAAAACGACATGCTATAGGTTACTGCATGAACCAAAGGACGACTTCTGAAGCTGAACTCTTACGCCCAACTCAACCCTCAATATCATGTAGAACACTACGTCGTTCGATAAAATTTAATCATTTAAATACAAATTTGCTTGGAAAACCAACTTGGCGGAGCTGAAACGGAGTGCGTACCTACTGTACGCTGTTGTGTGTTTTCCACAAGTCGAAGCGGATGTTAAAATCAGGCTATTTAAAGTCCATATGCGGAATTGGGTAATAAAACGAGAAGCCTTTAGGGAGATTCGTTGTTTTAGTTGTTGTTGGTTGAAATTGTAATGCGAAATGGTGGAAGATCAAAATTGCTCGTACATGCGGATGTTATTACTTTTACGATAACATGCGGGCTTGATTTGCATATAGCGAAAGTATTTGATAGATATACATATATGTAACACCACTAGGATAGGACTTTCAATACTAATACAAATAAGCTTCAAGTTATAATATGAGAAGTGTCTCATTTGAGATCACAAAAAAAATAATTTCATTTTATGAGATTTGCCAAAACTGTAATATTTTTTGTAATAAAAAGTATCTATGGTTACTCGTATATCGAAAAACTGTCCTTGGGATTTCCATAAGATGGGAAAAACAGACTTCAAAAATTCATGGCAACATTAAGTCGGATATAATATAAGAAACAGAAAGTGAGCTCTCACGAAACCTTGGAAAATCATTTAAGAACAAGCGGTTTTGCTGAATCACATTCACATGGAGATTTCAAACCTGAAAAAGTAGCCAAGTTTGAAGGAAGATAACTGCTTTAATTTGTTTTATTCGTAACCATCGTATGTCACGATAAGTAGGTACATGCAAGGATGAACCGGATGAAAGCTGTCAGTGCTTTAATTGATTTATTTTGGATTTCGGTGTCAATAATGCAAATGGTCCTTTGCTTTGTTCTTATATACCTATTAGGGTGTGTCAAAGTGCTCAACTATGGTATTTTCAAATGTAATAGCTTTTAAAAGTTGCATTGCTTATCAAAATTAAATCCTGCGTTTACAATTTTCATTTTAATTAATATCTTTGGCTCGCTCAAAAATTGGATGAAATCCAAAAAAAATTTGATTTTTCGAAATTTTTGAAATATGTGTTGTTTTAAATTGCACCGTGTGGATACAAAAAAATTATATAAAATATTTTTAGGCTTTCAAGTCAAAGATAATAGCAAGGAAATACTTTTAAGCTTATATTTGTTTAACCTTCCGACCACAACAGGGGTGCTATACCACCCCAGGCATTTTTATTTTAACTGTAATTTTGATTTTTCTTTATTCCTCTTTCTGTCGTTCTATGTATTTGTCGTTTAATATCTCAGGTGTCAGTTGCTGATGAGTAGCCCCCGCGATAGGTTATATTTTTTGAGTGCGGGGGCAAAAGGTATGCATTGGGGTTGTATATCACCCCATGTTGTGTTCCATGTATGTGAAAAGCTGAAGGAATAAAGGGGGTTGAAGAACACCCCATGGAGTCCAATGAAGGTGAGCCCCCTCCGAAACAGCAGAAGCAATCGCGATGTGCAATGTGTCCAAGGAAACAAGACCGGAAAAGCAAGATTACGTGTCTTAAATGCAAATGTCCTGTATGCCCTGAACACAGAAAAGATATATGCTTAAATTGTACTTAACTTATTATTTCTTTGTAAATATATACATACATGTTTATTTATTAATGAATTAAGTTTTTTTCTGTTTCTGATAAAGTATATGAATTGTTGTGTTTGAATAAAAATTTTATGTTGTCCTCGAAAGTATTTTTTTTAAATTTATTCCTGGCTGGGGTGTTCTGCCACCACAACGAACATACGACCAACTTGAAAAAAGTCTCTCGATTTGAGCGGAAGAGGCAGGAATAAGAAGAAGTTTTTTGTCAAATTTTCCAGATTTGGATGCATTATGGCGGCTATATTCCAAAAAAACGATTGGCTTTTGAATGTCTTTTTCGTAAAGCATTTTAAAAAAGTAAATTTTTCTATTAAAACAGTCCTAATCTTCTGTGACAGAGAAATCAAGAATTACAGATGACAGATTGGCTTGGCATGCTTTGTCTTCATTGTGTACATTGTCTACATTGTCGACATTATAGTCGACATTGTCTACATTGCATACATTGTCGACACAATTGTCTACGCATTAATGTAGACAATCAAAGTCGACACGTAGAGGAACAACAATGATTTTATAAATATAAAACATTGATTTAATGAGATAATAATCTTCAAATGCATAAAATTGCCGTCAGATTTCTAAAAAAGTATGAATTTATGCAAACAAACTTTTCGTTTTATTATTAAATACATTTTTTATATAAGAAATTTCTTTAAAATTTTTTAAGAAAAAAATATGGGATGCGAATTTCGAGTATTTAATAATATTGATTTTAGGAAATGATTTCAAAAAATAATCGTTCATAGGTTTTGAAGATATTGATTTTTCAAAAAAAAAATTTTTTTTTTTTCAAAAAACCCCACAAATACTTTTTCGAATATTTTTATAGTTATACAATATTATTTTAGTAGTCCATGTCCACAATATCACACCTAATTTTTTTTTTATCAAAATCGTTAGAGCCGTTTTCGAGTTTAATAAGATTTTGCATTACGGGTGTATGGGGGGAACCGTTACTCTTGGAGCCAGTGACGTGCCGTGGTGGTTTCAGTAGGGTGTTCACTATAACTTTTTTTTTCTAATCATTTATCTATTTTAAGTTTTAATCCAGGATCACGACGAGGACGTAATATACATTTCATTTTTTTTTTATTTTTTTGTTTTTGTTTTTATTTTTTATATTTTTTTGTATATTTATTTTTTTTTTGTTTTTTTTTTTTGTGTTGTTTAGTAGTTTAGTAATTAGTAAAGTTAACGCAGTCCAACAGATATTAACTTGTATATAAAGGTCGATTTGACGGGATTTCTTCAAAAAAAACATACTCATAAAACATAATCATAAAAAATAGTTTTTGCTTTAATTTCCTTAAGAAATGATTTTTCTATTGAAATAATTTCCAGTTCTGACAATCTGTTCTCTAGCATTTTATTTCTGGCATATGATTTTATGCGCTGAAGGGCAGAAAAAGATCGCTCGACAAAGCTACTTGATACTGGAATCGTCAAGATTAGTGAGCTTAGTTTAAAAATTTCCGAAAAAAAGTCTTTAAGTTCCATATTATCTAGCATTTTTGAAATGTCCCTAATGGAAATATTTTTAAATTGTGACTGAGTAAGTTTAAAAAATACAGTAAGTTGATTTTCAAGCTTCACAAAATCAAAAAACGGACCATAGGAACTTTTAAGGCGTTCGAAGCCATCAGTTGGGATTTTTTTTTTCATTTTCAGCAAATTTTTTTACGGAAAGACCAGAACGATTCTTCAGATTTTGTTTGAATAGCAGCACTGATCATAGAAATAAATGTGCTCATAACAAAATGTCAAAATTCAAAAAGATTCTTGTCTCCTTAGTGCAGGTCTTGTCAGCTATACACGTTTTTAGTTCTACTATTCTTTAATTTGTTTTGCTTCAAAAAGTACAAATTTGTAGATGGTAAATTTATTTTGATTATCTAGCTTCATGTATTTTTGCTAAAACTATACATTTTCATTATCGAGTAAGAGTATATTTGTTCACAAATACTATGTAAATGAATCGCTGATTGTTAAAACAACATAACTGAAATTTTAATTTTTTTTACAGGAGGTACAAAAAATCCTACATTTTTGGCCTTGTAGTCGTTGTCATTTTTATAACCCAAAAATCCTATTAGAGTGTTTCGATATTTAAGGATTTTTTAATATGTTTTTTTTTTCTTCCGTGAAAAATCACATCACTTATGTTGTTTTAACAATCAACGATGATTTAAATGTGATTTAACTTTGGTTCCTTTGTTTATAATTTGTTGTTACCTAATCAAAAAAATATATGTATTTCTACTGCGAAAATTTTGGTTTTACTGCGATTTCTTTGCCAATTTACTGCGATCTGCGATATATGAAGTCCGAACCCTGGTTGTGTGTTGTTCTGTTGTACACTTGTGACCTTGTGTACAACAACAACTGGTATACAATGAATTTGCACTCCATAATGAAAATGAATCATATCAGAGTTCACTGTCACTGGTACGCTCAATGAAGTTGAACACCACACCATCAGTGTTGCCCCCCCAACTGGTTGAAAGTGTAGTGTTTAGGAAAAAAAAGTGTAGTAAAAACGTAGTAAAAAAAACAAAAATTTTTACAAATTTTTTAATCCCTTTTAAATATACATTAGGTATAATAAACTATACATAGATAAAGATATACACAATTCATACAAAATTCCTAAATAATAATTAATTAATTAATTAATAGTTTATTTATTATTATCTTTACAAATCAAAAATATACATTTAAGGATTATTTTTTTATAATGACTTGCATTGTGGTTATTGAATTTGTGTGCAAAATTTATTAATTTTGCGAGGGGCTCAAAAATTCTTTCTACGTATTCCAAGAGTTCTCTCTACGTTTTTAAAGAGGTCTTTTGATTGAATAATTGCATTAACTGTTAAAATGTTTAAAATATTTCTCAAATCATTCTTTATTATATTTAAACTTGAGAAAAACCTCTCTGCAATTTCACTGATATGAGGCAAGCTACACAAATTCTTCAAAGTGTCTGATTCTCAGTCCCCTGATGTGTCCTCTTTGCGTTTTCGCAAAGAAAAATTATTACCGTTCTTTTATTTCAAGTCTCATACTAAGATGAATCCCACCGAAGTTACGCCAAATAATACATCTTTGCTACGAAATAAATAAATATTTTTTAGTAATTGATTTTATTACAAAAAAAAATTAAATAAACTTTGTCCCCCGTATTTCATATCAGTCCCCTGGAATATTGAAACAGTCGAAAAAATCAATAACTAGGATATCGATCGAATTTTCAGCACTGGCAATTTGAAGTACCAAATCTCCTTAGAATAAAATTGTAGTGCAACTCGATTCTGTTTCTTATGTTAGTATTGTGAAAAAGACATTTTTGCAAGAAGTCGTGGATTGTCTGTTTTATTTATCACCAGAGGAGTTTTAAGAAAACAAATTTGTATGGAAGTAGGCATCTTTGTTAGCAGTATAGTATAGGTTTAATAAAACTGTTATATTATATATTTTTTTTTTGATTTTTTAAGTAAAACCTTAATATCTTTTTTGCATAAAAACCATGAAAAACCTCAGTCCTCGGGCTAATAAATGAAATTCACAAACCTGAGACATTTTTGGTTATATTAAACTTCGAACTGCATTGCGAATATTTTTAAAAAGATTATAATTTATTTTAAATTGATTCTAAATAGAAAAAAATATTTAATTATAATAAATTATATTCTCTAAATAATATTTATTAACCATTAATTTGTAATTTAATTAAATTTAATTTTTATATTTTAATGTATACCTAAGACATATTTAAAAAAAAAAACCTGAACATCCTTTTTTCAAAAAATGTCGTTAAAATCGTCATTTTTTATTTTTTTTTTTAACTGGCCGCTTTCAACAACACAAAGTTGATCAACTAGAACAACTCTTACGACTTTTGGCTTCCAAAAATGTCGTGCCGAAATTTGTAACATTTTATTCCATCGATTGCAGAATCGCCCGTATATGAAATGGAAATTTTTTCAAAAGGGACATTATAGTCGGAATGTCTCGTTTTGAAATTTCGATAGGGTCAAGAAGAGTTAAATGACTTGTTTTTTCATTATTAATTAAATCAAATCTGTCTAAAAGTTTTTTGCATAAAGCTCCATACACAAAATTGCCATGACTTCGTTTTCATATTTTCTAAAATATTATTTTCAATGTCGTTTCTACGCCAAAATTCAAATCCAAAACACATGACGTATGAGCAACCTGATGAACTTTGTTTTTGAAATCTAAACTGATTGATATAAGATCACGTTTGCAAACATTTTTCATGACCTCTACACAAACTGTTTTGTGTTTTCGCTTTGAAAAAAGTGTAGTGTTTTAAGGAGCGTGCGTAGTGTGTGCTTTTGAAAAAAAATTGTAGTAAAAACACTACGATTGTAGTAGGGGGGCAACGCTGCACACCATACACCAAACCAATTTGCCTTCTTTTCTGTAGTTTGATGTTTGAGTTGTTTCTGTATGTTGATTTGCTTTACGTCGCGTTGCCCTTGCCATTCGTCGGTGCGTTGACATGGAGAGAACATTGTAGCATGAGAATGAATTCTCTGTCGGATGAAGGATCGCGGTGCGCTCGATGAAGGTGAACACCAAGGAATATAGAATTTTGGATTTATATATACACATTTTGTCTCTTCTTTGCATTTTTTGTGTGGATGTGGATGTGCTTTACCTTGGTTTCGGAGGTCGGTCGGTGCGTTTATATGAGGAGAACACCCTAGAGTACTATTTTTGTTATTTTGCATGAAAATGTATTCTTCATCCATTGCATTTGAATGAATTGCCGTGGTGCGCTTGAATAAGGAGAACATGGAGAACATGAAATATGGGATGTGACTTATGTGATGATTTTGGTAGGGTGTGCGGTGAACACCTGCGTACCTTCGAATAAACGTCACTGCTTGGAGCTAAAAAAAAATTTCAATTTCTCCTCTAGGGAATCACCGAAGACCCTTAAGTACCGAGTTTGAAGAAAATACCTCCAGTAGTTTAGGCTGTAGTTTGAGGTATAGACATACAGACAGACAGACGGAATTTCCGGACCCACTTTTTTCGTCTTCGCTATCATCGTAATGTCAACTTTGATCAAAATCTCGAGTTCGATTTTTATTTCCAAAAGCAGAACTTGCCCTATAGTATCTACTTACATATATCGCAAGTAAAACTGAAAAGAAAGATATGACTTTTATCTGTTGCTATTCCGTTATAAAATATTCCAATGCATTTAAACCGGGCTCATTTTATACTGTTACATAATTTCCCACTCCAAAGCGTGCACTTGAAGTAACCACTTTAGTTCTCTTCCAATTGCGATTTGTTGACAAAAAGTATTGGTTTTTAAATAGCTGAAGTTTCTTAAAAATAAAGGTAAATGAAGTTTGAACAAGAAATCGACAGCGTCAGGTGTGTTATTTAATATTTTAATAAGAATCATGAAAAATTTTGTAATATTTTGTATCGGAAGTCAAGTGTGTATATGTATATCCACACTCTTCCACATCAATTTAAAGTTTGACTTATTGCCTGGGAAGGGCTCATACGTGCTCCATTTTTTTTTTTAATTTTTTTATCTTCCACCTTGAGCAATTTCAAAGGGTTTACTTTTTGGCGTAGGTTCGAATCATGAAAGAGTCTGGAAAGGCATTGTTGGAGGAAAAACTGTTTTCCTTAAAATTAAAAATTCACGAACGCACCCACTGCCCCGCAAACAAATAAAAATGAGCTAAGCCATACAATCTCACAATTTTCGTCGAGCTTCAAAGAAAAATGGGCCCAATATGGCCGCAATTAAACCCGATTTAAGAATTCAAAGAGCTGAAGGCTATTTGTTGGCATCAAAATTATTATTGCAGGACGTACTGCGTTCACCAGGTATTTATAAAAAAGCATATCAGCAACATGAAAGTAGAAGTACGACAAAGATGTCAGGAGAAAAAGCCCTTTCGACTGTTGTGGAAGCGAAGCTAACGCGCCATAAGTAGATACAACGTAATCAGAAATAAGGATCCTGATCGATTTCCATTATATAAAATAATTCAAGATGCCAAAAAAAAAAATGCTATCCGGATATGGAATATATACGGATTACTGCATCTTCCGCTGAAGTCACTGTTCGGGCTCTTATGAATCACACAGTTGAACGTTTAATACAATCACAAATAGATGTAATCTTGCGTCTAGAAAATGAGAAAACGTGAGAATTTGAGCAGTAAAGAAATAATAATGGAAAATCCACGACCATTTTCTACCAGGTATTGCCGTCCCATAAAAATTCATTCTGCTAAAGAATCAATCTCTACAACTTTTGATTTCTGAAAAGTTACAAATCGATACCTAAATTCAAAATTTACTGCCTTCTGAAGTCTCTATTGAAGGAAAAAACGTCTAAGTTTCACATAAGCTTCTTTTCACAATGTTGGATGGAAAGGCGTGTAACGCCCTCACAAATAATAACTCAAGCTCGAAAGATTTTAACGATATACAAAAAATGCTGTCGAAGCCAAATAATCCCAATACGTTGGAATTTGGTCTTTCCGTTTTGCACTGTTGGATTCGAGTTTTTGAATGCCTTTTGCACTTTGGCTTCAAATTAAATAGTGGTTCATTGGTCAAGTTTTTAAAACCTTTCGAATTGGGCATAAAAAAAACTTGCCAAGTAAGCCCATCAAATTTTAGTCAGTAATCATTAAACAATAAAATTTCTCTATTACATTGTAGCTGTTTCAATATTATTCTACTTTAAATATTCGGTATTAAACCTTAATGAAGTAAGAACTTGGTGTACTTTTGGATCTCAGTACTCTTCACGGCTGACTTCTTACACAAAAGCTCTTTTTTTAACATTTATGTTTTTGGTCTGATCTCACTACTTTTTGCAAAGATTTTAATATTTTGCCATGTACACCGACACCTCCTTTCTAACCCCTCCCTTTTTTCCTAATGCTCACACTGTGACTCTGGCATATTAAGGGTATACAAAAAATCTTTGAGTGTGTGCTAATTATAAAAAAAAAAATGTCAAAATCTGGAAAGATACGGAAAGATAGAAGTTTGGAATCTACCTAATAAAATCAACTTAGTTTATAGCTTCCTATTTCTTTTGATAAATTTTCTTTTTCGTTGTTTTGATTTGCGCTTCAATTATTTCTTCTTGTCCTGGCAAGATACCTAACACTAACATTCCTACTTTAATTGCAGCAATGGGAAGTGCCCCATATAAATTTAAAATTTTCTCAGAAAGTGGGCGGATACCACGCCCCCTGAATGGAAAACTTCAAATTTTCCTCTGCTTGCATGACAAGACCTACCGTTGTGCAAAAGTACAAGATTCTACGATGTCGGGAAGTGCTCCATAATTTTGATGATCTGTCAGTCAGTCAGTTACAGTTTTTGTAATTTTTGAGGCCTTATATCTCAGGAACCGCTTATGCTAGAAAATTGAAATTTGGTGAGGCACCTGCCTGACTAGCTTAGGAAACATTCGGAATTTTAAGTTTCTGACTTCATTGGTACTGAAGATAGGGAGGGGTCAAAAATCGCCTGAGTTTGTTCCTGTAAAAAGAGTGTAGTTCCAGAACTTGGCTGGGCACTACCGTACCCTTTGATTTTCATTGTTAAGCTTAGAACTTCTACATATTAATGGGTATAAAGTTCTTTCGTATAAATTTATCTTATCAATAATCATAACTATGTAATATGTTTTTAAAAATTAATTTTTTTGTCGGAGACAAAGACATTAAAAAGGGGCGGACCCAGTACTGTACCATTAGGGATACCATATGGAATAGTTCGTAAGGAAGTATTATCATTTTGTACTTTAACTAAAAATTTCATTCCAGTTTAAAAGCTTTGAACAATTTTAATTATAGCTATGGGAAAGTTAAATTTAACAAGTTTATGTATTAATGCATCGTGCCAGACTGTATCGAAGGCCTTAAGTTTCGTATCAGCAAATGGCCCTAAAAGTACTAAGGCAGTCGACCCTTTTATATTAAATTTATCTTTTACACGATTTTTAATTCTAAGACTTTGATGGCTAGTATTATGAAAAGTTCTGAATCTAATTTATTATTCAGGCAGAATATTATGCGCCGTTAGAGGATTGTCAATATTTTCTTTTATTATTTTTTCTAGTAGCTTGCTTATAAAGCTCAGTAAACTTATTTATATGTAGGTCTATAGCTGTTAGCATTGTCCATTGGTTTGCCAGGCTTTGCAGTTGGTTATACTATTGCAGTTTTCCAGCAATCTGGAAAGTAGTTCAATGTAAATGTAAGACAACCATTGAAAATTGAAGTCAAATACCGTAAGCCTGACAGAGGGATAGGTTTCAAAAATGTATTGCTTATATCGTCCATGCCAGGACTTTTTTCTTGTTTTTAAGCTTTTAATCAATTTAGCTACTTACCTTACTAGGATTAACTATATTTAAATTTGTTAATTCAAAATTTGATTGTGAGATAAAAATAATTGTATTTGATACTTCAGTGGAAGTACTATGATCACTATAGTGGGCTGTTATTTCATGATTCTTTGAAAATTTTGAAGCCAAAAATTTGTTTTATCTTTTGCCATAATTAACAGTTCATCATGTGTTCTAAGAGATGGAATACCTGACCTCTTTTTTTGATAACCTTGGAAACATTCCAAAAAGCTTTACTTAATTTGTCGAAGACACAAAGATGATTGTTCTAACGAGAGTTTCTGTACTTATCGATTTCTTTTGCTATTGCTGTATTGAAATTTTTTGTCCTGTCAAGGAAGCTGTCACAACGATAGCGAAGTTATTTCTTTCTCCCTGAGTTTCTTAGTGTTATTAATAGTAAAATATGTATTACTATTAAGTCGAACAGAATTATCATCTTTTACGGGACACTTTGGTATTGCAAGGTCAGCAGCGCTATTCAACAAGGAAACAAAGTTACTGCACATTGAATCAATTAGGGTTGTGCTATTTATGTGCGTAGAAGAAATGCTATTTTAATTGCAGCTTCTTTTTAAAAAAGAAGTAAACAAGCTCCAATTTGCCTCAGAAAATTTGTAATACAATCTGGTGTGTTTCACTTATATTCTCATATTCATTTTGACTGGAAGATGGTCCGACCCTAATTTGTTGTAAGTGAATGGTCTGTTACAGTAAGTTGGAGTATTTGTAACGAAAAAGTCTAAGGTAGAAGGGGATTTAGATTTAGATGTTGGAACATAGGTATAATTGGATGGGTACAGTAAAGAGAATTCCATAGTCGATGGCGACAGTTTAGGTAGCCTCCAAAAAATTTCTAAAATATTAATTTGGACTATAAGCAGTTGAACTATAGTTGCCCATTTCGGAAGAAAATTTCTTTGACGAATATTTCCCAAAGTACCTGCCTAAAATCGGTGATATAAATGTCTTTTCTTGTCTAATTTGATTGTTTTCTTTTTGTTTTATTTCGTTTTCATGTTTGTTATTTATTTTCAATTTGTGTCAGTGCCGTCGTCGGGAGGATGCAATAATAATAAACATGATATGATATAGTACAAAAATTAAATAAATACAAATCCCCTGAAAAAGTAAGGAATTCTTACGAAACGTTGGGTGAAGAATGGAATAAAGTCTTTTATTCGCATTCAAAAAATCAAATGGACCAAAAGAGCCTAAAAGTACAAAATCATCAATAAACTGAAAAATAATTGGTCAAATACATAAGAGAATATTTCCCTTACCAGTAAAAAAAACATTGAGAGACTGGACAACAATGATCCATCGAAGAGTGTCTTCATATCTCAGCACGTGTTCTAAGGTCGAGTCTTTAATTAAAAGACCAAGCCATCGCTGATGCCAGAAGGCCTGGTTGAGATGCCTGGAAGCAGCGATGGAAAACCACAAAGATTAAATAAGTTAGTAAGGGACTATTCACATGAGAGCGATCGACGAATAAAAGTACAAATGGGATTTACACATTTTTAAGCCTAAAATGTAAATAGTCCTTAAGTATTGCATTTCTGAGTATGCATCATCCACAAGTTAAAAAGCTTATATAACTCAGGGTGATTGACAGCCTTGTCAAATAAACTGAACAATCCTGCAATTGTGTTCCAAACACTGACAACTTTCCATGAAAATTTAATTTTTCCCCAAAACTTGTACTGTATACAAAATTTTATTAAAGCTGAAAGTGCAGAACACAGCACATTAATTTTGTTTACAGACTTTGTGACACCTATTATCAACGTAGGAGTAGGATTTTAACTACAACCAGTTCTTTAATAATGAAGCTTAAGCAACAAAATCACATAGAAACCTCTACATATAATAAAATTGTAACACCTCTCTTTTAGCTCCAAGGACAAATTTGTGGACCCCAACAGAGCTACTAACCAAATTTACTCGCTTTCCTGGCGGATTGTATTCTAGGAACATACCGAGTATACCTATAGCTATATAATTGGGTATAAATGGAAACCCACCTATTTTGGTCATGTCGTTTATGTTGTGTCCTGATGTCCACCAACATGGCACATCCACCCTTTTTCTAATGTAATTAGTTTAAAACCCCCTGATGGTTTGACAAAAGTTGTTGTTCCTATGCTCCTGTACTCCAACAACAACAAAAAAAAAAGACCTTCCTAGTCCTGGTCTTTGTAGAGGTTGGAATCCAGCTCCGGGATTCTGATGATGATGATGGTATATATGGCTCCTGGGTTAGTAATCCTAATTTAATTTATTTTTCTTGGTGTGCTTCTGGTGAACACACAAAGTCCTATCCTCAAATGTCCACCTGCCCGAATTCAACACTCCACACCCCAGCCATCATCATAGAAGACCGTCTTTAAACTTCCATCAAGTGGACATGAGTTTGTTCCATTATGCTGGGTTCTCTAGAGGATGACACGTTCACCGCTTTACCATGTTTCCTTTTTCGATTCCAAATTATCATTTAGAAATAAAAAAAAAAACAACTTTCTATACTAAAGCAGCCAGTTCGACGAGTCCTTGCTATGGTAATTGAGGGATCCACATTCATCCGAAGGAAAAACTTCGAACACCAGATATTTCCCTTTTGGCAGTTGATTCTGCTGGGACTGGCACCATATGGGAAAACATGGACAATTTCGTCTGGTACCCAAGAAACAAAAACACATATAACCAGAGATAGTAAGGAAGGATTCGACAAAAATAAAAAAAAACTACATCGAGAAGGAACCGAAACGGAAGGCATCCTCCGAAAAAAAAAAAAAAACATTTGCATATACTGACAGTAGTCGCCTGAGAGGTTATGTGTTGCTTGGTGTGAGTCGAGCGGGGTGAATCGCAATGAGTGAGTGGGTGGATGGATGTATGACATGAAGTCGTATTGTCGCCTGCCAGTCTGTCAGACTCTGCCGATGCCGCCCTGCCACCGATGCTGCTGCCGGTGTCGTCATCTTCATCGTCGTCGTCGTCGGTCGTCGCATCCCATCAGCATCAACACGAGGACGACAGGAATGCTTTGACATTTGCATAAAATGTTTGCTAAGCTCCGCAGGGAATTTCCTCTGACTTGGCCATGTGTTGTGTGCTTCTCGTCTGTTGCAACAACATTCGAAGGCAAAAGCGCTGGCATATGTTATTTCATTTATAAGGAAGTAGGCAGAAACATCCTGGGCAACCCCAAAAAAAGAAATGCCTTTGCGATTATAAATTCACATTTTCCAAACAACCAAGAGCCTGACCTGTCCGTATATTACCGAGGCGAGAAAAAGGACTATAACTGGATGTATTTTGTATAGGAAAATGAAAACGAGCCTGATGATGGTTCGGGGCTGTTACGAGTCTGGCGATGAGGAAGCCTGAAGCGAAAGCGACGGAAATCCTGGGGCGTTGCGCATTTTGGGAATTTTAATTTGTTCTGACATCGGTATCCCCAAGGGGCTTGAGACTCGGAAGGTTTTTTCAACGTGTGGTTTTGCTTTTGTTGTTGTTGTTGTATGTTATAAAAAGCTCTGCTGATGGACCTTTCTAGATGGAAAAGTCATGGATTGGATTCGGATAGATTCATTGGAAATTTCCTATTTTCGATAATAATTTAAGCTATTCACATGGGAAATGTCAGTTTGAATAATTTCAAAAAACCCTATTATTTTGAACATAAATAAGTTTTGAGCATAATTTAGGCGAAAAGAATTTTTTTAGACATCAGCTTTGGTTAGATATATGAACCCAAAATCTGGGTCGGTTTTTTTGTATTTAATTTGGAATTCGGTGAAATCATGTTTTGCTTGTGTTTTGTGCCCCTGTTTATAAGCTTGGATAACTTAGGCCAAATAACTGAGGAAAAAAAAAGCAGATGTCAATTTTTTACTTGATTTTATTTGAGTTACTAATCAGGTTTGTACAAAATGTGAATAACCATTATATAATGATTCAAAACATTGTTGAGCATTGGTGTATTTGTTGAATTTGACAAAAATCATCCTCCACGTGTGATGGCTACGTTTCCCTGATAGCTAAACTATGAAATTGCTAATTTCAAAAATAGGATTTTGTATATTTTACGTAGTTTAAAGGGTTTAAAAGGTAGTTTTAAGGTTTAATAGGAGATAGCGATGCACATTGATTTTGAATGTCTGAACATTGTCGAAGGAAACCTGTGGATGGAATTGATATAGGAAAATGTGGATATTCTCACGAAGTCATCCAGTTTGGATTAAGATAAAAAATATGAAAGGATCTAGTAGGTTTTGATGTCTCTTATTGTGTGTTTGGGTTTGCACAATCATCCGGAAATTGGATCATTCACTCAACTAAACCACCACACTCAATCGACTCGTGCTAATCTAATTGAGTGATCATCCGGCCATCCGCAACGTAAGCTTCCGTCAACGCCCTCAGTTCGCTAGCTCGGGATCTTAGGAGTCAAACAGAGGGCACGGCACAGAAGTAACCGAAGAGAAAACAGATCAAGTCTTTGATCTTCATTTCCGAAAGTTCGTCAATGTCGTCAAAAAATGCGCTTCTTAATGATTGTGGTCTAAGTTTGGCCATAGCTAGGCATTTGCAAAGGAAGTGGAGGACTCTTTCCTTTTCCTGCTGGTACCCACAGCTATAACAGTGAGTGTTGTGAGGAAGGCCTAGCTTCGCTGCATGCTCTCCAATTGGCCAGTGTCCGCTGCAGGTAGCTACGATCCGGGCTATGTCTTGGCTGGGTCCACATATCAGCTCAAGTGTTCGGGATTTACTATCGGTGGATCAAATCCTTAATATAATATAATGCAGTTAGTTAAACTGCTCCACTTCCGTTTTGATTCGGTAAGAAAAATTGAGAGAATATTGCCCTTCATAACTCCGAGCGGAATGTTGAATATTTCCACAAGTGAGTTATGAAGGGATATCCGTGCCTGGTCAACTCGTTTGCCTGTTCATTCCCATCAATGCCACAATGACCCGGAAGCCAGATAAGAGTGACATTGTGGTTAATATTGAGGCTAGCAAGTTCATTACGGCATTGTTGGATCGATTTGGAAGATGATGTACTAGAATTAATGGCTTTAACAGCCACCTGACTGTTCCTGACAATTCTGGTTCTGGTTTGGATCTTGTTTGGGTACCTTACATGTTTCCCTGATAGCTTGAAAAACAACAGAAAAGTCCGTTAGCCTAAACGACCTAGACATATTCAAAGTCGCTGAAAAGATTCCTGAACAAACACCACTCCATCTTTGAGCCATCAATAAAGATTGTTGTTTCGAAATTTATCGTCAAGACATCATGAACTGTCTTATATTGATGGGAACTTAATCTTAAAATCTTTACTGAAGCCCATTTTGAGGGTGCAGTATTCAGTGGGAGTGGCCAAAATCTCCTTTAATCTTAATGCACTGCAAGATACTAGATAAAGTAAAAATAAATTTGGTGGTGCAACAGCTCGGAGTGAACCAGAACCTAGTGACTTACAACTCTCAACCATTCCTGGGTGCGTGGAGGGGACCTACAATTTTCTGCCGATTCCGAACGGCTAATGAGCAGCACTTTCCATGACAAGAGATACTCTTGGAGAATTTGTCAATTCCTCGCAAGAGGCAGTACACCCCTGAAAAAAACTTTCTGCAGCGGCTGAGAATCGAACTCGAGACCTCCCGCATGACAGTCCAACGCACTAACCATTATGCCAAGGGGTACTACTGCAAGATACTAGATACTTAATGTAAAAGGTACAGAAAAATGCTTAAGGTATCAGTTGGGCACTTTCGTAGAGCTCCTGTGGTGCCAACGCTAGCAGTTCTGTGTACTTTCTTCAGTTTATGGATGTTATATGCTTTGGTAAGCGCTGGCCACCATACAATCGAACTTTACGTGAGGATCGGTCGCACCACGGATGTGTAGGTAATGTCACAAAATAATCTAAGATTGAGAACCCCACTTTTTACTATTTCAGACCTAAAACCGTTCAACATAACTTGTATTGAGCGGTTCAAAAGGTACTTTCTAATCCATCGAAGAAGAGATTCATCAATACCAAATGCACGCATTTTCGATAAGAGAGCTTGATGCCGAACTCTATCAAAGCGATATAAAGATTTGTGTAACTGTTTGGTGAGATATACCACCAGATCACCAGTTGACCTATTGCTACTAAAGCCATACTGTCGGTGATTGAGAAGCTTGCGTTCTTCAAGATATTTTTTGAGCTGATAATTTATCAACGTTTCTATGACCTTGCTGAGAAGAGAAGTTCAATTGGACGATAGTTAGAAGGGGGATAAGATTCGCCTTTTTTTAGGGACATGCTAGATAAATTCTTATTTCAATCCAGGAGGAATAAGACTAGAAGAATAGGATTAGGGATTGTTACTATCCGATATGGAGTTGTTTCATTATGAGTACGAGTGCGAAATAAGATTTTACCTATAAAATAGTTTAGGCTCTCACTTACAGCAGGAGTCTTTTTCTTTCTTTCTCTTGTGAGCTGACATAAGAGGTGTCATTGAGTAGGAGCGTTGTAACCCAAAACGAAGGAGTATTTCATACTGTTGGGAGATTGTAGTAGTTTTGGCCTTAATTTTTCGTCATGCGAAAATTTGGTTCACCGAATATGATCATTAAGGTGTGTCCAGACCAAAGTAACATTTAAGAAACATTTCAGAAACAGAGAAATATTTCTGAAATGTTTCTGAAATGTTTTCTTTGGTCTGGACGCACGCGAAACATTTCTGAAATGTTTCTCTGTTTCCATTCCGAATGGGAAACTTTATTCGTTTGCCAAGCATTTACATAGGTAGAAAGTGCGTGAGTGGTTATTAATATAAATATAAAATGTCGCAAAAAGTGTGGAGCAACGAGAATGTTATCCAATTGATAAAAATGTATGAAATAAAAAAAGTTTTGTGGGATGCACTTGCCGAAAATTTGAAAAATTAAATCAAAGAAGCCGAAGCTACATATATCTGAAATTTGCGAAAATATAAATTTTGATAAAGATGAAGTAGAAAAAAAAATTCATGCGCTTAAAGTGCAACACAGGCGAGAAAAAAATTGCAGACTACTCAATCTGGAAACAATGGGAAACAAAGAAACATTTCAGAAATGTTTTGCAAGGCGTCCACACCAAAAAAAAAAAACAAATCAGAAACATTTCTGAAATGTTTCTGCCATGTTTCTGAAATGTTTTTTAGACAAATGGGAAACATTTTAGAAACGTTTTTTAAACAATGTTTCCTGAAATGTTTCTTTGGTGTGGACACACCTTTACAGTTATTTATGGCTTGTTTAAACTGATTCCGGTTTTCCTCAGTATGTTTGGTTTCTCTAACCCTTAAAATCTCTTTACAGCTCGAATGAAACCATGATTTGTCGAGTCTTTCGAGTGTTGTCTCACCAGAATAACGCATCCACGAAACATGTGTACATTGAAATCGCCCTAACAATGATTTGCGGATACTGGGACATACTTCTCTGAATAGAGTCAGACAGTGCACATGGAGTTCGTTAGAAGTTACTATCTAAACTTAGGATCAAGGTTCAAGGTTTTTTATTGAACTTAATATATACAATTGTGAAACTTGAGGATAATATATATAGGGTAGAAATTTGTTGGCACATAGGGGGCCTAACTTATAAAATGACTTAAACTCTAAAAATTATAATATTTGTAATGTACATGGTTCAAAATTAGCATTATCTATAAAAAATTGTCTTGGTTTTTGACTCGGGTTGTTCAGTCCCGGTTGTCCAGTTGGTGGGTTGTTGGGGGTTGTTTTTTGATGTTTTCAGCCACGGTGATATGCTGACTCGGCGTCAGCGTAGAAACGAACTGCTGGTTCGTTGTCGGCTGGGATCCTTTCTATCATATCCAGAGCAGTGAGGTATCTAGGCTCTGGATGTCGTTCCTGGGTGGTCATCCTTCTCATCAGCGGGTTTGGGTGGTTGGTGGTGCTAGCTATAAGCTTCTTCGCTAATTGCACAAGAAACTGGTCCAGTGGCTTGATTTTTGCTTCTTCATAGAGTCTTTCATTGCTGAAGTGCTTCCTTCGCTGTCGATCGAAGATAAGTCCGGTGCTTATCCTTAGTATTTTCCTTTCGAAGATTTGGAGCTTCAGCATTACTGTCTTCGAAATGGTGTACCATGCAGGAAAATTGTAGCTGATGACGGGTCTGATGAGCTGTTTGTATATCAATAGCTTCACTGGCTGGCTTAGTCCGGTTCTTCTGGCTAGCAACGGGTGCAAACGGTGAAACGCGAAGTTAGCCTTCCTTAAAACCTGCCTGGAGTGCGGGTTGAAATTGAACAGCTCGTTGAAGTTTACTCCGAGGTATTTAGCATTTCTTTTGGCTGCTATCGTTGAACCATCGGGGAGCTTCACGGTCAAGTTTCTGCAAGTAGCTGCTGAACGACATCGGTTGCCATTGGTGGTGGGTCTCCTGAAACACACAAGCTCCGATTTGGCAGTGTTTATTCGGATACCCCACTTTTTGTAGTACTCGTAGAGTTTGGAGACATGGGCTTCCACTCTCCGAGCTGCAATTTTTGGCGCTATCGACGAGGAGTAGGTTAGCGAGTCGTCAGCGAATAACAGGTTCTCGCAGTCAGTTGGCACGGGTTGATCAGACGTCATCAGGTTATATAGAAAGGGACCCAGCTTTGATCCTTGGGCGACTCCGGCTTTGATGGATTTGATAGAAGACTTGCAGCTGTCTAGCTGAACGAAGAATTTCCTAAAAGAGAGAAAAGAAAATAAAATCTTTATTAGTGGCGAAGGTAATCCAAGTACTCGAAGCTTATGGATAAGGGCTTCTATCCATATGCTGTCGAATGCTTTCTCGACATCCAGAAAGCATCCTACGGTGGCACGATGGCTGTTGAGTGCTGAGGAGACGTCAGACTGGAACTTTATTAATGGTTGCAGTGTTGAATGCCCTTCCCGAAAGCCAAACTGCATGTCTGGGATGATGTTGTGTTCGTTGCAGTACTTCTTGAGCCTCCTTAGGATGACTTCTTCCAGTATTTTGCTGACATTGTTGAGGATGGATATAGCCCTGTAGTTGGAAACCAGGTTTCTAGCGCCTTTCTTCGGGATTGCCATGATTTTTGCCGTTTTCCACTTATTAGGGAAGTAGCAGTTGTTGACGCAGTTATTTATGATGATTGTGAGTAATATCAGCACTGCATGTGGAAGCCTTTTGATGATGTAGTTGGAGACTCCATCCGGACCTGTCGACTTTTTTGGTTTGGAGTTGACGATGATTTCCGCAATTTCCTCTGGTTGGCATAGTTGGGGGTTGTCCGTTGGGCAACTAGCTGGATAATGGTCGTCAAACTCCACTCCTTCTGAATTTGGTTGCAAAGTCAGCTGGACGGATGTCCTGATTTCATCCAGGAACACAGGGTCCATTGATGTCCTGGGTGTGAAGTTTTCCTCGAAGTGATTCGCGAAAACTTCCACTTTGTCTGCTGTTGTTGTCACCTCAATGCTGTTGTTGATGATGACTTCAGGCATTGGTTGGGTTTTCCCTAGACAGTTGTTTATTTCGCTGAATGTGTTTGGTCCTGGTTTTATGGCCTGTAGTCTCTTCTGGAATCGTATGTTGTTGTGGTGTTGGATCGAGTTCCGGAACATAATGTTTACACATTGGAGTTCGCTTTTCACTGCCTGGTAGTCATTGTTGGTTGTGTTGAGCTCTCTTTGGTGTATTCTTTGAAGCCGTTTCCTTAACCTTTGTCTGTGGGAATAGAGATTCCGCACATACTCCGGGAGGTGTTCGTACCTATCTTTGGACGTCTTGGGCACTTTTTGGGCTTCAAGGGCGTTGATCACGGCTGACTCCAGGTTGTCGATGGCACTATCAATTTCCTCATTTCTTAAGTTCCTGTTGAATGGTGGCATTGAGACGTTGTCTTCTATGTCTCTCTGGAGTTTCTCGATATCAAGCCTCCTGTAGTTGACGTAGTTCTCAGGTGGGACTGTTGTTAATAGAACAGCTAGGCTGAGGTTGATGGAGAGTTTTACAGCTTCATGGTCTGAGTCACTGGGTAAGGTTGAACAGGTGTAGTTGCTGATTCCTGGAATTAAATAAATAAAATTAGATGTTAGTATGAAAAAATCTAGAGTCGATGGAGTCCTAGGAAAGGTAGGTTTTGGTTGTGACACAACAACCAAGGAGTGTTCTTCGCTGTTAACATTTATCCAGTCCATGATCGTCTTTCCTTCAGGGTCAATAGAGGTGTCCAGCCATTGATGATGCCTCGCATTAAAGTCGCCGCCAATGAGTCCATAGGTAGTCTGCTTTAGAGTCCGGTTAAGAATATGCAGGTCGTTTTTAATATTTCCAGCGAAGGATTTACACTTGAAGTAAACACTGATCACTGCCAAGGTTTCTCCTCTTCCTAGTCGTATCTGGATGGCGGTGGCTTCACTGGTTTTTAGCCCTGTAATAATGGTTTCACTGGTGTTGGGTGAAATCTTGTTCCTTACAAAGATGGCCGTCCCTCTTCGGTTTTCCGTTTTGTCCTGCCGGTAGGTTTTGTACCCGGTGATGTTGATGTTGTTCCTCCTTGACACGTTAGTTTCGCTGATGAGGGCAATATCGGGGGTATTTTTCTTCATAAATAAGTTAAATGACGTCCTCTTTACTAGGCTGTACAACGAATTCACGTTATACGTCACTATGCGCAGGGTCTTTAATTGCATATTTGGAAGAGGAAGGTGGCCAGTGCCACGGACTTCTCTCCATCGCTAAGCTGAGCGTAGTTTTGTGGAACCGCGCTTCTAGCTTTACCCATGACTGTAAGCAGGTCGGAACCAAAGATCCTCTGCACTTCATTATTGATGTTTACCGGTGCTGGTGTTTTGGCTGGTCCAGTTTTTGTAGCCATGGTCCTTGGTACAGCTGGCCGAGGTGTAGTCATCTTGGCTGGCATTCTAATTTGTTGTGTCTTTTGGGGAGCTGGTTTTGGTGTTGGGCCTCCTGTCACCATTTCCGCGAAGCTGACTGCAGGTCGGGTAACTGCGCATACTGATTTTGTCACAGATTCTTGTTGTACTTTCCTTTCGGCTAGGATCTGGTTCCGCTCTGTTTTCTTTGCTTTTAGAGTTGGGCAACCCTTGTAGTTGGCTGGATGTCCTTCCTTCTGGCAGTTGGCGCACCAAACATCCTGTCCCGTGCTCTCTTTCCGTTTGCACTGGCCTGGCTCGTGGTCTTCTTTGCATTTAACGCACACATACTGGCGACCGCAGTTACTGGCGACATGGCCAAAGCGTTGGCAGTTCCGGCACTGCACGATGTCATTTGATTTTAGGCGCTCCCAGTGCACCCTTTGATTCATTACCAAAGTCTTGGTATAGACCTCGGTAATATTGCAGTCCTTGCTCAGCTCGACGACAAAGCTGTTGTAGGTTTTACCCTGCACCTTCTTTGTCCTTAACTGGGAGACCTTGATGACTGGAAGCCCCTCAATTCTCAATTCGTCCTCCACTTCAATGGCCGCGTATGTGTGGTGAATTCCCTTAAGTAGTAGGAGGTTCTTCCTTTCCTCTCGTGGCGTGAATGTGTTATACTGGATTTTGCGTTCCAGCAAGAATTTCTTAATTTGACCAAATGCCTCCTTATCTCCGGCGCTGATTACTGTCATTTTCGTGTTTTTGTTCTTGAAAGTAACAGCCAGGCGGTTTGCTTTGCAAAACCTGCTGATCTCGGCGATGTTACCGGAAAAGCAGAAAATTGGCGGCATTCCTGTTGGCTTGGCGGTGTTGTCCTTGGCTTTTGGTGGTGGTGGCGCCTGGGTGACGGTGGTAATGTTAGTTAGGATGCGATAAATACAGGATATACATATGTGTGATGCGCTTATAGACTGTGAATTTAAACAACATGAAATAAAAGTTTGTATATAAACGACTCAAAAAATTGAATTTAGCTAAGATTTTAGTTTGAAAACGTAGTCTTCGATATACCTTTGATCCATATTAGATCTGTATTGGATCCATCTTCGATCCATTTTCAATTAGTTTTCGGTTCTTTTCCGATCGCTATTCGATCCGCATTCAATTCGTATTTGGTCCGTATTCGACCCGACTTCGATCCATTTTCAATTGGTTTCCGATTCTTTTTCGATCTCTATTCGATCCACATTCAATTCGTATTCGAGTTGTATTCGATTCATTTTCATGGTGAAACGTATTTTAAACATATGCGATCAGTTTTCAATTGGTTTTTGGTTCGTTTTCGGTTTTTCTTTGATACGTTTCCAATCCCTCTTCAATCCATTTTTCGTTTTTTTTTTTTTGTTCGTTCTTCGTTAAGTTTTCATTTCGTTTTGAATGTCCTATGTTCATTAACCCCAAATCATTTACTTCAAATTGTACAAATTATTTCATCTGCACATCAAGATTTGAATAGACCATTTTCGCCGGATTAAATGAGGTTTAACCATGGTTCAATTATATGGTTGTCCAATATTCTATTCTTGATCTCTGAACGCTTGTTAAATTTTAGACAATCTGCCTAAATCGGTTGGTTTAAATCTTAATCCACAGATCAAATCGTTTGTACAACTGGCCCTAAGTGTCATTTATTCTTTCAAACTGGTAAACAATTTTGGTCGCCAAAATGGAAGAAAGGGGCCACTTTTTGGCGGATTGACTTCAGATGGCAAGTTCCTTTCTATTCGTGTTCCTCTTCGAACCAGTGGCGGCTGTACCTTAAGTGCGCTCGTGCGCTGAACCACCAATTCAAAAGATTTAAAAATTACAAAATATTACTGCATCTTTATTTTTAGATCCCCATATTAATATTTTTTTTTTAAACATACAAGAACACAAACAAGTAAAATTTCCAATTATGACGAAACAATGTAAGCGCTTTGCTTTACTATTAAGACTTACTTTCCCTACAAGTAAAAATTCTCGTGCGGTTCGGCGAGCGCACGAGGACTGCTAATATAACTTGTTGTATGAGTTACAAGCAAGTATCCCTGACGCGTGAGACAAAAGAAATTTCATTGAAATGTATCGAGAAATTAGCCTGCTCTCGTGCAGCGCACGAGAACCGAAGATTAACTAGAGCAACCGATGTTTGACTAGAATGCGCTGCGCCTGCGAATATGTAATGTTGTTTCGCTCTATCCGTGACTGGTTAAATAGTGTAGGTTTGTAGGAGTTAGGTTAGTAATTGTTTTTTATTTTGGTTTTGGTTCGATTCTGTACTGTGTGGGATAAAATTAACAGTGATTAGGTATATTAAAGACAGTAATAAATCTTTTTAAAATAAAGTTACCTGAATCCAAGATTTGACGCATTTAAGTGAAAAAATAAAAAACATGATTCCTTGTTAAATGTAATAAGTGTGTCAGTTTTATACATGGTTGAAATTCTTCGAGCAATAATACAAAATAATAAAAAATCGACATATACATTTAAATTGTTGTTTTTTTTGCGATTTCTAATCTTAATACCTACTTAGTGAGCAAGTAAAGTGCACCACCTGTTCAACAACCCACCAGCCGCCACTGCTTCGAACATGCTTAATTGAGAAACACACAATTAAAAAAAAACCAGATGGACGCTTAATCTATAGGAAGGCCCAAATCTATATTTTATACATAATTCTGGTTCAACCGTTACGAAAATATTTCATGCTGATATGAGCAGTGAATACAGCTGTGTTTTAGGAAAAATTCAATAGCGACGTCAGCAAAATTTAACAGCAGTAAAGCTGAAAGTGTATACAATTTGTGTCAGTCATCAGAGCGAGAATAAAGTGGATTTAAATTGTTGAAATGTTGAGAGTTTAGATGGCGCTTAGTTCAATTGTGGAAAAATGTGAAATGTTAAATAAGCATGTACTAGGCCCTTATTTTGACATTAAGTGTCATTGAATTTATCATGATCACCAACTTTGAAATAAAAACAGTGAACATAAAAGTGAGTACAGCCATTTTATTCACTTTTAATTGCTGCGCTGGTTATAAGTTTCAAAGCTTCACCAAAACAAGCCTAATATCGTTAAAGTAACATAATTTGTATGCTTTATTTAGTCAAATTAAGTATCTAATCTTTTACGCCTAGAGTGATTAACAGTACAGTTTGCACGTAACTAACCAACAGTTAACAGTTGCACGTTCACGTCTCATAATTTACACACCACTGAATGATTTCCAATTAATGTCAAATTCCTTGCTCGTTGTAGACGTGATTTCTTTATGGAACATCTCTAATTAATTGGAACTTCTAATCATCTATGTATATTTTAGAGCCCAGACACAGACCAAGCTTTGTGCTTATAATTTATGAGCGCCCATCACAAAATGGAATAAAAACATCCCTGCACAATATTCTGCCATGGTCCAGGCAGGGGAAGCCATTAATTGTCATTAGCTAATTGACATTTATGCGGCGCATGTAATTTTCTTCTATAAACGCCATGCCTATGTATTTTTAAAAGCAATTTACACAATACAATACAAACTTTGAAGTTATAATTTTTCAAAAGAAGATTATAGGAAAATCTTCGAAAATATGTTACAAATGTTTTGATAACCAAAAAAAGTGAATACAATCACGAGCAACTGTAAGAGACTAAGACTCACTGCAAACAAATAGCTTATAAAATTCATGCTGTATGTCAAATCACATAATCGATTTCTTCACATTTTCGAAAATTTCAAAACTCTATAATTTTGTATTATATGTATACGAGTATCTTCAGTAAGTATGGCATCAAAAAGAAATTTTAACAGCACGAACGGTCACCATATATCAAACTCCTCTCTTAAGTTTACAAAAATATCATAGGCCCAAGCCAATGTCAAGGCAGCAGTGACAGTGACAGCAGAACAAATTCCGAGAAGAACTAATTCCAGCATTTGCTTCTGTTCCTGATGCAGAGTGTAGAAACAAAGGCGGTAGTTGACTCTTGGGGATTTGTGTCCTCATAATTTAATAAAATTCCTACCAAAGGTTGAGCCCAATTTCTGGGTGCGTGTATACTAGTATATCGAATCAAACCAAGGGGAGGACAACAGACCAACAACTACCTATCTATACAACCAACGACACTACGACACGATGAGGATGCTCATTAAAAATGATTCTCTTGCAAAAAGCATCAAGGACGTAAATTTTAAACCTTGTGTCGTGCTACTGAAATGTGAAAAATGACCGGGATTTACACCCGGAGTTGGATGACATAGGCAGGCTGGGGGGATTATTTTGATGTCTTATATTGGTATGAGGGCAGACATTAGAAGAGCGAATAGATATTACTTGTTAAGGGAAACTACATTCTACCAAGCTGTTTTCATCCAGTTTTAAGGATGTCTTTGAAAATTGTGTTGATACATTAACACCATGGATTTTTGTTATTTCAGTTGACCCATATTTAATATTCTTCTTTGGGTGGAGAGAAAGCCTTTGAGTGAAAAGGGAATTTTATAAAGTTGTAAGATCAAAAGTTGATGAAATGGACTCCTTGGCAAGGAGGATGTTTTGAATGTCTGTTATATGAGGCTCCATTAAGTCCTTTATACCTACATTGTTTTTAAGCAAAATATTTGGAAGAGAGGTAGCTAGGTAATGTTTTTATTTATTTATTTATTCCTTCACTAGCAGATACACACTTGCGTTGCTTCGCTTACTTTTCAAATAAAATTAATTAAGTTATGGATGATTGCAGGCGTTAAGTTAAAATCGCCATCTTAGGCATATTTTTTACACTAAGAAAACTTCCGAATGACAAATACAGCGATGCATTTTTCCCTCTTCACTGATTTTAACTGGTATCTTCGTTCGCCCGATTTTATGACTCCATACTTCTTTCATATGGGCTTCTCACGGCCGAAGTGTATGCCAATAAACCAAGAACCATGAAAGTGAAGAACTATAGAACATGAGTGTTCGCTGGAACTAGATTTCTACCACTTGGTCTAGCCTTGAGCTAAAATTAGATTCCTACCATTTTCCAGACTTACTTGTAAGCAGCGGTTTCAACAGTTATTTCCTTGGACTAGCATAGGGCTGAAATTAGATTCTTACCATTCTTCACCTCTTTCTTGGATTTTCCCTTGGACTAGCATTGGTCTGGAAGTAGATTCCTACCGTTACACCTCTCATTCTTGGCAAATGGGATGAGTTTACTCCTGGAACTCAAATGAGAATAGCTTTTTTATATGAAACTAGCCGACAGTGCAACTGACTTAACCTATCCACATTTTGTGCTCTTCTTACCGACGTCATTGTAAGTACTATGGTTAAATGAAAAGATAACCATTAAGTTAACAATATTCAAATGTTTATTTAAACTAAAATTACAATGACTCTTAATGAACTAGTTGACAAAACGTTATGTTGGGCGATGCTTATAAGTCGACGATCGGTGAACGAATGAATAAAAGATAATGTGTCTAGGACGTTGTTTTGTTGTGTGTGTATCTGTGAAAGAATGCAGATTCTGCAAAACAGTGTTGCCACAGCACCCCCTGCCTAGTGTTAGCGATATCTTGCGGGCATAACCACTCTGCGTCCTAGTCTGGATGTTGTTGCTTCAGTAGGAGTAGTGGATGGAGAAGGTGGTGATGATTCGATGTGAACCGGATGACTCGAAGATGAAGGCTGTTGATCATTGGTTTCGGAACTTTCTTCTGAATCTTGGATATAAGCTGGCTTAAGCCTATCAATAGAAATATGTTTATTACTGTTTTTAATATTGATTTTAAAAATTTTCTTGTTTCTACTAATAATTTTATAAGGGCCTTCATAAGGATTTTGTAAAGGCTTTTTAACTGAGTCTGTCCTGACAAATACATGAGTGCACATTAGAAGATCCTTGAAAATAAACGATTTGTTATTAGAATGGTTTGAAGCTGCAACCGGTCGAATTGAATTCATTCTCGATTTAAGACTTTGTAGAAAATCATTCGTGTTAGCTGTTTTCGTATCAGGTGATTCGTGGAAAAATTCGCCAGGAATCCGTAAAGTGGTTTTATGCCATCACTGGAAACTAGATGTCCTAAAAACTCTACGCTTTCTTTGCCTAAAGAGCATTTATCGATGTTGATGACGAAATTGTGATCGTTGAGTCTCTGAAAAAGTTGTTCCAAGTGAGCCTTATGTTCTTCTAGAGAGGATGATGCAACGAGGAAATCGTCTATGTAGGAGAAACAAAAATCTAAACCCTGCACTACCTCGTGGACGTAACGTTGAAAAGTTTGGGTAGCATTACGGAGTCCAAACGTCATCTTGCAAAATTCAAAAAGCCCAAATGGTGTAATAATTGCGGTTTTTTCAATGTCCTGAGGATCCATCGGAATTTGATGAAACGCCCTGACCAAATCTATTTTTGAAAATATTGTTTTCCCATTTAAGTACAGAGTAAAATCCTGGATGTTAGGTACCGGGTAACGATCAGGTTTTGTCACGGCGTTGAGCAAACGAAAATCCCCACAAGGCCTCCATTCACCATTTGCTTTTAGAGCCATATGGAGCGGGCTTGCCCACGGACTCTTAGAAGGGCGACATATTCCTTGTTCCATCATGTATTGAAATTCCTTCTTAGCTGCTGAAAGTTTATCTGGTGCCAACCTTCGAACTCGACAGTGAACAGGAGGTCCCGAGGTCACAATTTGATGCTTGACCCTGAGAGGAATGTTAATTTCCTTGCGAATGGTGGTAGGTCTTGTTAAATATGGAAATTTTGCCAGAACACTGTAGTATGCGCTATTTTTGTCAAGAGTTTTAATGGTTGAGTAACTGTCTGCTTTTTGCAACTTGCCTGGGACAGTTAGTTTGGTTTTATTGTCAATGAGGCGCTGTCTCTTTAAATCCACCAATAGATCGAATTGGGTTAAGAAATCAGCCCCGATAATTGCGCGGCTGACATCAGCAATAATAAAATGCCAGCTTAGCTTTCGCCTCAATCCCAAATCTAAATCCAACAACTTCTGACCATGGGTTGTAATTTTTGAACCATTAGCCGCATACAGATGAGTGCCTGCCTGAGCAGTATCTTTTTTAGTGCGAGGGCACACAGAAAGATCTGCACCTGTATCTATGAGGTACTTTATATTCGTTTTATGGTCTGTGATGAATAAGCGACAATTTTTATTAGTAAGGCCACTGTCGTCAGTCGCCATTAACGACCGGCCGGGAAGTTTCCCTGACTTTTTTGAAAGTTGCACGGTGGCTTGCAATTTCTCGCCTGGCTCTTAAACCTCTGGTGAAACCAGCAAATTTCAGCATTTGGATTAAAACGGTTCTTGCGATTGGAAAGAGAACGACGTCTGCTTGAGGAACCTGATTGTTTTTCTCGATTACGGCGACTTTGGAAGCCGTGCGAGGATTCTAATCGCGAAAGCCTTGTGCAAAGTTCACTCAATTGAGAGGAAATTTTCGATGAGTCTATGGAGGTAGAAGGTGTGTTGAAACCAACCGTTGCGACCTCCGAAGTTTGAGAAGTTTCATGAATTTTATCGGCAATTGTGCCAAGCTTCAATATGTCCGTTTCTTGAATTGCAGATAGAATCGCCTGGGTTTGAGAAGGCAACCGTTGCAACCAAAGGGTACGTAGCACATCGTTGCCAATCTGCTCAGTTGCAAGGCCCTTCATGTCACGTAATAATTGTGATGGACGTCTATCTCCCAGATCTAACGGGTGATTTTTTTGAGGTTAGGATTTTCATGCATTAGTATTTGACAGATCACGCGGGATTTCAGACATGGTGTCAAAGAGAAAGATGCTCAGTATGCTTTGACATTTCATCATGAATAGACTTACTAACGAGCAACGCTTGCAAATCATTGAATTTTATTACCAAAATCAGTGTTCGGTTCGAAATGTGTTTCGCGCTTTACGTCCGATTTATGGTCTACATAATCGACCAAGTGAGCAAACAATTAATGCGATTGTGACCAAGTTTCGCACTCAGTTTACTTTATTGGACATTAAACCAACCACACGAATGCGTACAGTGCGTACAGAAGAGAATATTGCGTCTGTTTCTGAGAGTGTTGCTGAAGACCGTGAAATGTCGATTCGTCGCCGTTCGCAGCAATTGGGTTTGTGTTATTCGACCACATGGAAGATTTTACGCAAAGATCTTGGTGTAAAACCGTATAAAATACAGCTCGTGCAAGAACTGAAGCCGAACGATCTGCCACAACGTCGAATTTTCAGTGAATGGGCCCTAGAAAAGTTGGCAGAAAATCCGCTTTTTTATCGACAAATTTTGTTCAGCGATGAGGCTCATTTCTGGTTGAATGGCTACGTAAATAAGCAAAATTGCCGCATTTGGAGTGAAGAGCAACCAGAAGCCGTTCAAGAACTGCCCATGCATCCCGAAAAATGCACTGTTTGGTGTGGTTTGTACGCTGGTGGAATCATTGGACCGTATTTTTTCAAAGATGCTGTTGGACGCAACGTTACGGTGAATGGCGATCGCTATCGTTCAATGCTAACAAACTTTTTGTTGCCAAAAATGGAAGAACTGAACTTGGTTGACATGTGGTTTCAACAAGATGGCGCTACATGCCACACAGCTCGCGATTCTATGGCCATTTTGAGGGAAAACTTCGGAGAACAATTCATCTCAAGGAATGGACCGGTAAGTTGGCCACCAAGATCATGCGATTTGACGCCTTTAGACTATTTTTTGTGGGGCTACGTCAAGTCTAAAGTCTACACAAATAAGCCAGCAACTATTCTAGCTTTGGAAGACAACATTTCCGAAGAAATTCGGGCTATTCCGGCCGAAATGCTCGAAAAAGTTACCCAAAATTGGACTTTCCGAATGGACCACCTAAGACGCAGCCGCGGTCAACATTTAAATGAAATTATCTTCAAAAAGTAAATGTCATGGACCAATCTAACGTTTTAAATAAAGAATCGATGAGATTTTGCAAATTTTATGCGTTTTTTTTTTTAAAAAAAGTTCTCAAGCTCTTAAAAAATCACCCGTTATGTCTTTGAGCAAGGTACGGAGGCGCTTTTCTTCTGTGTCCGCGAACTGCTCCAGTAGCCGTTGTTTGAGGGTGGCATATTTGTCTTTCGACGGCGGATTTGCCACAATGTCGATGACCTGAGAAATTATGTTGCCATCGATGCTGCCTACGGCAGTGTGGAATTTTGTCTCATCGACTGTTATGCCTGCCGTTGTAAACTGGGACTCTAATTGCATGAACCAGACCCGTGGATTCGCTTTCCAGAACGGCGCAGGTTTGATTGCAACTCGTGAAATTTCTACTGTGGGTTCTATTTGCTTTCCTCCCTCGTTAGCCATTGTTTTTTTTTAAATCAAAATATGCAATAAAAAAAATTGTTTATGTACTTACGTACGAATTTTATTTTTGATGTTTCTGCAGCTGCTCCAGACAAGAAAGGTGGTCGGTGGCGACAGTCAACTGTTGTAATTTTAATTTTTGTTATATGTAAGTGTGTTCTGTATCTGCGGTTTATATCTAATTGATGCGCAAGCAGTAAAAACCAACACGAAAAGAAAAAGATAGAAACACTAGAGACAAAAAAAAAAACTTTTCGGATGTCAATGGCCAATGCGTAAATTCAGTTTTGTTAGTCTTTTTACGGAATTTAAAAATTATTTTCGGAACCGTCGCACGTCGGGGTCACCAATATGGTTAAATGAAAAGATAACCATTAAGTTAACAATATTCAAATGTTTATTTAAACTAAAATTACAATGACTCTTAATGAACTGGTTGACAAAACGTTCTGTTGGGCGATGCTTATAAGTCGACGATCGGTGAACGAATGAATAAAAGATAATGTGTCTAGGACGTTGTTTTGTTGTGTGTGTATCTGTGAAAGAATGCAGATTCTGCAAAACAGTGTTGCCACAGAACTTTCTTCGAGTTATTTGTAAAGAAACTATTAACTTAATTTCAATTTTATTGTTCGAGGAAGTGATAAAAAATTGGTAATTCAAGCTATTATAGTGGAACTTTTTTTATTTTTAAATTAGAAGAATTATAATCTATTCACTTCATCGAACCATTGAGTTCGATTGATTGAGTGTATTCAAGTAACTTAAAAAAAAAAAGAGCCCGCACTGCTCAGCGATGTGATGATAGAATTGGAAAAACAAAAAACAATGTGTGTGTATAGGTTAGTTAGATGAATTATACAATACAGAAAAATTGAATACGAAGGTAGGTAGGTAAGAGAAAAAACGTAACTATTGAATGGAACAGATTTAAGAGAGAGAAAGCATGGGAAGAAAAGGAAATTAAAAATGTTGGAATGATAATGACATGAAACAAGGCAGCGATCTCGCGATTGTGATGAAATCTAATTCCATGATAAAATAAATTCAAAAAGTTTATAATTTTATGATTTGTTTTTATTTATTTCTCAGGTTGTATGTGTAACTAAAAAGTGATTTTGGGCTTACAATTTACGCAACACTATTGACTTAAAGAAGCAATGCTAATCTTTGATGATTAATTTATATGTAGGCTCTAAGATAAAAGTGCTTGTATAAGTCAACTAATAAAAAAAAAAGGCAAAAAATGTAAAATTAATAATATTTATGTTTGACAAATAATTAATGAAAGACAATTATAGCCAGGAACACTTTTATAACAATTTAAAAAATAATAAAATTTATTTCAAATAAATCGGTTGACTACTTTCTGAGATCATTCAACCCAAACTTTAAAATGATTTCGCTTTTATATAAAAGTATAGATATAGATAACCTGATAAGTTTAAAATGAAATTGTAAGATAGTTTAGTGAAAATAAAATGTCCACATAAATCTGGTGTTGCTTTCCTTCATATCTCAAATTTCAATTCTTCGAGAATATCCTGGACACGCGACGAGCTTAGCTCAACCTCGAGGAAAAGCATCCCAAACTTTTTCAAAAAGTGTGACAGTGAATAAGGCTAAGGATAGATTGATGACTTCGTACAAAATGTTTTTTGCCCCGCAGATGTCAATTTCGAGCGTGGTTCAGACTATATTAATTAACGACCTCCTCTCTGTACCAGCCGAAGCACTATGCGCTTTACAATTTGAATAAAATTTTTAAATGGTCTGTGAAATTACCCGAAAACCTGTTGGTATTATTGTGCATGAGTTTCAATGCTTCGTCTTTGATAAATCCGCTCCTGTTTGCATATTAATAAAAACAACTATTTTTAGTAATAAAAACAACTATTGTGAATTACAACAAATGTAGTTGATTTTATTCATATTTTTATTTAAAATCTCCTTGCATACTCGACTGAATTAATATTGTCAAATAAGCTGTCACAATAGAAAAAATCGTCAGGCAGAGCTTGTTATTTATTTCAAATAAACCAAAGACATCAAAAGTTAAGGTCTCAAGCCTTAACTGATTTAAAAACAGATCGACCTGAAAAATCAAAATTGTAATATTAGCCTTTTAAAGTAATAATATTATACCACAGACACTACCACATAGATATCGCTCCCAGGGGAAACGAAATGTTAACTTTTCTTTCAATCGTGAGGCGCAACGTAAGACCTGCCACTTTGACACAATTTCTACCCGCAAATTAACGGGACCAGCTATCAGCCATCAGTAGTTCCATCAACCGAAAAAGGGATTGCAGTTAAAAAGTGATTGAAAAAATTATAGTTCTTGCTTGTTCTGGGGGCAATATCTATGTCACACGTTTATCTGTGATTCTAGTCGCAGCTATGCTATACTTACACTTCTATCCCATCGACTATCAGTTTCAGAAAAAAGACATTCCCAACTGAGCTGCTGCGGAATTTTCGAGCGCTGAATCACCGAATCGATCATCATAATGAAAACCGCATAATCGCAAATGTGACACATAATCGAGATGGCGTAATTCCATGAAATGTCTCCAGTTCTTATAAAAATTATGAACATAAACTGAATGTTCGAAATGATAACGATAATTCCATAGCAGAACATCAAAAATATATGGCAGCTGAACATTGCGTGGAATTTGGTGATGATTTTGTAGATTTTCGAATAAAGTGCTGCACATTCGTCTAACTGTTCCGACAGTGCACACACCACTTCCATCTGACGAAATTTTCACAATTTTTGTCTCTCCATATTCTCGATGTGTCGTCCGAAGTCAATCACATGATTGCCCAGATTGTTATACATGCCAGAGGCTATGATGTAACCAAAACCCAGGAAATCCAACGTAGCTCGGACTCCGAACCATGCAAAGTTCCCCATTGAATATGCAATTAGCAGAGCATAATTTCCATTGATCACCAGGATAAAGAAGGGATGCGTCAAGAAGTCATAGTAAGTTGTTACCAAGGTATGTGTATTACTAAAGACTCGATTAAACAACATGAACGGAAATTCTGGACCGAAGACACGTTGATTTCCAGAGATTTTCGAGAGACTCATGAAAGCTTCTTTGGCTTGATTAATCAAATCGATAAGTTCCGTGCGTCCATGAAGTTGCAATGTTATAAATATAACTGTGAACGAGATAATTAGAGCAGATATCATAACAATTATAAGAATGTAGTGAAAATTGTTTTGGGATCCGAGAATAGTGAAGAGACGTGGTAGACCTAAAATGTATCCCGAAAGATAAATAGCACGGTAAGCTATTGAGAAGATTAACTTTCTTCGGCAGAATTCAACTCGAAAACTTTTCTTTATTCTGAAGAAGACCAGTCCGAAAATCTGCCCGTAGACGTAGAAGATTTTGAAAATTAAAACGTTATTCAAATGATAGCGACCTGTTCTTAACTTCATTTTAAAACTAACTGCAAAAGAAATGGACGGGGGATTTGGAATGTGTAGAAGTTAAGGTACGAGTACTTACTTAATTAATTTCACCCTAGAATGCAATCTATCAAATGCACGAAACATTGATATCGTCAATGCTTAATTTATGGTTCATGAGATATTTTTTTAATACCAATTTGGTGAAGGAAAAAGTATATTTGTGTAGTAATAAATTACCGGTGAGCTCCAAGGTCCCAACAAAAAGTATAAAATGCACTCTAAGGGAAGTATGTTTCCAACGTTTCTTTTGATGAAGAACTGAAGTCTGCAAAAAATAGTATAATATGTGAAATAGGGTGAACTCGAATTCTAACCTAGACTGTTGGGTTTTCGCCCTAGAGTAACAGTGATATTGAAGTTTAAAAAGCAAAAATATCTAAAGTAACTATGAAGAATTTTTTTCTCAAAGATAGGAGCAAAAATAAACAATACAACTAGGATTGACGTTTTTTTTAACTTCCCATAGGGAGTTATTGTAATCGGTCCGATTTGTCAAATTGGAATTTTTGACATTTCTCGACGTTTCAAGGTCCCTAGAGGCTATATCAATCATTTTTAGAGAGATGTCTGTGTGTGTGTGTGTACGTACGTTCGTACGTTCGTACGTTCGTACGTTCGTACGTTCGTACGTTCGTACGTTCGTACGTTCGTACGTTCGTACGTTCGTACGTCCGTACGTTCTTGTACCATTTTTCGTCGTCGATATCTCAAGAACGGGTAAAGATATCGACTTCAAATAAATTTTTTTTAATAGGTAATAACTTCAAAAGAGGCTGAAAGGGCGTTTATTAAAATTCAGTGAGTAGTTTTTTCACTATAACGGTTTAAAAAAAAAGTAAAAATTTTGGTTAGTTTCAAATATCTCACGAAAAAATAATGCTATTGATTTAAAATAAAATTTAATATACTCATTATAAAGTCATACAGATTTGTTATGAATTTGGAAAAAAATGAACATACCGTTATTTTTTTAAATAAAAAAAACTGAAAAAAAAATTTCATAACCCAGATATTCTAAGAACGGAAAACAATTTGAAACTCAAAATAATTTTATTTTACGAAAAATAATGTTTTTGACAACTGGTGAAAATTTCAAAAAAAACTAGTTTACAGTTTTTTTACAAAAAATAAAAACCTATATATAAAATTCTATTGAAAATTGGTAAAAATTGTTTTTCGACTCAAAGTTCTCGAGAACTAGTAGCGATATTGACTTCTAATTTAATTTTCTTTATACATAGTATAATTTTGTACAATTGGTAAAATGTTGACAAATATTGAATTAATAGTTTTTTTTAATAAAAAAACTATTAAAAATTCTAGTGAAAACTAGTTAAAATTGTATTTCAAGTCGAATTTCTTGGGAATGAAAACCGATGGTGCCTTCTAAAGTATGTTGTTTTATACATCGATACCTTCCCCTAAGAATGTATACATTAGCGACATTTCTAAAATTGTTCAGGAAACGAAAAAACGAAGAAAGTTCTAGTTGAATCATAGTGTGCTAAGAGACAATTTTGGTTAAACTAAGTGACATCTAACAAAATTTTTTGTTGCTCGCAATCAACAATCTCAATTTCAAATCTCTTTAAATAATTAAAATGCTTTTCAATCTTAAAATAATGTTTGTTTGAATTTTACAGCTAAAGTTTGTTTTTCTGAAAATTTGGTTATTTGAAAAAAACTAAATATAAAGTTTTCAAGACCACAAATGGGAAGTTATCAGTGTGGGTCGCACCCAGCCTCTTTTTTTTTTTTTTTTTCGAGAGTTTTACAAACTTACTCGTATCGTAGCGTTTTGGTCCGAAGAGAACCAGAGCCTCAAACAATCAGCTTCTTTCAGTTAACTCCGTCCACTCATTTTCGCATTTTTTGAGGTCCTCTTCCATATGCGTACGTAAAGCGTTTCGCGGTCGTTTTGTCACCGCATTTTCTGTGTGGATTTAAAAATTTCGAGGGAAAGGGTCTTTGTGTCCTATCACTATAAATGACTTAATCACTTCAATTGTAGTTAATTGTTGTACATATTTTCTCCTTCGACTTCCCGTCTATGCAAATGGGACTAAGATTTACTCTTAAAACATCTTTAAGTATTTGACGGCGACCATGGCTCTAACTCTAAGCCATATACATCGCTGGATCAGAATGACACTTGCCTAGTTCATTTTAGTTGCTCATAGACTTAAAAGCACAACTGAAACGCTTTGTTCTTCCGATCATGTCGATATTGTCGTTGTTTGTGAGTTATTGGAAAGACCTCATGTTCTTTCCGGAAAGATATTGATGAAGCTACAGTGATCCACAAAAGTCTGCGTACAAGGAAGAAATATTTTTAAAAACTGCTGTTATTCACAAATTTAAAGTGATTTGTTTAAAAAAAAAATATTTTTTAATAAAGAAATGTACAAGGTTTTTATTTTCAACAAAAAAAAATTAAAACAATTATTCATAACAAGAAGAAATTAATAACAACAAAATAAACCTCTGAAATTCTTCCACAAAAGTCTGCGTACAGCTGTAACAGAAATTAAAAAAAGTTAGTTAATATAGACAAATAATTATTTTTTTGTACTACTTTCGCTGTTAATATTTGGTCGGATACCCTTTTAGCCTTATAACTTCTTTCAAACGGTTTTGCATTGAACCTACCAGTTTTTCTGTATAAGAACTATTGATCTTACTCCATTCAAGCAACAAGGCTTCTTTTAACTGCGCCTTTTTGCGGATATCGTGCAGTGCTCGATAGGGTTAATATCTGCACTCTGTGGTGGGGTTCGTAGCAGGTAGGGAGTGTTATATGCCAACCACATAAGCGATTATGGGCGGTATGTTTGGGGTCATTATCTTGCTAGAAGTAATAGTCATTGGATATACCCAGAATTTCAGCACTTGTTTTCAAATTTCTTTTGAGGATAACGATGTATACATATTGATCCATTGATCCTTCTATTACTCCCAGCTTACTGACTTTTGAAGACGCCATACAGCCCCAAACCATAACACCTTCATCACCGTGCTTGGCAGTCTTAATTGTGCATCTGGGATAAGGAGCATCGTTTGGTCGTCGCCACACCCTCAAACGACCGTCAGAACCAAAAATGTTGTATTTTGATTCGCTGGAGAATATAACCTTATGCCAGAAGTCCGGAGGCTTGTTAACATACTCTTTTCCAAATGCTAGCCGTTTCTTTCTCTTTATTTTACTGACCAATGGTTTTTTCCTGGGTGTGCGTGACTTAAACCCCTCTTGAACAATAGCTCTTCTTACCGTTTCTGGATGCACTGTATTGTTGTTATATATTTCGAGCCGTGTGCTTATCGTCATAGCCGTTATAAAGTGATCTTGCTCCACCATTCGCTTGATCACACGCTTATCCCTTTCGGAGAGCTTCGAAGGTCGGCCTTATCTTGTCTCCGATTTAATCTGTCCTGCGTTTCCAAAGCGATCTACCGTTCTCTGTATCGTTGACCGAGCTCTTCAGGTTATTTTTGATATTTCACCATACGACTTTTTTTGTTTAACGTAAAGAATAATAAATCAACTGCCGCTCACTCAAACTTAACTTTTTATTTGCCATTTTTGGCTTTAAAAACAAAAAACAAATCAAAGACAATGATTTGCAATACGCGTTTAGAACGATTAAAAATAAACAAACAATCATATTATGCAAAAACAAATTAATCGATACTTAAAGAGAGTGTAATGCAAGAAATATTCACCTGTACGCAGACTTTTGTGGAAGAATTTCAGAGGTTTATTTTGTTTTTATTAATTTTTTGTGATACGAATATTTTTTTTTATTTTTTTTTGTTGAAAATAAAAACGTGGTAAATTTCTTTTAATGAAAAATACCTTTTTTTTAAATAATTCACTTTACATTTGTGAATAACAGAAATTTTTAAAAAATATCTTCCTTGTACGCAGACTTTTGTGGATCACTGTATATGTTAACAACTGGGTTCGCTCAAGCCTTTTTTTCCCAATCTCTATGGAGCAATATTCGTTCTCAGTCGACATCTCTGGTCCTGGACAATTGCTCTTATATATAGCTCGTTTCTACAAATACTGGTATATATACCCGCCGTTATAAAGGGTTTTCCAATAAATATTTCCGAACTTTGACAGGTAGTTTTTACAGCCATTCTGATGATGGTAATAGCGTTGAACAACATTAAATTGTTTTATGAATGTTGTCTTCCGTTCGAACAACATTTCGCACACTTCACGTATTTTACGGTCAAATTCATCCAGATTTAAATGTTTCGGAAGTGTTTTACTCAGTATTTTTGACGGTAAACAATTTTAATCATATCTAACTCATAGTTTGTTTTATTTAAATTTAAAAATAAGAAATGTTTGATCAAAAACAGCTTAGTAGTTCCCATTGACATTGGAATGTCATACCGAAGGTCGACCTTCGTGCTCTTGCCACTCACAACTAATACCAAGAGTTTCTGCCTTTTGCGAGGAAGTGACGAGTCCTCCAGGAGTATCTCTTGTCAGCAAAAGTGCTTCTCGTTTTGGATGTTCTTACTGAGCAGACAACATGTAAACAGCTGTGGTTGAGAGTTTTAAGTTACAAGGTTCAGCTTCAGGGTCTCTCCGAGTCTTTGACGTCTAGAAAAATTCGGCCTTGAAATCCAGGTGTGCTGCACATAATAAAGATCTTGTAGGCAGATACGCATGTAGCTGGCTCAGTTCAGTGGGTCTTCTTTCTTGAGGATCAAAGGAACTAAGCCGCGATTTCATTCATTAGGCATGTTTTCCTATGACCATATTTAACGTACGTATAAACTGTTTAATGGCTCCAGATTCTTTTTTTACCTAAGTTAAGATTTAGCTATCTTCACTTCATGTACGTTGGGTGAACGGAATCATTATTTCGCGTGGCCGTTAAGTTTCAGTAGTTCAGTCTGCCCAAATGCGGAATTCGATTCGACCCTTCAGCATTGATTACGATTCAAATACGAAGTAGAGTCGAAGTCTTCGGTTTGGACTCTCTAACCTTGAGAGATTTCTTCTTTTCACACTTAAAGCCTCTCAAATTAATTTTATGTATGACAAACCATGGGGCAAATGATCCAGTTAGCCTATCATTATTTTTTCTCAAAACTTTTGAGCGACTGATTGATATCCATTTAAGAACAAGCATTGGCAACAGACTTCTGTCTACTGCTTAACACGCATACATTAAAGGGAAATCGGTGGAAACAGCGCTTCATACACTGGTAACAACCATCGAATACTCCTTTTATCATAAAGAGCATACTATGGTTACTTTCTTTGATATACAGGACACTTTTAACAATGTTGATTGATACGTCTTCAATCGCATCTACACTTCAAATTCTAAATAGTAGGATTATTAGTTCAAAACTGGGAGGATTTTCTGCAAGAAGATCTGTGACTAGATAGACGCTGTAGCTGGTGGCTTATCTCTCTTTCTCTGGATCTTGGTAGCGAACGAACGGTTGCGTTATCTGAAAGCGGATAGTTAAAGGGTGATTGTCTATGATAATGATTTGCTATTCCATACCCGTATCAGAATAGGATCCTAATACCCTAAAAAATCACTTAAAATATGCTTTAAACAAGCTAACAAACTGGGCTGATCGTTGTGGACTGGGTGTGACCCTCACAAAGCAGGTCTTGTATTCTTGTCTAGGAAATATAAAATTCCCCATGTTGACCCCCCTTGTATTAAAGTTATACCAATAACATTCTCCGCCAAAACTCAATACTTGGCTCTTATTTTAGATAAGAAGTCAAGTGGGAAACCTAATATTCAAGAAATAGCTAAAAAGGCCACAGTTGCCCACTTCTCATGTACATGGCTATACACTTCGGTAATCAGATTATCAGACCGATTCTAACGTACGACGACGTGGCAGTGGCTCTAGGCAAAAACATTAAATGTTTAATACTAGGCCATGTCCATTGTCCGACGCACGGTCAGCTTGCTTGTGCATGGGCTCTTCACTAGACATTCTGTTCCATCTAACACGCCTCGATTTGATATATTCGGGAAATAAACTATTGTAAGCCCGGCTATTCGTCTTTTAGCCTCTTCGCAGTGAATAATAAAATTGACTACTCCATCATTCTGAACTCATTCGGGTCACTTCCAAATACTATCGATTACACCATTCCTTAGATTCAATATGATAAATACTTTAAGGTAACTATCCTTTATGAAGACATCTAGAAGAACAAGGCATTCTTAAAAGATGATTTAATCCATTTTTACATAGATGGATCAAAAACTAATGACGGGGTTGGCTCAGACAGACTATATTTAAGTCTCTCTTTTCAATTTCCCAATCTCTATAGCGTGTTTCAGGCGGAACTTTTGGCGATTAACGAAGTTCTGTCTTGACTTAAGGAAAACGTGATCGCCATCTTCTCGGACAGCCAAGCAGCCATTAAATCTCTTGAATCTGTCTCTACCAGCTCAACAACAGGCCTCGACTGCTTATCGTTTAACATTTACATCTGCTGGGTGTTGTGCCACAGGGACATTTCAGTAAATTGTCAAGATGACGAACTCGCTAAAAGTGGAACAATGAAACCTTTATTCCCAGATAAAGCAAATATATGTTTTCAATTGTATTTTTACTTGCGATTTATAGGTACTATAAAAGGCAAGTTATGCATTCGTAAAAAAATTGAACTCGAGATTTTGATCAAATTTGATATTACGATTATAGCGAAGACGAAAAAAGTGGGTCTGGCAATTCTGTCTGTCTGTCTGTTCGATTACAGCTTAACGGCTCGGCCGATTTTCTTCAAATTTGGTAGATATCGGTTTTAATTTTTACCCCCGGATGTCTTTTGATTTGATTTTTTAAAACCAAAAATAACGGTACCTGCCATACGATTTTTTTTTTCGAAATTTTATAAATATTTTTTTTTCTCAAAAACTGTCCCAACGATTTAAAAAAGAAAATCAAAAAATTTAATTTAGTTAAACCTAGGCAATGGTTGAAGAAATTTTTCCAAAACTTAGTAGTTTTGGCACCCCCCTTGGACCATTTTTTTTTGTTTTTGATTTTCTCAAAAACGGTACCACCGATTTTGATCATTTTTTTTATGCTAAAGCTTCACAGCAGTTTGAATATTACTGTGTATTCAAATTTTCCAAAAAAAAAATTTTTGGATTTTTAAAAAAACTTTTTTTTTTTTTGAAAACATAATATTTCGAAAACCTCATGCTCGATTTTTTAAAAACTTGATAAATAAAAGTTTGGAAAAATAATCTACAAGATATGAGAAAAATAAATTAATTTTGCCTAAAAACAACGGTACCCTCCATACAAATGTTAAAAATGGTTTTCGAAAATCGTATTTTTCTCGAAAACGGTTCCGAGAATTTTTTTCTTTCTATTATTTTTTAATATCTGTAATTTAATAAAAAAAAATTTGAAAACAAAATATTACTGACTGTACCTAACATAGAACGATTTTTTTAAATTTTGAATTTCTCATTATCAGCACAACGGATTTTAATGAAATTTCGTAGAGAAAAGCTTCTAAAAAGTTTAAAAAACATTGCATTTCAAAACTTTAAGAAAAATATTTTTTTGAATTTTGAAAAAAAGCAATTTTTTTGTTTTTTGAAAATTCAATATCTCGAAAACGGCTCAATACATTTTTTTTTGTAAATTTAATTTTTATTCATACAATAATAAAAACTTAAAATTGGCTTACCAAAATTTTTTCTTAAAAATGTTTTAAAATTTTCTTATAACGGGTGATTTTTTAAGAGCTTGAGAACTTTTTTTAAAAAAAAAACGCATAAAATTTGCAAAATCTCATCGATTCTTTATTTGAAACGTTAGATTGGTCCATGACATTTACTTTTTAAAGATAATTTCATTTAAATGTTGACCGCGGCTGCGTCTTAGGTGGTCCATTCGCAAAGTCCAATTTTGGGTAACTTTTTCGAGCATTTCGGCCGGAATAGCCCGAATTTCTTCGGAAATGTTGTCTTCCAAAGCTGGAATAGTTGCTGGCTTATTTGTGTAGACTTTAGACTTGACGTAGCCCCACAAAAAATAGTCTAAAGGCGTCAAATCGCATGATCTTGGTGGCCAACTTACCGGTCCAAACCCAATTGCTGCGAACGGCGACGAATCGACATTTCACGGTCTTCAGCAACACTCTCAGAAACAGACGCAATATTCTCTTCTGTACGCACTGTACGCATTCGTGTGGTTGGTTTAATGTCCAATAAAGTAAACTGAGTGCGAAACTTGGTCACAATCGCATTAATTGTTTGCTCACTTGGTCGATTATGTAGACCATAAATCGGACGTAAAGCGCGAAACACATTTCGAACCGAACACTGATTTTGGTAATAAAATTCAATGATTTGCAAGCGTTGCTCGTTAGTAAGTCTATTCATGATGAAATGTCAAAGCATACTGAGCATCTTTCTCTTTGACACCATGTCTGAAATCCCGCGTGATCTGTCAAATACTAATGCATGAAAATCCTAACCTCAAAAAAATCACCCGTTAGAAAACCTTATTTTTTAAGAAACCACTACAAAGACTTATAATTTTTGTTCTTGCATAAATCTACATATATTTGCTTGAATCACATGGCATCCTATTTTTACCTTTAACTACTAAAGAAGTTTTGATGTGTAAACATCTTTCCCGGCGGTAGAGTGAATCCAAAACGTGGGTAAAACTTGTAACCCGTTACGGTTACACGTTACGGTTACACGTTACGGTTACACATTACGGTTACACGTTACGATTACACGTTCTGTGTAGCAACCTACCTTACCGACGATTGCATTAAAACACCATGTTTACATTGGAAATATTGCGAACTTACGACATCGTGTTTACATTAGCCGTGTTTTATTGGTTAGTGAATACACTACATATCAAAATTTAACATTGAAAACAACAACAAACGATTAGTGAATAAAAATAAGCTAGTAATTGAAATGGATAATTTAATGAAGATAGAGTTTCGGATGTTGAAATGTAGGAGGTGTTTAGGTGGTGTCCGAAAAAGTATAATGTGGCATACTTGAGGGTATGTTCGTTGGTATTTATTTTGTTATACTTTGCCGTTACTAATCCAAAGTGTGATCGCTCCGAAATTTACAGAACAAATATTTTTTCAAATACAAAACTTTAATTCATACCATAATTCCGGCTTTACACTACTGCCATTAATTTTGTCATAAAATATTGAATCAATTTACGCGAAGGCGATTGGTTTCGACTGATATATTTTATCAGTTCACTGGCATTTGTTCAAAAATGTCATGTAATTGCGGCATTATGTTGAATTTATATAACAACTGAAAAAATTGCACATTTTAGTTTAATTAATACGATGTTAGGGCTGTTTTAGTATGGAACTAGGTTAAGACAACGATTTTGCAAAATTTTAATCAGACACAGCATCATACTTTCTCTACACTTTTATTGAAGTTAAACTCTCAGAATAGGTACCTATTTTATTTTGTTAGTATCGTTCTAACTTCATATTGTAAGACATTTTCATACACTTTAACATTAATGTAAATATATTATTTTGTATTACTTAGTAATATCTTTCATTCAAGTATTGACTACATTATATTATTAATAAAGTTTTTGCTGAAAGAAGAAGTCATTGATTTTTAATTAATTTAGAAATATTGCATAAAATAATTCAATATACTTTTCTTGTGTTCAAATCAATTTGAGATTTTTTAAAATAATCTCTCATAATATGACTCTTTAACATTTAAAAACGTCAAAATAGGTCTGTTTTCTTAGTTTTTTGCACGAACTACCATTGTTTTAAGGTTGCTCAGAATCAATTTATTAAAAGAAATTGCCTTAGGCTAGGCGGTTTCTTAACTGTTTGGTTCAAGAAACTAAAAAGTTTGTGTTTTGACACAAACAAAACGATTGCCTAAAATGAGTTCGCTATTTTGTGTAACATATAATAATATGCACCTGCGCGGACATTCAACCAAATTGGTCATCTGTTTTCTATAAGTATCCAAACAGTTGTGCAACTAAAAATTGAATGTGCGCTCCTAGCCTTAGGATGATATTAGTTAAAAAATATTTAAAGTTAGAAAACTACTTTAAAGTTAGGAAATATATAAGAAGTATAATACTACTACCTTAATAAGAGGCTGTTTAAAATTTTGCTCCAATATTATTTTATTGAGTACAATGTTTTTTTTCTCCAATACTCCAATACATATATGTGAGAACATTTTGAGTAGATTGTAGAAAAAATATATATTTTTGAACTTTTGTAAGTTTTAAATCAAATTTAACAGTGAGAAAAACTCTAAATCAACTCGATCTGCATTTTCATGAATATTTCAACTCCACCTTAAAACGAGATACAGATCTTTCGAACACATCCATGTAAGTTAATTCAACAAGTAGGAAGGAAGAGTGAGTTAAAGTGTGAATAAAGCGTTTTTTTGGTGCTTGTATTACTGCGCTAGATATATGTAGATTAACAATAAAACGCGCCTATTGGAAACTTTGAGTACTGCAATCTCGATTTTAATACTTTCCATTGCTGGCTAAAACTAAATTCAATCCATTAACGAAAGATTTCATAGTGTGTTCATTCAATGTTTTTTAAACAAATCCAGTTCACGTTAGTGATGGACAATTAAATTTTATTTTATGCTCCCAAAAATGTATTTTCAGAATTGACATTAAATAAAATGTACGATTGGGTCGCACGAACTTGCTCTTATGTATTTGCAAAATCGTCGTTTTAACCAAGTTTCATTGTAAAACAGCGTTAATATCGTACTTATTCGACTAAAATTTTGCATCTTTGTCTTTCTAGAAAAAATTTGGAATTTTGTTTCTAAATACAAAAAAAATAATACTCAAACTTTTGAGGAGCTTTAGCATAAAAAAAAACGATCAAATTCGGTTGTACCGTTTACGAAAAAATCAAAAACTTAAAAAAATGTTCCAAAATCCATTTAAAATGTTGTTCAGGCAATCAGTTGACATCTACAACGAAATATTCTCGATACGTCAAAATTTAATTTGTCCTCTATATCTGTCATATACCATATAATTATTTTAATTATCGAATTAAATATTCTTTATTATATCAAAGTATACTTTTGGCATTCACTATATCAAAATATAGATCGTTCTCCATCTGTCAAGCCATGAACTGGATGATGACTACGACTTCAATGGATTAAAAAAATTAGTTTTTGCCACTTATAATTCCATTACAAGGTGGGAATGATGTCAATTGGTTTGTAAATCTCTGACAGAGGGAGAAAGATAAAGTACAGAAACCTAAAACAAAAAGTTAAGGGATTGGTTTGATTTTGATAAGGTGAACGCTCCATCTAGGATTGTCAAAAAAAAAGTTTTGACATTTTCGATGCATGACAAGTATATTTGTTGGCGGCGTTAAGCCAGATATACATTGTTCAAATGCATGAAAATCACGTACAAGTCTATTATTTCAGTGGCGAGAGAACGTTGCCCTTTGTGGTTTTTTTTTTCAGAAAAATTTTGTTTTTACGAATTTCTTTGGGATTTTTGTAATTTTATCCGAGTAATTTGTTTTATTTTGTCTGTCCATTTCATCATATAATTTTCGTTTGGTGTTTTAATATTTTAATCAGTGCTTATTATGCTGTGTTCTCATCTCTTCGACGTACTATACGCAAATGAACCAATAAATGCATGATCAATCATCAATCTTGCATATACAATATTTCTATGCAGTACGCTAGATTGAAAGGATTTGGATTTTTCTTCAAGCCTACATCCGATCTATATGTGTGACTTTTTCAATAATATATGTACTTACACGCGTGCTTGTCATGCATTTGAACAATGTATATCTAGCTTTAAACGCAATTGCTGAGGTTGAGAAAAAGGCGGAGTTATCGTTCATTCTTCTTTGTGGTTTTCTTTTTTTATATTTGGCGTTCGCTCAGTGAAATTCACTTAACTGAGTAGAGTAAGGAGTGTGAAAAGATGTCTCCTTTTTGCATGAACAAAGTTAACTTACATTAAAAATCGCTGTGTTTAAAAGCACTGATGTACTCGAAATTAAGCCAAAAGAGATTAAAATCGGATTCGTGTAAAAACAGTCTATTTTCTATCAGATAACATCCCTGTTTGAATATATGTAAGTGCAAAAAGCAACATCCCTGTTTAAACATAAGTCAAACAAACTTTACGTTACGCAGCGGAGTCCACTTACTCCTAACACACGCCACAAACTACTTCATCGAAGCATATTGTCGATAAGGTTTTTGGGTTGTGTGAAATGAATAAGTGCAGACACGGCAGTTCACAACTGCTTGGCTCGAGCAACTAAAAGGTTTGTGTTTTGACTAAAAGGCTCTGTTTTTTAATAAGGAATAATCATAGATGTCTATAGTTTCTATGTGTAAAGCTACATATGTAGAGATATTTTTAGATTTAAGTACAAGTGAAAGGGTTAAATTGTGGGAAAAAAAGTGGCTTCCATTTGAATATATTATGTATATAACTACATATCTAAAGTCACAAACTAAATAGTACGATTGCATTGTATGTTTATTGAGTACGTTCGATAACAAAAATTTGGCACTCGGACGAACGTTGATGTTTACACATCTTAACCGTGAGTCCTGGCACTCACACTTTTTTTTTTTTTAGTCATTTAAAAAATGAATTTTATGCTTATGAACAGTTTCTTTAATAACATCCATTTTTGAAATTCATAGCCATTTACATAGGAGCAAGTGCGTGCGACCCAGTCGTGCATTTTATTTTATTTTTTTTTTTTCAAAAACCTAAAAAATATTTTTTTTCGAATATTTTTACATACAATATTATTTTAAATTCAAAGGAGTTCATGTACTAAAATGATGGTCAAAACCGTTAGAGTCGTCAATGAGAAAGTCGAAAATAAAAAAAAAACGGTTTTATGACATTCGTAAGTAACATTCTTTCCTAAATTTGTTTTTGACAAAAACGTAGTCCATGCTCATAATAGCACACTAGTTTTTTTTGCATCAAAATCGTTTAAATCGTTTTCGATATAAATAAGATTTTGCATTTGCATAATGGGTGTATGGCAGAAACCGTTAGGTTTGGAGGCAAAAAAAAAATCAATTTCTCCTCTAGGAATCACCTAAGACCCATAAGTACCGAGTTTGAAGACAGACAGACAGACCATGTACAAACATTATGCCGGACCCACTTTTTTCGTGTTCTCTATCATCAACTTTGATGAAAATCTCGAGTTCGATTTTTTTTCCAAATGCAGAAGTTGCCCTACGCCTACAGTACCTATACCGTAGGTAGGAAAGTGCCTTATAAGAGTGACTCAACCTATTACACAAACGTGTGTTGAGCGATTGATTATTGGTATGGTCCATTGTGAATATAATCAACCTTTTCATTTTCTGAATATAAAGTAGTTAAAATGTAAAACTCCCTTTTTACCCAAAAATAGACACATTCGAACAAACATCTAACAATACGAACCTTTTGAAACTATTCCATTCCACCCCCCAATTTCGATGTACTAGATACTTCACAATTCAGATTCCACAACAATGAAGTTCTCTCCAAGCCACGCCATCGCCATACAAACTCCTATCAACACGAAACATTTACATGATCGGTGAGATAGAAAGATTTATGACCTCCCCAACTCTAACAAGACCGAAAAACCACAAAGTCACATCTACTGAATTATCCAGGTCCAGGGACACAAAAGAAACAAAATCTACCACTGAATCATTTTTACATATTAAAGAACTGCGACCGAAAGCAAACCGATTGAGTGCCGGTCGCATTGCAAAAGACCTGAAAAAATGAACCTAGAGATATGAGTATCACCATAGTTCCAAATGTACTGTTGAACATTCCTTGCCATAAATCAGCGCCTGGCAACAAAGCGAAGGAGTACAAAGGACAAGCAAACGAACACACAGCAGATTAACCATTGTTACCAGTTACCACAGTTAACTAACAGTGCTCCCAGGTTCCAGGGGTCCCATCTCCCTCTCGTTACGAGAATACCTTCCTTGCTAAATATAGTTATTAAGTAAACCTCAGCAGCCTGCAAAAGCAAATCCTTTTCACCATTCAAATCGGTGCTGTTGCTGCATCCCTATGGCCTATAGAGCCGACTTTTCTGACACAAAACCACAAAAGAGGCCGCTTGGGTTCATTGTCTTCGCCATCATCTTCGTTTCTTGAGACTCGAATAATCCGACTAGCAATTCAATTTGTGAAATGACAACGTCAATGTTTAGGGTTTTCTACATTTACATAAATGTAAGTCATTTTTCGAAATGAAGGAGGTGATACTTTCCAGTAATTGGAGGATTAATTCATCCATTCAAATCAGATTTACGATTAAAAGTACGATATTAATTGTGTTGCATAATTAAATTAGTCAAATAGTAATTTTTTATAATTCACACGCGCTCAAGGATTTATTGGGACACGCTTATAATGTTCAACATAAGTATGGCACGATGGTGAGGTACTCGTACGTTAATTATATTTGAAATTTTTGAACCAGACAGCTGAATGAATGTGTCGATTTTCTTGACCAACAATAATCGTTCGGTGGTGTTAGTGCGGTGTGAATTTCGACGTCAATTTCCTAATTGTGTCCTGACAACTGGGCAAACATTCGGGGTCCAAGCTACTTGACTGGACAGTTCATTAGTTAATGCCTGCTGACCGTCCGTCGCGTGTGAATTACTGTCAAGCCATCCTTAACTTCAACAACGAAGAGGGACGATATTGTGTAGAAAATCATCATGAGCGACAAGGCGCATTTCGGTTACGTTCATAAGAAAAATCTTCATTTCTCGGGCACTGAAAATCCGCGTGGGCGGAGCGGCGTTCACGCGGGAGATGTGATTGGGTCATATTTTTTTGAGGACGCCTTCAGCAATATGCTCACTGTTACTGGTGACATTATTGGGCTATGATAAACTACTTCTTACTGCCCGAATTGGATAAGCGGGACTTGGTGAATATGGGGTTTCTACAAGAAGGTGCAACCACACACATAGCACGAGCCACAAAGGATATTGTGAAGGAAGCGTTTTCTGGTCGCGTAACCTCCTGTTTTGGCGATTTGGCATGGCCGGCAAGACGCGATTTATCCATCCTTGACTTCTTTCTCTGGGGCTACTTAAAATCTCGGGCTTATGCCAACAAACCTCACAAAATCGCAGCCCTTAAGAAGAATATCCGACGGGAATGCGATTAGTTATTACCGAAAATCTTGCGGAAAGTCATAGAAAATGCGATAAAACAGGCACAAATGTGTATCCACACTGGCGGAAGCCACTTGACGGTTATTACCTTTTCCACTTAACAAAAAAAAAATTACCAAGGTAAATATATTCATCGCTCAAAATCATTTTTTTTATTTAGTAAAAACGTAATTCAAAAACAAAATTGGATGATTAATTTTGCGCCATTTTGTATAAAAAATGATCAAAACAGTTCGTGGTTAAATCTTCTCCTCCACTCCCCATCTATGCCGACGGGACCAAAGATCACACGAAGAATTTTCCTCTCGAAACAGCCTAAAGCGCTCTCATCCACCTTCGACAAGGTCCATGTCTCTGCACCATAGACAAGAACCGGGATGATAAGGGTCTTATACCGAGAGAGGTCTTTGCTACTCAATTGCCTTCTTAGTCCAAAGAAACAGCGATTGGCAAGAATTATTCTCCGTTTGATTTCAGCACTGGTGTTGTTTTCAGAGTTTATAGCGGCGCCTAGGTATATGAAGTCCTTCACTACCTCAAAGTTATAGAGCTGTCTATAATGACGTTTTGTCCAAGACGTCGGTGTTGTGTGTCCTTTCTTGATGACAGCATATACTTGGTCTTGCCCTCATTTACCGCTAAACCCATCTTCTTCGCTTCCGTCTCAATGTTCACAAAAGCGCCACAGATATCACGCTTTGTTCTTCCAATAATCTCAATGTCGTCGGCGTATCCGAGTAATTGGACGGACTTTTGAAAGATTGTGCCTCTTGTGTGAGTTTTGCACTATTCTTTCAAGAACTATGTTGAAGAAGTCGCACGATAGAGCATCGCCCTGCCTAAAACCTTTTTTGACATCAAATGCATCGGTGAGATCTTTTCCGACCTTGATGGAGCAGCGTGCATTCAGTGCCGGATTAGCCACGAAGCAAGAGTAGCAAATGCTACGGGCCCCGCGCATTTAGGGGCCCCGCGCACCAACGTTTTCTGACCATAAAAAAGTATTATTTATATATTAGATTTAGTTACAATTACTAAGAAGAAAATATTTGCACCAAAATGATCAACTAAAATTTTATTTTTCTATCTGCTGGTCATACCAAAAATCATGTTTCGCACCGCACTACACGCAAATTGGACAACGGTATGAAATGCAGGTGTTTATTGTCACCATTGATAACGTACTCACTGCTTTAGGTAAACGTATTAAGAGAACAGTTATCATAAAATTGCTGGCATTTTCGGAATATTCCGAGAGCTAAAATCTCTTCCTGATTCAAAATAGCTATTTTGGCCTTTAGTCCAGTCCACAAAAATTGGCGTTTCGTCCGGGTGATCGCACATGGACTCATCAGTTGACTGTGAGGACCTTGTCAATACGCAATTTTTATTAAATTCAGTTCATCTTACATCGATTTTTTGACAAAAATCCAATGTGAACTATATCCAACCAAGATTAAAATTGTAATCATTAACGTTGGAATATTTTGCCATTTTGAATCAATAATTCAACAAGTCTATTAATAGTGCTGCTTGGCTGATTTATTTCAGTCGTACGAGTATATAGAATTTGTATTATAAAAACCTTCATATAAAATCTCTTCCACCAGAAGAAACTTTGAAAAAATCTACAACCATAGTAAGTGCTTACGCAGATGGAGGACAGTCTGAGCAACGAATTAGTGCAGTTCGCTTCAATGCTCAATTCTGATGTGGCTGGTATTATTGACAGCACGAATCTTGAGGCTCTGGAAATGCAGGTTTACAAGCTGTTGATAAATAACTTTTTACAATCTTGTTTCCCGAACGTTGAAATTGCTTTGCGCATTTATTTGTCTCTCATGATCACCAACTGCAGTAGTGAACGATCGTTCTCAACATTAAAACGTGTTAAAAATGAATTGAGCCAACAACGTCTTAATCACCTCACTTTAATGAATTTTGAACACGATTTACTCCGAGAAGTCGATATCAACAGCATTATTTTTAAATTTTCCCAAATTAAATCAAGAAAAGTTTTGTTTTATTTAATACCATAAACTTGATAAGTACCTAACCTAAAACAGTCTAAGGGCCCCTAAATAGAATTTGCTACAGGCCCCGCGCTGGCTTCATCCGGCACTGCGTGCATTCTCCATCGTCATCCTGCACAAGCGGACAAGTTTGTCAGGGATGCCAAAACTAGATATTGCTCTATATAGTTGGTTCCTATAGATGCTATCGTACGCGGCTTTGAAATCGATGAAAAGGTGGTATGTGTCGATTTGTAGCTCCTGGGTTTTTTCCAAGATCTGCCGTAATGTGAATATTTGATCGATGGTGGACTTTCCTGGTCTAAAGCCGCACTGATATGAACCTATCAGGTTGTTGACGAAAGGCTTCAGACGTTCACATAATATGGCAGAAAGGATCTTGTACGCAATGTTCAGGAGACTTATGCCTCTGTAGTTGGCGCAGTTCAGAGGGTCTCCTTTCTTGAGGATCGGACAGACAATACTGAGGTTCCATTCATCGGGCATGCTTTCTTCCGACCATATTTTGCAGATGAGCTGGTGCATACTTCCAACCAAGTCATCGCCTGCCGCTTTGAACAGTTCGGCAACGAGGCCATCAGCTCCAGCGGCTTTGTTGGACTTGAGATTCGATATAGCTATCTTCACTTCGTCCAGGTCGGGTGGGCGGTATTGTTAGTCTGCGTCGCCTAGGTTGAATGGTACTATCTCTATAGCAGCGGCATTTTCTTGTTCATCGCCGTTATAAAGATTGGAGAAATGTTCTTTCCATATTTTCAGCATGGACTGCGGTTCTACTACGATGTTCCCGTGATTATCCTTGCAGGCTTCGGCTCGGAGATTGTATCCTTGTGATGATTTTTTTTTGGCCTTAAGTGCTTGAATTATTTCAGGATTTTGGGCATAACATCGGCCTTTCACGGTTCTCCCCAAGCAAAAGTTTAAAAGGGTCCGATCGCAGATCCGAGGCGGCCAATTGACATTGCCAAGACGGCTGATAACACGATTTGGGAATTTGATTTGGACAATAGCGTGCGGGTTTTTCGAGCCCCAGATGCGGCAATTTTGTTTGTTAACGTAGCCGCCGAGATGAAAATGGCCCTCTTTAGAAAAAATGATTTTTCGTCCAAAATCGTTGTCCAATTCAAGCTGCTCTAAGGCCCAAACTGCGAAGCTATAACGAAGCGGATGGTCGTGCAACTTCAATTGCTGAGTCAATTGATCTTTTGGAAGCGAATATTCCGAGATCTTTGTGCGGAATTCTCCTCAGGCTCGTATGCGTGAGACGTTGAGCTGTTGAGATCGATAGCGAGTTGGTGTTCGTAAATTGAGTCTCACACTCTCGGCTCTGCAGCCACATTCTCATTTGTGCGCACGCGTACGATGACGACGGGGACCATGAGTGTTGTCCACTAGCATACCAGTCACGAACTTGCGTATAGCAGGCGCAGTGGGTGTTTTATTTAGGCCAAAACTTTTTTTCAAAAAACACACAGTTTGGGCTACACAGCACTCACTTTGGAAATAAGTTTTCAATATTTCCCAACGTTGTTCACAAACGTAAAGCGACTTACGAGTATTTCGTTCCGCAGAGGTATGATACTGACTTTCTGTCAAGATTTGGAGCCGGAAACAGCTATCAGTGTCAAAATAGCCCATGATTTATAAAGAAACCACTAGATGGCCCACCCTTAAACTTGCATAAATTCATATACATATGCCTAAGAAAGCACGTGGCATTCTGTTTTCATATCCAAGTACTAAAAGAGTTGTTTTATCCATTTAAAAAATGAATTTTCTGCCTATGAATATTTTTCTGTACTAACATTCATTTAAAAAAATTTGAATCTCTTTAACATTAGAGCAGATTCAAGCGACCCAGTCGCTCCATGGAGCCGATGATTTATAAAATCTTTTCATCTGATAAGCCTCTTTTTCATTTATGTTAATGTTGTAAATGTTAATGGATGAGTGCGGTATGCAAAGAGATAAAGACCGAAAATTTCGTCCATAAAACTAAAACAGTCTGAGCACTACAATTTTGAATCTAATTTGGAAGCATAACTTCTGACCTAATGACCGAGTAGCAAGGAAAATCCTTCGTAAATTAACAATAACTGCCTTTTATCTTTTTCTTTTTCTTTAACTTATTCCAATCCACTAGATTGCGGCCACCAGAACTATTTATGCCATTTTTTTTGTGTCCTGCTCCTTCCAAAAACTTACTTTGTTTAAATGATCAAGATATAAAAATGTCATATTCAGTAACATTATGGCCGAAAAAAAATGTCTTTTCTTCCAACTTCATAATCTGACCCAGTCCCATCAGAATGGCACTAGAGCATTTGTCTGGAGTGTGTGCGTGTGTTAACCACACAAGCTCATTGAAATTCATAAATGAAATTGCTCAATGCTCATCCTCCCAAACTCGGAATAAATTGTCATATAAACTCAGCTCTTTATAGCGTCTTGAAAGGCACACAAATTTTCTGCTCGACTAGCGACGAATGGAAATCGAAAATTTATGAACCTCTTCTAACCGCGATGCCATCACCACCAGTCAGCCCACAATTTTAGCCTGGTCGCTCCTATAATAATTGCAATTTGGACGTTGAAGTTCATTTCTAAAGCTGAATGACTCTTGTTCTTCTTCTTCTTCTTGGGGTTCGTTTCTTGTTCTTCGTGGTCGTCTTTGACTATTCGCTGGTACTTCTGGTGGGATGTGGTTCATCGTCATCATATGGTTGCCAAATTTAAGAGATCTAAGAACCTGGAAATTATATTTACTTTAAGTGCATTTCTTGCAAAAGTCCAAAATCGTAGTTTTACTAAAGCTTAAAGAAAACCGTTGGAACCGTTTTTAAGAAAATTCGACAAGACTAAATTTGATGTTTAGCAGCTTTGAATTGAGTTAATCTTCTATGAAACTATGTAAATACAAATGCTGCCAACTTGAAGCAAACCGGTTCTTCCATTTAGGGTCCAGGCCGATAGGAGATATACGGACGCAGGACCGAATAGATGCACGGTCTCACAGACGATAAGGCAAAAAATACTTTGTAGGACTACTCCATCATAGAAGTGGTAAGTTTAATGAAAACCTAAAATTGTGTTGCACCCAGAATTCAAGAGCCCGTCAGTTAAGATATATCATTATTGCTTTTTGCGAAAACAGGGACACACATATTAGTACTTTAAAAGTGTAAAATAGTCGTTTGTTCAATAAAAATCTGTTTAGGTGATATTTTTGGCTTAGGCTTTTTGAAGCAAGACAGTACCCCTTGGCATAATGGTTAGTGCTTTGGACTGTCATGCGGAAGGTCTCGAGTTCGATTCTCAGCCGCTGCAAGAAAGAATTTTTCAAGGGTGTACTGTCACTTGCGAGGAATTGACAAATTCTCCAAGAGTATTTCTTGTCATGGAAAGTGCTGCTCATTAGCCGTTCGGAATCGGCAGAAAATTGTAGGTCCCCTCCGTTCCTGCCAACACGCACACAGGAATGGTTGAGAGTTGTAAGTCACTAGGTCCTGGTTCACTACGAGCTGTTGCACCACAAAATTTATTTAATTTATAAATTTTTGAAGCAAGGCGGTCAGCGATCAGACGAAAACATGCACGTGCTGTAACTATTCGGGACTGGTGGAAGTGTGATCATAGCCTCTCCGCGGCGGCCGCTAGAAACAAGCCTTTTAAAAAGAGTTGGCTAATATGATCAAGCTGGTTCCTCAGGTTGGCGACAGGTTAATTCCCTGTCCCGTAAAACTAAAAGAATTACGAGACCGACAACAAGCCTCGTAAGCCGACTGATCTCACGACAAATTTTCTTATGGAACGTACGATCGCTCTATAGAGCTCGAGCTGCTCAGCAGCTATCCGATGCCCTTTCAAAATATAAAGCTGACATAACAGCTGTTTAAGAAATCAAATGGACAGTGAATGGTGTTTTACAGAAGAAAGAATAATGTCGTATACTACAGCTGTCATACAAAAAACCATTTGCTCGGGTTAGGTTTCCTAGTCAGCGAAAAAATGAAGTCTACCATCATCGGCTTTAACGCTATAAGCGAAAGGCTATGCAGATGCACCCTTCGCGTGCGAGGCAAATTTACGAACATCAGCCTCATTAACGTTCACGGATCTACGGAGGAGTCCTCAGATGAAGACCGTCGCCACTACTCGAACTTGATGACGGTACGAACGTACCGAGGTGCCAATATCGACTCGGATCACTATCTTGTTGGTATGGTTTTCCGAGGGCGGATTGCCTTGCGAAGACGTATTGCATCCGCGATCCGCCTCGCCGATCAGGTTCGAATCAACACGGCTGCCCTGCGCAATGAAAACACCAGTAACACGTTTGGTAATGCGTTTGGACTCGCCCTAGAATCACTTGATTTAGGGAGAGTAAGTCCTGGACCCAGTATGCTGTGCGTAAATGAGAAGTGGATACGCCTTAAGAATACTATCATTAGTACTGCCAACTCCGTCTTAGGCAGCAGTCGTAAAAATCGGAACGACTGGTTTGATTATGAATGCAAGCTAGCGACTGAACGTAAGAATGTTGCGTACCGAGCAATGCAATAATCTCATAGAACGCGGGCACGCGAAGAGGAATATAAAGAGCTCAGAAGAATAGAAAAACGGCTTCACAGACAAAAACAATCAGCCTGGGAGAAGAACCTAATCTGTGAAATAGAAAATAGCCGAGACCGAGAGCGAGATCCGCACCAGGCGCTGAAGTTCTATCAATCCGTCCGAAACATGACGCAGTACACACCACGCTGCACATACTGCAAGAACGGAGAGGGAAATCTGATCACCGATCCTGAAAGCATACTGGAGCGATGGGAAGTGTACTTTAATGAATTGCTAAATGGTCAGCTCACTGCAGAAGTGGAGGCTCCACTACTTCAAGAAGAAGACCCTATGTTGCCGCCACCAAGCATAGAAGAGGTTGAGAAGGCTATAGGCCGGCTTAAGCAGAACAAAGCCCCGGGAGCCGATGGCATACCAGCCGCATTATTCCATCACGGCGTCAAGCAATTCATGATATTATAGTGCACGTATGGGAGCAGGAAGAAATGCCAGAAGACTGGCGAAAAGGCATAATATACCCCATACATAAGAAGGGAGATGAACGTGCAGCAATTATAGAGGTATCACGTTGTTGAGTACCGCCTATAAGATACTCTCCTCTATCCTACAAGACCGGATAACCCCATACGCTAAAACCGTCATCGGACAATATCAGTGTGGTTTCATTCCAGGCAAATCAACAACTGATCAGATCTTTACCCTTAGGCGATGGAAAAATGTCTAGAATTTAACATCCCAACATACCATCTGTTTATAGACTTTAAGGCTGCCTCACAAGTAGCACAAAATGGTATAATTTCGGTATCACATTTCTTAATTCATACTTTATTCCTTCTTTATTAGGTATGTAAATTTATGCCTACTTAATTCCATCTTAATATGATCTTTATTAGGTATTGTTCTAAAGAACTTAACATGGTGTGTTTACTTCTACTTAAAGCATTCTTAAATACTTCTTAAATGGGCATTTCTTAAATCGGTTTTTTTTGTTACTTAATTCCTTCTTTAATCCTTCTAAAAACATTCCTTTTTTATTTTGGTATTAAATCGGTATTTTTCAGATTCTTTAATACGTATTTAAGTCTTCTGAAACAGTATGATTTATAACGCCGTTTTCGTACTTTTAGTTTTAGATGGAAAGCAAAATGTGTAAACCGAATTTATTAAATCTTTAAAAAAAAAAGAGATTGTTTCATTATTGAAGACAAACAACAATTAAAATAGCATTTGTGACGTTAACAATCAAAACGGTGCTAAAGGCACTTTTTTCAAAATATGGAGTGTATGGTATACCAAAATTTGCGTATCAAAGAGAGCTATAGAATGGTGGAAAAATTGTATTTCAAAACGGTCTAGTTTAGAAGTTATTACTATTTTAATGTTGAGTTAAGGATAAAAACGAGGCTATTTGTTATTTTAACAAGCTATTTTTCATACAATGCTTGTAATTTTCAAAACAGCTCTATTTTTCTCTAAATGAAATCAAATAGATAGGATTGTTTTTCAAAAGGAGCTAAATAATTTTGGGCGCTAAAATTGTTGACCCTTATAAAAGGATCTTTAGTTTACCTATCGTATTCTTTGTTATCATTGTTAAATAAGTTTTAATGAATTCCAATAAAAAGAACTTTTCTTTACTTAAATGTTCTCTTATTTTTTAATTTTACAGGCATTTGAGAATCAAAATTTAAGAAACTTATTTTCAAAACGCGCTAAATATATTTTTAACAAACAAAACTGCGTAAAAAAAAAAAACATTTCACTAAAGGACGAAAATGAAAGGTCCCTTTAGTATTTTTTTTGGTCAATCTAATAAAAAAGACTTCTACAAATTTTACAAAATTTACTGCATTGAATTAACTTAAATATTTTAGGAATTATAGTTTTCCGCCCTTTTGCGCGGTTTCATGTTCACTTTTTTTAGCCTCTGTTTGATTGTTAACGTCACATTTATTTAAAATTTGACTTTTTTGATGACATCCGTTTATGTAACTGACAAAATGTCCATACTTAATTCATACTTTATTCCTTCTTTATTGGGTAGGTGTGCTAATTTATGGCTACTTAATTCCGTCTTAATTTCGTCTTTTTTAGGTATTGCTTTACAGAACTTAACATGGTGTGTTTACTTCTACTTAAAGCATTCTTAAATACTTCTTAAATTGGCATTTCTTAAATCGGTTGTTTTTGTTACTTAATTCCTTCTTTAATCCTTCTAAAAACATTCCTTTTTTATTTTGGTATTAAATCGGTATTTTTCAAATTCTTTAATACGTATTTAAGTCTTCTTAAAGAGTATAATATTAAAAACACGAGAGAGTTATTTGAGTAGCACTTTGAGACAAGATATTTTAAGTGTCACAGTGGCACAATAGGTAGAGCACAAGCACGGCAAGCGAGAGGACTCGGGTTCGAATCTCAGTGGAAGCACAGAGGTAAATTAAAAAAAAATAACTTTTAAAATTCTTTCATTCCAGCAAAAATTCACATAAAGATAGAATATAATCAACAATAGTAAAAAAACAGATAATAAAAAAAAAAATATTTTTATTGTTTCTAATAATTTTTTTAAGAATTTCCGTAGCTCTTTAAGAAGGAGTTAAGAAGTATTTAAGAAGATGTAAGGAACTATTTAAGAAGGAGTAATGAAGTATTTAAGAAGAATGATATCCCGATTTAAGACCATTTTAAGACTCAATTTATCTTCTTATTTCCTTCTATCGGACCGCCCACTTGCGCCTTTTCTCTACTTAATAGGAACTTAAATCCGTCTTATAGAAGATGTCAGATACCGATTTAGAATTCTTAAAGACTTCGTTAAGTAATTCTGTGCTACTTGTGCTATGATAGCATAGCCAGGGTAGAACTTTACAAAGCCATGAGAGAATTCGGCATCCCAAATAAATTGACACGACTATGTAGGTTGACCATGACCAATGTAACAAGCCAATTAAAAATAGCCGGATTGCTATCCAGACCAATCAACATTTTTAATGGACTCCGACAAGGGGACGGTTTGGCCTGCCTCCTCTTCAACCTGGCGTTGCAGAAAGCAATCCGTGACTCTCGCACGGCAACAAGAGGGACCATCGTCAACAGGTCCAGCCGGTGGGCAGGGCACCTAGCTCTCATGAGCGAAGAGGAACCTGCTCGGAAAGTTCTTTGTGGTACATTCTATGGTAGACGACAGCGTGGTAGACCATGCTTGCGCTGGAGAAATGGCGTAGACCAGGACGCCCGAAGCCTTGGGATGCACAACTGGATGGCGTCAGCTCGAAACCGGGATATGTGGAGAGACCTGTTGAAAGGGGCCAGGACCGGAACCCGGTTGTCGAGCCGATGATGATGATGATGATGTTTTTGAAGCGAAATTCCGCTGTGTACCAAAAACAAACTTTGACGGAACAAAGCACAAACATTCTACTTAAATCTAAAATCAACTTAAATTTCCAAATCTGAGACTCACGCCGACCTTGCTTTCTTTAGAATTTCCTTGGATTTAAGGAACGCTTTTTCGGATTCCAAAATTTCGTCAAAAAAAATGTGTGTGATGAAGTGATGAACCAATGAGTTCATCAAACCTAACATGATTTTTTTCAGAAATTGGCAACCACGCCGCTTGCCCTAAGGAAGTAATTGAAGAGGTTACTTAAACTTTCGCTTTGGCTGTGGTTACTTTATTCCTTTTTTTTGTTCTGTCTTTGCCAAGCGTTTACTTTCAAATCAAAAGAAAAACTATTCCAAGAACAAGGGGTTCCTTAATTGATGGTGATGGCGATGGTGATGCCTTCAAACGTCCACTAACCGATTTCTAGATGAATTCAGGTCTCAAGTAGCGAGAAGAAGAGTTTTAAAAAAATCTATTACATTTGCAAAACTCTTTGACCACTGAGTATTTTTCTGATGCTTCTGTTTCTATGTTCAACCACAAATTGCAAGTTAAAGAACTAGTTAGTTCCACAAGAAGCATTCCTGCAAGCCTTAAGATTCTCTTAAGGTTGTGTATCTGCTTTCTGCAGTTTGGTGAACCATTCGGATAATATTTAAGGGTTAAGTGGCTTCATTTGTAAGTAGCCGAGCTGAACATACCTTTAAACGGAAACTCAAGCTTCATGAATTAAATGAAGCTCGCGTCGACCAACCGACACACGACGAGAATGACTTTGGATTGGTAAATTCAATATTGAAGGGAGTGAAAGTTTTCTAAGCAACTTTTCCCTAAAAGTGCGTTTATGGACAAGAAAAGTTCAATAAGAGTGTATCTACATAGTTGAAGAAGGCTAAAGATGCGAAGGAAGAACCAATAAATAAACTTAAATTGAACACTTGTTTTGGGCCAAAGATATTTTCAAAAGACAGACATTCTTCTGGCTTATGAATTATTAAGCAGAATCGATGATACGCTTCAAGTTGGGAAGTTTATTTCTGCGGAAAAATCTTTGATGTTTATAGTACATTTATTTTTAATGAAATTTACAAATAGATAGAAGTTTTTGCATTCGCAGAACTTTTTGCTGACTTCTCGTTTAACCGAGTTTGTGAAGCGGTCAAACGTTTTGACATCAATACTTGGCAAAGAGAACTTTTAATTTAAAAATGTATGTAAACCGTCTTTGTTTCTATGCCAAACCTGTGGACACATCGTTTAAATGGAGACAGACACACAGATTTACAATTTTAGACTTAGAACAGGAAGTTCAATCTGAAGCCACATTATGGAACATCTTGGACGAAAATTCGGCATTTATAAGTCGTTGTTTCTTCCAGCGTTTGGGGAGAGTCCCCTCAGCTAGGCAACTGTTGTATATGTTGAAGAGCAGTTGTGGGCAGGATTTGGCGATTTGTTTTGAGGGCTTCTACTGCTACCCCATCACGTCCAAGAGCCTTTTTATTCTGCAGAGCATTTGTGGCTGTCATCAACTCTTCTTCACTAAAGGCTTGTATTTCTTGCCGGGGTAGTCCAGATAGTACACGATCAGGTGGTCTAATTGGGTGAGTCGGGAATAGTGTATCCACAATATTTCCCATACTCGTATTTTCTCCATTTAGGTGTGTTGTGGTCCTCTGAGCCCCAAGCTTTTTCATAGCGACTTTGTAGCCGAGTCCCCAAGGATCGTTTTTGATGCCTTGTCGGAGTTCCTTCCATTTCCGTTTCTTGCTCATTTTAATGGCTCTTCTGAGCTCATGGCGTTTGTCTTGACCTCTTCAGGTACGTTTTCGAGATGCTTGTCGCATCTTCTTCTGCAACTGGTGACTTTTCGCCTCAGATGTAAGCAACTTCTGCGGAGTTTCGGAATTTTATCCGTCCACTAGTAGGTAGACAGGCTTTTTTCTTTCGTTGGAGAAGCTCTTTCGGGACATTGAGGCATCACAAAAAATATGCCTGTCGGACAAGCTGCATTGAGGCTTCAACTTTTTCTTCGGCAGTGCCTTCCATTTGGAATACAGGGCTCTTCCCTTCTTCGATCATTCTATTCATTATTTCCACGTGAAGTCTATTGGCATTCCATCTTACCGTTTGGGTTTGGTTTCGATTTGTGATCCGGTGGTTTTCCTCAATACAAAACATGATGTATTGGTGATCACTGCCTGTATAGTCTTCAATGACTCTCCAGTTTCTGATCTTAGACATTATCCCTTTTGTAGCGAGAGTTATATCGGGCGCCTAGGTTTCCTACTTTTCTAAAGGTGGGGGTGTTTCCTACTTTTACAACACGTTTAGACCACTTCTCGCTGCCATTTCAAGGCTTTGCCTTCCTCGGGAGTCTGTTGTTGGCATACCCCACTGTTTTTTGTGATAGTTTTCACAAATTTTAAATTCAATAAAAATACAGTAAAAAAGAACTGTTTAAGTTTTGTATACATATATTTAATCTTTTAAATTAACTTGCTGCAAACTACGTGTGGTATAAAACAGATCTCAACGACTAGTAGCCTTTTGATTTTAAATTACAATTCAGGAACATAGGTATGTTTTCGTTAAATATAAATTGAGAGCTTATTCAGCGTTTAATCTTAAGTGTTAACTTTAAAGTTTTTATTCAATACTATTTTAATTATTTATTTATTTTGAAGTAGGGATTTAAGCAAAGTATTTTAAATGAATTTATTTATTTCAAAGTAAAATTTAAAGCAAGTAATTAAAATTTATTCATTATATATTACTTATAAAATGTATGGCATTAACATTCTGCCCGCCTTGAAGTATCTGAGGGATATCTTCAATCACCTATTGGAAGTGGTGCTATCCGATGAATCGCTCTGCGAATAAGTCCTTTTTTGGTTGATACATCAACGACTCGAACCTTACCATCTGGGGATTCAATCAAATTTGAAATCCGTCCCAAGAGCCAGTTTTGTGGAGATGCATTGTCATCACCAACAAGAACAATTGTGTTCAGTCTGACGTTATCTGACGAAGTCTGCCATTTGACCCTTCTTTGAAGCTCGACAAGGTACTCTTTCGACCATCGATTCCAAAAATGCTGCTTTATTAAAGATAGTCGTCGCCACCTCTTCAATGCCAACATCTGGAAATCTGCGACTACTGGTTCGACTACTGCATTCATGGGCCCACCAATCAAAAAATGACCTGGTGTAAGGACTTCCTCATCGCTTGGGTCATTAGACATCGAATACATGGGGCGAGAATTCAGTATGGCTTCTATATCTGCCACCACAGTAGACAGCTCTTCAAATGTAAGACAGGCTTCGCTGACGGTACGAACAAGATGATTTTTGGCTGACTTTACGGCTGCCTCCCATAGACAACCGAAATGTGGAGTTCTGGGCGGTATATGATGAAATTGGATTCCCTCTGTAGTACACCAATCGCTTATTTTCTTTTCCATCTGCTGTTCCAGAAAACTCTGCCTGAATTCATCTAATTGGTTACGGGCTCCAACAAAATTCGTCCCATTATCGCAGTACAAGTCTTGGCACAGACCACGCCTTGCTACGAACCTCTTGAGTGCTGCAATAAAACCTTCACTGGACAAGTCCGAAACGACCTCTAAATGGACGGCCTTCACAACAAAGCAAACAAAAACTGCTACGTATGATTTGGTAGTTCGTTGTCCTCGCAGCTTGTAAGTCGTCTGAAATGGTCCACAAAAATCGACGCCAGTTTTCAAAAATGGTCTTGCAGGTTGCACTCTATCAGCAGGTAGATTGCCCATGATTTGTCCCAACATCTTTGGTTTGTATTTGAAACAATCCCAACAGCTATCAACGACCTTTTTTGCAAGTCTGCGGGCATCTACCACCCAGAACCTCTGTCGCACGATTCCAACTAAAGCTTGGGGACCTGCATGATAATTTTTATTATGTAAATTTGTAAATAGGTTTTTGACAAAGGGATTAGATTTAGGAAGAAGGATAGGACATTTTACAGAATAAGGTATGTCCGCATTCAGCAGACGCCCACCCACTCGGAGGAGTTTAAATGAGTCACCATCAAGGAAGGGATTGAAATTTTTGACGGGACTCTTTGGGCTAATCATATCTCCTTTTTTTAATTTGTGAATTTCCTCCTGGAAATTCTTTTGCTGTATATTCCAAAGAATCCTCAGTAGAGCGTCATTTATCTCATCTGCTTTTAAAGATGTGCTAAATCGCAGTTCACCTTTATCAAAAAATTCACCTCCTTTCATCTTCTTACGAACAACAACGATCCAACGAAGTATACGAGCAAATATTCTACTAATTTTATCTGTGCTTTTAAAACGCAAGTAATATTTTTCAAAATTTTCATCTATTCTTGTTGACAAAAGAACCACATTACATTTCCGTATACCAGGAGTATCTTTTTCTATCACCGACAAATCTTTTTGTACAGGCCAATTCTCTTCTGGTAGTTTAAGAAATGCTGGACCCGGAAACCATATACTATCCGTTAATTCACTTCCAAAGGCGCCTCTAGATACAATATCAGCAGGGTTTTGTTTCGTACTCACATATTTCCAATTACCTTGCGGCAAACTTGTTTGTATCTTTGATACTCTGTTGGCTATAAATACTTCCCAGTTAGAAGGATGAGCTGAAAGCCAACACAAAACAATTTCTGAATCGGTCCAGAGGTAAATGTCTTCAACTATATGTGAAAAATTTGAAAGAATCTTCGAAATCACTGAAGCTAGCATTTCCGCTGCACATAATTCCAACCTCGGCAAACTTTGAGTCTTGATTGGAGCTATTCTTGATTTAGCTGTAATCAAATTGCATGTGGTTATACCTGTTTCATCAACTGTTCGCAAATAGATACAGCATCCATATGCACGCAAAGATGCATCCGAGAACCCATGAAGTTGAATGTTTCTGGATCCCAAAGCTAACACATATCTTGGAATTTTAATCGACTTCAACTACTTCAGACGATTACGAAAAACTTCCCATTCAGTGAATACTCGTAATTGAACTGATTCATCCCAATCAGTCTTTTTTACCCAAAGGCTTTGCAACAAAATTTTACCCTTAACAACGACTGGGTTAATTAGACCTAATGGGTCAAATAGAGTAGACAGCTCAGAGAGAATAATACGCTTTGTAATTTTTGGTTTTGAGTTAAATTGTGGAACTACATACTGCAACTCATCTGATGATGGATTCCATTTGATTCCTAGAGTTTTTATTATATCCGCATCATTTATTCTAAGTGGTTTCTCTCGGTCCATTTCCGGAACAACTTCCAACAAGGTTTTTTCGTTTGTCCACCACTTTCGAAGTTCGAAGCCTGCGCTATGCAAAAGAGTCCTTACTTCTTCATAAATGCCTAATATCTCTTCTGGCGAATCTCCTCCACTAATCAAATCGTCCATATAAAAATCCTCGCTCAAAACCTTGGAACCTAATGGAAATTTCAAGGCCCCTTCTTCTGACAAAGTTCTGAGACAGCGAGTTGCTAAATAAGGAGCGGAAGTAGTTCCATATAAGTCACCGTATTTAGCTTATATATCTTTAACGAATCTGTACGTTTAGTCCTCCAGAGAATACATTGATATTTCCGATCCTTTTCAGCCATAAGTATCTGACGGTACATTTTTGAAATATCGGCTGTCAATGCAAATTTGTAACAGCGAAAACGTAAAATTATTGAGTATAGATCATCTTGTATTATGGGTCCTTTCATTAAGAGATTTTCCGGATGAAGTTTTAGCACTACAATCGAAAACGACAGTAAGCTTTGTTGTTGAAGAATCCGGTCTTAAAACATACTGATGAGGTGAAAAGTATTTCATCTTTTTAGCTTCATCGAAACTTACTTTAGACATATGTCCAAGATCTTCGTATTCCTTCAAAAAATCAACATATTGGGCCTTAACTGTGGTGTTCTTCTCAAGTCTCCTTTCTAACGACATAAATCTCTTTTTTGCTATTTCCAAGGATTCTCCTAATTCTGATGGGTCTTCTTGGAACGGAAAACTCACCACAAATCTACCTTCATCGTTTTTTGAGACTGTATTTATGAATTGTTCTTCACATCTTTTCTCTTCAGGCTTTAAAATTCTGGAAGTTATGGGATAGTTTTCGATTTCCCAAAACTTTTCAACAAATTCGTGAAGACAGTCATCTTTTGACTGCTGTTTACTACATGACCTACCCACCAATGAAGCTGAGTTAGATGTTCCCTGGCCAGCAGTTTCACCATCATTGTTGACTGTGAATCTGTGAAGCAGTTTATGATGTGGTAAGGAATAAATGGTGCACTTTGGCTTTGTACAATGCCGAACAGAATGATCCTTTCCCAAACAATTTATACAAAGGATTCGTTTTTTCGCTTCCAGGAACCTCCTTCCCACTGGTAAACTCAAAAAATCTGGACAACAATCGACTAAATGTTTCAAAGACTGGCAATATTCACATTTTATACGCTCTGCTGTTAAAGTTGTACCTCTAAACTTTTTAAATTGTTTCTTGGCGCCGATTTGTAAACGTTGTTCTTCAGATTTGATATTACTCTTAAAGGAACTATTCGGTTTTTGGACCCTAGATTCCTTAGCTTCTAAAGTTTTGCAACGACGATCCAAAACCTTACTAAATTCTTCCCACGTTGGGAGCTTATTATAGTCAATCGCATCCTGCCATTTAGCTTGAGTTTCTTCATCAACTCGATCCATAGCTAACGAAATTAATATAGACGTAGCGATGTCTTTATGATTTCCTATTGAAAGCATTGCTGTTAAATGAGTATTGAAACTATCTTCCAAGTGTCTCAAAGAAGAAGCAGATACTTTTGACATTTTTGGAAATTCTAGCAAACTATTTATGTGCTCTTGAAAAATTAGAGTTTTATTATCAAATCGGCTTTTTAATCTATCAAGGGCTTTTTGATAATTAGCTCCAACGATGTTAAAATCTCTAACAGCATCCAACGCAGATCCTGATAAACTTCTAATTAAATAATTAAACTTTTGTAAGCTATCAAGGCTTTCATCTTTATGAACCAGATTTGTAAATAATCCTATGAAATTGTGATAATCTGTAAATTTACCAGAAAACGTAGGCAATTTTATAGGCTCTAATTTTGATCGAAGGCGAGGCTGTTCTGGAAAATACGTTGCATTTAAATGCTCAGCAGCAGTTGTATTGCCCCTCAAATCGGACAAAAGTGTCATTATCTTTGTTTTTGCGCAAACATAAATCTCTTCCACCTCTTCACGAAAAATCTCATTAGCCGACTCTTCATCAGGATTATTGAATCTTTCAATTGACGTTTGAACATTTAAAATCTGCTTAAAATATGATTCCAAAATTCCTAATCTACATTCCAGCTCTGGTTCTGACAACGTACTTCCCTTCTGCATTATTATATTTTTCGTTCTGCTTAAATTCCCTTTCGATGATGATCGCAACCCTTTTAAGTCAGATAAAGTTTTTCCTAAACTATTATCACTCTGCGATGATTCATCCTTACTTTGTTTTTTATTCTCATTCATTTTTTAAGTTGATACGAAAAACCTTTATGAATTGAAGAAATCCGACAATCAACAAATCTGCACACCTTTACAGCAAATCAGAAACAACAACAAATTATTCTGAATTCTGAAACAAATCCCGTGTCTAAATGCAAATTGCTTTATGTCAGCAACAAATTTCTCCTCAACTTCACCGGCAATAACAACAGCAACTACAGCAACAGCAAAATTCAACCTCAACAGCACGAATTCTTATAAAAATCATCCAACAACTAGCTACCCAACTTAGATCCAGTCACCTATCAACAAAAATTCGATTCCTGATCTACGAGAACTTTGAGAATTCCAAGTTTATTCAAAGTGATTGAGTATAACAGCAACAAATTATTTTGGCACTCAATAATACGCCAAGGTAATAAATCAGCCACAACTATTTAATCTGTTTATTTACCTTTTCTATCCTTATCAACATATATATTAATGTCTAGCAACAATGATTCAATTAATTGTTAACTAGTTACCACTGTAGTTTGTCTATTACAACAAGTTCTTATTCAATTATTGTTTCACAACAAAATAACCCAGCAGCAACGAATAAATTGGCAACAAAATATCAGCAACACAACAATTTATAATAAAAGCTTACGTGGTTTATATTTTATAAATCGATCCTCGATACATTCCACACTGCAACACTCGATCAAAGCTTTCACTGTTTGAGTTGAGACCGATTGATGATTGATGACGATGTCTGATGGCTGATCAAAGTTTGGGTGCGAGCTTTATTTTGATGCGTTGTCGACCTTTTTTAAATTTGGAAGTCACTGCAACGATGAAAAACGATGACACAAAAGCTTTAATACCCCAGTCAAATTAGCCTTCAACCTCGGAATGAAAGCGAATAAGCTGAAAATTTGCATCAACCTTTATTTTGATGTTCTAATGACTGACAAAAAAGTCTCATATCATATCGTGTCGGCGTCACAAGTTATTCGAGGTCAAAGGTCAGGTAAATCGGTTTTTTGCAATTATTTCGTTTTTTATGCGAAATACCGCGTTCGAGGTTATTATGAATTTTGTAGATCATACACTTATCTACAATTTTCATTTCAATCATTTTTTTATAGCTCCAACCATTCTCGAGATATAACGCGGAGAGTGGGTAGCGCGCATCCGTATATGTAAAGTCTATACTAAACGGCGCACAGTGGGCAGAAAGCGTGGTTTAAGTGGTCAAAAATCCATAACTTTTGAACCAGTTGAGTTTTTTTTATAATTTTTTTTGTTTGTAACTTTATTTAAGTACCTTTCAATATATAATTTATCAAATATGTGTTATTTTGATTTTAAAATAATAAAAAAAAGTTGTTTTTCTCCCTGTTAATGTGGGATGACAAATTATTCAATATTGACTTAAATTGGATACAAAACTTATTTTAAAAGAACTTTCTTGAAGATCCAACAAATAGTGACCAGTAAACTATTTGTTTGAAATTCTTAGGTTTGCCCTTTGGGTCTTCACAAAAACACTCAAAAAGAAATTTGTAGTTCCCATTTTGTCCTCTTCAAGCCAACACTTTGTTTAAGAATAGTAACCAAAACCTTAAATCAATTTGGTCATTTCCATCATCCAATTATTAAATGTAACGGAACAATTAATGAGAACCACATAAAAAGAGCATACCACAGAAAATAAGTGCAAGTAAATTTACTAACCGCACTAAATAAAAACAATATGGTATGTAAGGTTAGGTAAGGTTAAAGTGGCTGTCACGATCTTATATGGAACAAAAAGGTTCCCTACTAGTTAAAACCATTTGGAGCTTCTAATGAAGCGAAGGAAACTTTTAATGTCTGTATTTATTAGATCGCTTAGTTCGTTATAGAAATATTCTCCTAGATGAAGTTTGCGTTTCCTTTTCCTCCTCGTCCAAGCAACTCCTGCAAAAATCGTTTCATAGGGCGTTTTTCTTTTTTCATTCAGAGTAGAGCACTGAACAGAGCACGAGCATGTCGAACATGCTCTGAACTTTCTCCGAATCGAGCGTGTTCTAAGAGCTCTGAATTATTTTATAAACATAAGCGAGTTTTTGAGTTCTTTTCCTGTCTGTCAGAATGATTTCAGCATTTAACTCTGTCTGCTCAGCTATTTTATACCGAGCTCATAGAGTGCGCTCTGAACAATCTCTGAACACGCTCTAAACGAAAAAAGAAACACAAATTTGAACTGTTATACCCTCTGAGCTAAAAAAGAAACACGATTTTTTGTTTGACAGTTCAGCTTCTACTCTGAACTAAAAAAGAAAAACACCCATAGTACACATAGTATGACACCTATTACGAAAATCCGCAAATAAAAATTGTGCCAAAAATGCTTCATACATCGATATATAAGTTTTTCTCACTTTGAATTTATTTTTCTCTTAACCAGAGCATATTTATTTAAAAAAAATGTCATATATTTTACGTATAAATATTTCTTTAATTAATTAAAATTAAACTTATGTGATTCGAAAACAAAAAAAAAATATTTTTGGCCACTTAAATCACGATTTATGCCCACTGTGCGGCGTCGACAAGTAAATTGTAGATCATTTTACTTGGAGGCGGATAAGATTTAGACTCGACGATATCTTCTCTAATAATTGCAGCTGTAAATTCTACTACACGCATTCGTTCTTCTACCCAGTGCCTTTTTTATTATTATACCAAGCATTAGATAAAATATTAGCTTGCGTATCACGAAAACAAATAATTGTAAATGATCCTATTTTCGTCGTTATTATTACTTCAGTTAAATATCTTTCCCTTAATTTTGAAATTATTGTTTTATCATCAGGAATATAGCCTGTAATGACATCTCTCAGCTTTTTTAATGTAAATTCTTTCTCCTTCCGAGAGCGGTTTATCACATATAAAACACAAATCAGTCATTATGCATAAAATGCTAAGTATCTACGTTTTAAATTTTCACTCTCCGCGCTATATCTCGAGAATGGTTGGAGTTATAAAAAAATGTTTGAGATGAAAATTGTAGATAAGTGTATGGTCTACAAAATTCATAATAACCTCGAACGCGGTATTTCGTATAGAAAACGAAATAATTGCAAAAAACCGATTTACCTGACCTTTGACCTCGAATAACTTGTGACGCCGACACGATATGATATGAGACTTTTTTGTCAGTCATTAGAACATCAAAATAAAGGTTGGTGCAAATTTTCAGCTTATTCGCTTCCATTCCGAGGTTTGCCCCTTTTTCTGGCTTATTTGACTGGGCTATAAGTATATGGGTGATTCTACAAACGATGGAATTTTCCGCGGCCCCAGAAATATTTTGAAATCCGTTCAATTATTTAATCAGATTTTTTTTATAAAATTAAATGTGACTGATATCTACCTGGCCTAACAATATTATTAGGGTGACCTTATTTTATATTGCTCAAAAAATTCTTCAAAGTGTCTGATTCTCAGTCCCCTGACGTGTCCCCAGTGCGTTTTCGCAAAGACAAATTATTACCGTTCTCTTATTTCAGGTCTCATACTTAGATGAATTGCACCGAAGTTACGCCAAATAATACATCTTTGCTACGAAATAGATAAATATTTTTTAGTGATTGATTTTATTACAAAAAAACTTAATTAAACTTTGTCCCCCGCTTTTTGTATCAGTCCCCTGGCATATTGAAACAGTCGAAAATATCAATAACTAGGATGTCGATCAGATTTCCAGCACTGACAATTTGAAGAACCAAGTCTCCTTACAATAAAATCGTGGTGCAACTCGATTCTGTTTCTTATGTTAGTATTGTAAAAAAGACATTTGTGCATGAAGTCGTGGAATGTCCGTTTAGTTTATCAGTCCTCTGGTGAGTTTTTACGAAACAAATTTGTATGTAAGTAGGCATCTTTTTTAGCAGTATAGTATAGGTTTGATAAAACTGTAATATTATATATATTTGTTTGATTTTTTAAATAAAACCTTAATATCGTTTTTGCGCAAAAACCATGAAAAACCTCAGTCCCCTGGTCTCAGTCCCCTGGCTAATAAATAAATAAATGATATTTTATTCAGAGACCTGAGAATTTTTAAGTTATGTTGAACTTCGAACTTCATTACAAAATATTTTTAAAATTTTTAAAAATAATATAATTTATTTTAAATTGATTCTAAGTAGAAAAAAAAGTTTATTATAATATATTATTTTTTTTTAATAAAATGCTAAGTTATTATGTATTAACCATGAATTTGTATGTTTATGAAGGCTAATTAAAGTAAATTTCTATATTTCAGTGTGTACCCAAGAGAAAATACAAAAAAAACTAGAGCTTTATTCAGTCCCCTTTAATAAAAAAAACTCAGTCCCCTGAACATCCTTTTTCAAAAAATGTCCTTAAAATCGTCATTTTTAATTTTTTTTACTGGCCGCTTTCAACAACGCAAATATACGTTCTAAGGATCAACTAGAACAATTCTTACGACTTTTGGCTTCCAAAAATGTCGTGCCGAAATTTGAATCATTTTATTCCATTATTTGTAGAATCACCCATATATAGATTTATATATATCTATGACTCAGCGATTTCTTCCTCGTATGAAATGCCCTGCAATTGAGTTATTAACTTAGACTTTAAACAATTTACCAGCACTTTTTTATGAGAGATTTGTAGTGCAAATTCTCTTTCTTCTTGATGATGTTAGGTTCAAACTTCTCTTTTTTCTTTATAGTTTTATTTTAAATTTTAGATTTAAACATTTATTTAATACTGGGTTGTAGTAATTTTATTTGGAATATACACGATATTCCCGGGTTTCGGCACCAATGTTTTTTGTGATAGTTTTCACAAATTTTAAATTCAATAAAAATACAGTAAAAAAGAACTGTTTAAGTTTTGTATACATATATTTAATCTTTTAAATTAACTTGCTGCAAACTACGTGTGGTATAAAACAGATCTCAACGACTAGTAGCCTTTTGATTTTAAATTACAATTCAGGAACATAGGTATGTTTTCGTTAAATATAAATTGAGAGCTTATTCAGCGTTTAATCTTAAGTGTTAACTTTAAAGTTTTTATTCAATACTATTTTAATTATTTATTTATTTTGAAGTAGGGATTTAAGCAAAGTATTTTAAATGAATTTATTTATTTCAAAGTAAAATTTAAAGCAAGTAATTAAAATTTATTCATTATATATTACTTATAAAATGTATGGCATTAACACCCACTCTTGACCTCTAGCATTAAAGTCACCCGCCACAATGATTTTCCCTTCGGTCTCGCATATAAAATCTTATAGTTCTCCTAGTTTTTGTCGGAACTCGATTATGCGGTCATTTGGGCTTAAATATGTGCTGATTACTGTGAATTTTTCATCCATGCAAAACCTCTTTTCGATCCTTTGTTTTTAACCGGGATCTTTCTGTTCAGGTTCCATTAGGACCATAACAAACAGTCTGTGAAATTATTTTATAAAAAGAGCTTAACAGCGCTCGTCTTTGCGTCACGGCCAGAGGTGCCCAATTGATTGACATCTTATTCCATACATAATGCTCAATAAAATATAAAATTGTTATTGGCAAAAAACATTGAGCTGGAACATAAAACGCACCCTGTAAAAATATTTAGAATTTTTGCATATTATTTGACCAGGTATTTGATTTTAAGGACCTTGTCGGCATTATGAACTCAGGCATCGATAATAGCGCTGATATCAATCGAATAAACACTCCTACCAGTCAGTGCTAATGTGGCATGAAAAGCTGTGTCCTTTTAATAAAACACAACATATCCAGATCCTAGTATATGGTACATAGGCATGTACCTTATCACGGGTGGATTAGAACGCTTTTGGCTGTTTTGAAGGAAAAAAATATCCATCTGATTTTTGGTTCCGTAACCAAAACTGGAGAGTGGGGGAGAAGATAGAAGTAAAAAGTCCGAAGAATGGGGATTCGAATGGACACCAATACTTCGGTACGAAAATCTTTGAATTCAAACCCGAGAAATAACGTAGCTGGAAATCTTTGAATCAACGAACTTGACGCGAGAAACTGGAGGATGCTAGCTAGGGACCGATCTGTCAGAAAAAAAAATATAGGCGCGGCTCTGGTCCACTTTCGAATGTGGCGCCACCTTTAACAAGTAAATAAGTAAGTGTAAAAGATAAAATTCTGCATCTTTAAGAATCCTAAGATTTTGTTAATTAATTTTTGGACCCCAGACTCTATCTTTGCCGTTCTAATGAATGATTTTTTTGCTATTTTCTTTCTGACAACACATGGTTTTTACAGCTCACGCACGTTTCGTTGAAATTTCATCGCGCGCTTCTTCCATTTTATGGTCAATTTAATCGACCTACTGAGGCGGCTTTTCGGACTATTGTGACTTACTTTCGCACCAAATTTACATTTTTGAGAATTAAACCACCAACACGCTTACGTAGAGTGCCAACTGAGAAAAATATTGCAGCTGTTACGGCCAGTGTTAGTGATGACCGTGAATTATCTATTCGGCGCCGTTCGCAGCAATTGGGCCTCTATTACTCCACTACGTGCAAAATTTTGCGGAAGGAATTAGGTATGATGCCTTTCAAAATATAGCTGGTGCAAGAATTGAAGCCGAACGACCTACCACAACGCCGAATTTTCGGTGAATGTGCTCTTGAAAAGTTGGCCGAAGATCCACTTTTTTATCGAAAAACTGTGTTCAGTGACGAAGCTCATTTCTGGTTGAATGGATACGTGAGCAAGCAAAACTGCCGTATTTGGAGTGAAGAGCAGCCAAAACCATTGCAAGAGCTACCAATGCATCCAGAAAAAGTCACTGTTTGGTGCGGATTATGGGCTGGCGGAATCATTGGGCCGTATTTCTTTAAAGATGATGCGAGTCGCAACGTTACCGTGCAATGATAACATTTTTTTTTTTGCGCAAAATGGAAGAGCTTGATGATGCATGATATGTGGTTTCAACAAGCGGATGAATCATTTGAGGCGCAGCCGCGGCCAACATTTGCATGAAATAATCTTCAAACTTTAAATTATATCGACCGTACCATTGATTCAAATAAAGATTTCATGCATTTTTCTGAATTTTATGTTGTTTTTTTTTTTTTAATTTCCGATAACTCTTAAAAAATCACTCGTTATTATATTAGATATTACGGAGAAATGTTCTTTCTTCAAATATTGTACTAATTTCTTTCAGGGCCAATTTTTTGAAAACTTCTGTAAGTCTATAAAATGTCCTGTTGAGAACTTACCTTGTTTTGGTTTAACAATAATAAGATCGTGCCATGTTAATCTTGTGTTGGATAACTTGTGCAGCTGCATTTACTGAGAATAGCAAAGAAATTCGCTAGATGTTGAACATAAATATGTCAGCGTTATATCTCCAATTTCTGGTATAATTTCTATCTAGAGATTTTATTGGTGACATTTAATGTCTACGGTATTTTTGGACGCTTGGCTGCTTTTCAAAAGGAGTATTCGGTAGGAAGCGTGAGTCGTCAAACTTAGGAATCTACTAAGTGAATAATTTTTAAGTTCACTAATTTTTTTTATTTTATTCTTAAAACGGTTGAATACTGCCTTATGGCCTTGGAATTTCAAACTCTTCTTTTTTCGGACAACAGCTTCTTTATTTTGACAGGATCACACAGAAAAGAACACATCGGAAAAGAATAGTTTTACTTCAAGATCCATTTTTTCGATTGTTTTTCATAGCATAGCGGATTCGAGGTTTTATCATCAGTAACTGAATAATAAATAACTATGCTGATTCATTCTGTACTTGAGAGCTTAAACAATTATATAGGAATAATCTTCTTTCGGACTCATTCAGTTGCAAGAGACTGAAAGATCTCAATATACACAAATCCGCTGGCCCGGATAGTTTCCCTCACATTGTTCTGAAGAATTGTACTTCAAGCTAGCAAAACCATTGGGCAAGCTTTTCCATCTATCCTACTCTACTGGTCTCTTTCCGATTAAAAAACAGCCTCCTCCTCTAACTATCGTCCAATTGAACTTTCATCCCTTCCTTCAAAGGCTCAAAAAATATCTTCAACAACGGAAGCTTCTCAACAACCGTCTACTGGTGACCTGATTGTTTGTTTCACCGCACAATGGCATAGGGCTTTGCATCGTTTTGGGAGAAACTAGGATTATTGATTTTGATATTTGAATAGCATTTGATAGAGTTTGATATCCAGCCCTCTGATCCATAATTTCGTACATTTGGTATTCCTTCTTGGTTGGATTAGAAAATACCTTTCGCACCACCACCAATTTTTATTAGACGCTTTTAAGTCCGTAATTCATAAAATATATGGTGGTGTGTCTCAGGGCTCCGTTTTTTCTCCGATTCTCTTTTTAATATTCGTTAATTACATCACATATTATTTTTTTTGTCTAAAAATGGTTTTGCACATAACAGTGCTCTCAGATTTTTATATTCATTTCAAGAATCACATCTGTCCGCCTAACGGCATCTTATGATATGACAAGTTCATTGAATTCTGATCTTGCTCATTGGTCTTTTCTGAATCTGTTTAGAATTGTGTGCCAATTTTGAAAGCTTGAACTTCAATCCTCATTGAATAACTAATGACCTTGTGGCTAGTGAGAAATTAACTTAAATTTCAATTAATTTAAATGTCGACTTCTTTCTTTTCATCTTTCTCTATAAACGTGCTCTTTGAATTAATTTAAATTTATTCCTTCGAATTTGGGTCAAAAACTTTTTCATTTTTGATTGTTTCCATGAAATTTTTAAGACTCCTCCTATTAAAGCCTTCGACCTCCATTCTTGTATGCACACACGATTCGTGACTTGCGATCATGCATAAGTGTTGATTTGCACTAAATTGAACCTAATGAAGTCTCAGTTTTGATAAAAAGAAAAACTTTAGAAAAATTAAAATATCCTTTGGCAAAATTAAGCCATTTCGTATATAAAGTTACGGATTTCGCTCTAAATAAAGCTGTAATCATCGTCACGCGATTAATACCAAATATTATATCATTACACGTCGCGGAAGTTACGTTACTCAAAGTGATTTCTTTCAGCAGGCTTCCGGTCTCACCTTCCGCTATTGCTTCATAACTGTTCCACGGTCTTCTCGAATGTGTAGTTGAGCATTGTTCAGACTTCAGAGTCCCATGCTCAGGTAATGACTTTATTAACAAATCACTCACTCAAGTGGCCAATCAAAGTTTGCAGCAAAAAAAAAACAACATAACACTTTCTTGATGTGGCAGGTATAAGGAAGTTCTGCAGACACTAGACGTCAATGTGAATTGCACGTTAGGTTAGAACTAGCTACTTCGTTGTGCACCTACTTTGCTCCATTTACCCACATTGAGAGTGTACAGCGACTTCGTATGAGTGCTTTCCTGCGAATAAACAACAATTATTAGGCATTTATCCGCATGCCTTATAGTTAGAACCTTTAAAGGCGAACTTACCTAACCTATAGACGTAAGCTTGGCATGGGTAGAGATGTAGGATGCTAAGAGTTCACTAGAAAAGCGAATCAAACACGCAATTTTCATGGGAGAGGGAGGGGGTGTTTTGCAAGAGCAAGTTTAAAAAATTGTAAAACCCTTAATTTGATGCATTTCAAAAAAAACGCTTCAAAATAATTATGTTCCTTTTGATGGCATCTTGCGTTGGAACAACAACTTTTGAGTGAATCTTTTTCGTTTCTGTTTTATTTCTGTGAATTCATTTAGAAGAAAATTTGTCTTCTCAACTTTAAAAGTAAAGCAATTAGGCAAAAAGGCAGAAACTTCGTTTTCATAGAGTCTTAACGTTTCCTTTGACGAAGTAAAGAAAGAGAGACTGCCATCTGAAGTTGACCTGATTTCTGAGAAAAGTGCAATAAATTAAGTCACTTAATTGTTTTTCTGTTAAATACATTTTTTGATTTCATGTTTTAAATGATTCTTTTTTTAAGTCTAAGAAAGATGTCATCTCGATAATAAGATAATTTGTGCAATGTTCAATCTTTTTTAAAAGCATGGACACACCTTGGTTGAATTATTTAGCATAAAAAGTCCGGAATGCATTCTTCAAAAGAACACTGTAAGCATGAATATAGGTAAAAACTGTTTAATACACGAAAAAACGGCTCCAGTCTCTTGAAGGGTGTGAGGTTCAGCCTCAGGGAAGCTTACCAACCTCCGTGACCTCAGGCCCGCTACTTCTTGACATCTCGGATGCCAATAGGGTGCTGGCTCTCAGCTCTCATGGCTTCTTGGTGCCTAAGCCTAAATGTTCAGTCTTCACTGACGCTTCAATATGTATGCTTAGATTCCGAGACTCTCTTGATATATATATATATATATATTTTATATATTTAAATAGCTTTTTTGAAGAGATCACAGAATAGTCTCAGATTTCTGAAAGTTGATTTTCTACTTCCAGTCATCGCAATATCGTTGAATCTTCTCGAAGTCACGCTATAAAATAATTCTTATGACCTCGACTCTTGGAGCTGTTCTGTTCGCTATTACATCATTGAACAATTGTATGTTAATTAATTCTAAATAAAAATTAATAATTAGGTATACCTATGTACATATTTTTTTTTTATTATTATTATTATTGACTTTTCTTCTCTTGCGATTTCTTCCTATTTTATATCCTAATTATTTGAAAAATGTTTGAAAACTTCGGACTTAAATCTTACTGCATCTGCGGCAAAAGTTACAGTACCACTTTTGACAACAAACTTTCTACCATTGACCATTAACTAGTTTAGTGAGCTTTAAATAGAGATCTTCTAACCATACAATGTCGAAAGCCGTCTCAAAATCAACCAGACAGGCAATACTCGTAGTACATTGTCTTTTAGTTTTGTTCCATTGGATATCAGAGACCAGCTTAGATGCCGCATGAATTGTATCGTGTTCCGCATTAAAATGGAACTGAGTATCCACCCATTTGTAGAGAGCTCTATTGATAACTTTTTCGAGTACCTTACTGATGCTCGGAAGAAGACCGGAGATTCCGAAAACCTGGGAGTGTAAGGAATCTTTCGGAGGAGCTATTCGCTAAGTTGCACACACCAGGATCACTTTACCTAAGAGCCTGAGTTCAAACATTGCTATATAGAGCTCCTGACGATACACGATATCATATGCGGCACTAAAGTGGATGAAAAGTCTGTAAGTTTTGACTTGAAATTCGTTGTTTTTTTGTCAGGGTTTGCCCCAGATATTATCTATACTGGATCTGCGGACAAAAAGTCAGAATTTGGATAGTATTTTTTATCCAACGTTCAGCAGCGATATGTGACGATAGTTCTTCCAGGATTCCTGTATCACCTTTTTCGAAAACGATACCTATGGAGGTCATAGTCGAATAATTCGGACATGCTGCCTTCCACCTATTGTTGGGTGAAAATTTGAGACATGTGCTCTATCAAAATAGTACCTTGGTATTTAAAAACCTCTGCTGGCAAGTTATCTGATCCTGAGTTTTTGTTTTTCTTAACCTTTTATGTAGCTAAACTTACCTCTCCTATACTGGAATTGGTTGTTCACGAACTGGTGGTTGATTGACTTCCTCCCTTAATACTCGTTCGCCGTGATGTTGATTTAACTACTATCTACTGGAAATTCTTCTTGGAAACATCTGCAATTTCCTGTGATTCAGTGACTAAGTTACCTTCGCTGTTTCAAAAATTCTGTGTTTCGGTTTCTTAAACCAGTATAGACAGTTTGTTAACTATTATAAAAGCTCCTTGTATTGTTCCGATCGTAAGACTCATCGTACTCCTTGAGCAGGTTCACTTTCATCATTCTCCTCTATTCTCATTGCTCGATGTTTGTTTTCCGATGAAACTTATTCGCATGTGCACCTTACTTTGGCTCTGAAATCTTGACACCCCATATATGGGATATTCGTAAAAAAAGTAGGTATGCTATCTAATTGGTCAGTAATTGGAATAGAAAATTTGTAATCAAGGCCTGAACTTTTGCAAGGACTATGACTTTTCTTCAGTTAAACACATTCGTCGCCTTCGCTTAGATGCTTTCTGCTTTCCGCAACTAGAGGAAATGGTCATTTTCCTATGGTATAATTGTTAGTGCATTGGACTGTCATTCCGTTAGTCTGGGTTTACTGTCCCCTAAAAAAAGTGACAAATCTTCCAAGAGAAGCTCTTGTCATGGAAGTATTTCTCATCTTAGCCGTTCGGACTTGGCAGACAACTGTAGGTCGCTTCCTTTATCGCCAACAAAATTCACACGGAAATGCTAAGGAGTTGAAAGTCACTAGGCTTAGTGACGAGACTTAAGGGGCCAACACCTTATTTTGTATGTTTTTTTTTTTTTTTAATTGGTTTAGATTTGACGTTTACCCTAGAAATACACGCACGCCTAAAATTTTGGATACGTGTATTGCATTATCATATGGAGTTGATTTGTTTTTTGGATCGACTATCTGGAGAGTGCTAGGTTGTTGGGGATCCTTAGCCTAAAACACATGAATCTATAAGATACATTTATAAAACTCATCACTGTATTAAAAACTCTTGTAAGATCTATTAGTCGGAGGCTTCAAGCTTTTGCTGTTTCGTGGAGACTGCGTTTACCAACTAATACGCCACAGATGTTTATCTTTCGAACTCTAGCATAGAAGTCCCTGGGCACATTCTTAAATTCGTCCTTCAAATAGCCTCCATAGGATCAATGCAGAAAATCGTTCTGCTTGATGGGTTGCTTTCTTCCTTTTCATCGATGTATGTGGATGTTTTGGATGGTGCATTGATGCAAAGGGGAGCCGACCTCAGAAGATATTTTTTTTTCGATTCTTCCTAGCTCGGCCCTACCGGCCGACTACTGAAAACTACTTGTATTTTGTTTTTTTTTTCAGTTGAGTATGGCCCTGATCTTCTTTTAAGCAGTGGATGCAAACGGCTTGAGTGCAGGTTAAACCTTAGCATAGCAACTCGCAATCCCAGGTACTTGACGTTTGGCTTTGCCGCTATGGCGGATTCGTCAGGGAGTCTCAGGACCAGATTTCTGCAAATTGTTGCGGTGCAAGGTTGAGTGTTTTTCTCGAAAGCCGAATTGCATGTCAAGGATGATGGAATCTTACAGCAGAATTTCTTCTGTTTTCCTCTTCTGGGGAAAGTAAAAATTGCAATATTTTCTGGTATTGGATATTGTTGTGGTGTTGAATTGAGTTCCCGAACATGATGTTGACTTACTGTAGCTCATTACAAACTATCTGGTAGTTTCTGTTGGTTGTATTCAGTTCACTTTGATGGATCCGCGGGAGACGTTTTCTTAGACGTTGTCTGTGAGCATATAGACTGTGAACGTACTCGGAAAGGTGCTGGTACCTATTCTATCCTAGACTGTTTTTGCTTGTCCAGGGCATCAGATACGCAAGTTCAAAGTTGACAATCGCTGCATCGATTTCGGTATCCAGAAGATTCCTGTCTGAAGGTGTAAGATTTAAGCTGTCTTCGAGCGTCTGAAATTATTGAAATTCTCAAGAGCTTCTGTAGTAAGGAGTATGGTTTGGTTGAGGTTGATCGATAGTTGAACAGCTTCTTGGTCCGTGTCACTGTGCAATAATGTACAGATATAATTCTGGATTTCCGGAAGAGTGTGCACTAGGGTGGATAGATTTAAGAATTTTGTGTGCAAAAGATTGATTGCCGTTTGGGCTGTGTGGCATTGGCATGGCGCGCTATCCTGCATGAACCACAGGTCGTCCAAATCCATGTCTTCAATTTCGGTAAAGAAAAAGTCAGTTAACATGGCTCTCTAACGCCCACCGTTTACCAAAACATTGTTCCCAGCCCCATTTTCGAAGAAAAATGGTCCAATTATGCCATCACTCCACAATCCGCACAAACTGTGCATGTTCTGGCTTCCGGGGAATAACGTGCGGGTTTTTCGACATGCGACATTTTTGATTGTTAATGTAGCCGCCGAAATGAAAATGCGCCTCGTCAGAAAAGATGATTGTTCGTCCAAAATCGTTATCCAACTCAAGCTTCTCTAAGGCCCAAACTGCGAAGCTATAACGAAGCGGATAGTCGGTGGACTTCAATTGCTGAGTCAATTGATCTGTTGTAAGCTAATATTCCGAAATCTTTGTGCGGAATTCTCCTCAGAGTAGTGCGTGAGACGTTGAGCTGTTGAAATCGATGGCTAGTTGATGTTCCTGGATTGAGTTTCATACTCTCGGCTATAGCAGCCACATTCTCGTCTGTGCGGACCGTACGACGACGGAAACCATGAGTCTTGTCCTCTAGCATACCAGTCTCACGAACTTGCGTACAGCAGGCGCGGTTGTGTGCTTCAATTTGCCCAAAACTTCTTTTCAAAAAACGCTCTGTTTGGGCTACATAAATATATACATAGATACTCGTAAATAATAAGTTGTTCAGTGTTCACGTAAGGTCATTTTAAAATATAAATTACTTAAGCTTAACTGGAACTGAAGAAACCTTTCCGACTGAGCATAGCTTTATGCCTCACCTTAGTAGCTATCCTAGCTGCACATAAGCTTATACCCTATAGAGATCGTACCCTTGTGCAAAACTTTAACGAAATTGATCGATCCATTAACGAGATATATGTATGTACTACCCCTTGGTATAATAGTGCGTTAGACTGTAATGCAGAGGGTCTTGGTATCTGTTCTCAGTTGCTGCAAAAAAGTTTTTCTGGGTATACTGCCTCTTGCAAAGAAAAGTGTCTCTAAGAGTATCTCTTGTCATAAAAAGTAACGATTCTTCAAAAAACCATTTTTTCGTTATGAGAATTTCTGCTGAAATTTCCAAAACGTAGAACTTGAGAAAATATGACAAGTAAAATTACTACAAAACGCTCTGTACAAAAGTTTTTCAAGGTCACGAGTAACTTCTGGCACCACATTTGTGGGATATTCGTGAATAAAATTATACGAACCGAAAGGCGAATATCCCATATATAGAAGACCAAGATCCCAGAGCCTCAATTTATGTAGGACTAGAATGTCCCCAATTGTCAAAAGGCAATCGAGACCACCGAACCCTCTTCCTTTGTAGACTAGGCTAAAAATATTAAAAGTATATGTCTGTTACCCGTTTGTCTTAGGTACACGATAAACATTTTTATTTTTATAAATCTAATAAAAAACTCTAAATCACTTAACAAGGTCTTAATGGTGAACTACATCGAAATATAAGACTTTTTTTCAATGAACGCGTGTCCTTGTCTTCTGCAGCTGCTACTAGAACTTTTCACTACAATCTGCGGCATAAGAAATATGTATTTACTGATTTACGATATTACTCTCAGAGAAGCATTGTTTTCTCAAAAAAGTCATCATTTTAACTTCAACACAAACAATTTAAATGTATACCTTTTTTTAATTCAACTTTTAAGGCAAAAAGTTCAACTCAAGCACGCACTACTTGCTTGCAGACATCTTTTCCAATTGGAGGGATGAAGTTCAATTAATTTCCATTAAAACTCGCTGAATAGGATTTAATTCCTCTTTTCTCTTTTGAGGCATCCTAGATGCTTAACTTTTTCGGGGTGCCTTCCCAAAGAAGGTCGTCTAGAGCAAATGTTTATTTTTTTTTGTAAACTTTTTTCTACATTTGAGACAAATGGTCGTTGCTGATGGCTGATGGCTGATTGCTCTCCTAGTATAGCTCCCAAAAATTTAAAAATTCAACCCCCAAGGGTTTTTTGCATTTGTTTTTTCAACATCAAAAATGGTCGATAGAAAAAAAAAAAAAAGATAAGGATATGTAACAAGACGAACGTGCGTCTCCATCGTCTGGGATAAATATTGGAATTGATGATGGTCGTTGGTATCGCGGCAAGCTCCGTTATATAGCAGTCAAACTGCAAGGGCGGGTTCTGTTCATTTCCACAATCCTCCCGAGAGTGCATAAGGCGAGTCAGTTTCTTCGCTATTTTGTGTTTCTAAAACAATGAATAAATTCCGAAGGGGGCCCTTTTGCTGGTGGGTAGTACTGTCTGGAAAGACGAAGGTTAACTTCAATATTTCATCGCATTCCCTTGCAGACGAAAACGAAGACGGGACAGGAAAGTAGATTGTTATAATTTACTATTCATGAGATATCTAGGTATATGAAGACGGTATACAATAGAGGGGTCATGGCGAAGGGTATTTTGCTGGGTTGCAACATCGGGTCTAGTGATAAATGATCATATTATGCTCGGAGGTTTTTTGTGTCTGTAGGTATCTACATACAACATTCATAAGAATTATTTTGATTGGACTACTGATTTTGAAAATTCAATAGATAAACAAGGGAAATGGTCTTTAAGAGTCCATGCTTAAGGTTTGATTTTTAAGTGGGTAAATATTCTTATATAATCATCGAACAATTTCCGCTGTAAGCGGATGTTAATCTCGGAAGTCCATGAGTCATTCACCCCTTATTCCATTACCTAGCTATGAGCTTGAAGCTATATAAGGCCAGCTTTCTTAATTTCGAAACACTCCAGAAATATTTCTTCCAATTTGAAGTTCTGATGCAATACTGTCTACTTTACATACCTTTGTTTCCCTTTTGTCAACTTATTAAAATTTGAAGAATAATACCTTTTCAGGCTGAGTTAAGAAGTGGTAAATCACGTGCAGCTTTAACATACACTCCTACTATTAGACAAAAGTTTTCGTGAACTCGGTTACGGATACGGTATCTGAATGGAACAGTCGTCTGGAAAAATAAACAAAAAGCAGCCAGTCGAAAGACACCAGAGTCCCTACGTTTATAGTGAAAGGCGTAGGTACCTTAATATTCAAATAAATTCGTGCTTTTTCACGGTGCCGTGAAATAAGGGCAAGTGAAATAAGGCCAACTTTCAAAAATTGGCCTTATTGCACTTTTACAAAGTGAAATTAGCCCAATTTTCAGCAGTTGGTCTTATTGCACTTTGACAAAGCGAAATAAGGCCGAACTGCATTTTTATACTTATTTCATTTCATTTATAAGTATTATTTATTCGTATAATACATAATTTATTGTTTATTGGGGGCCGATGTTCTGGGTTTTCTCGAGGAACAGTACCTTGGGTGGCCCACTTCGCGGGTTTTCAGGATTTTAACTCCCTTTTCGGGGCTCACGCAACTCCGTTGCTCCGCTTAGGGTATGTACAGTTGCCAGTCAGGCGCCTTTAGCAACAGTTTTCTTGAGCAGCAGTACATAACTATTAGTTGTTTACTCCAAATAATGTAAAATATAAAACTGTTGCTACAGGCGCCTGCCTGGCGACTTAACATACCCTAAGCGGAGCAACGGAGTTGCGTGAGCGGGTGTGAGCCCCGAAAAGGGAGTTAAAATCCTGAAAACCCGCGAAGCGGGCCACCCAAGGTACTGTTGCTCAAGACAAAACATTTTATGTTTGGCCTTAAGTCACAAACAAATTTGGCCTTATGTCACGGCACCGTTAAATACATTGAGTTGCTCTTATTACGCTTTCAAAAAGTGAAATAAGAAGAATTTGGTCTTATTTCTCAAAATCATTTGACCTTATTTCACTTTGTCAAAGTGAAATAAGACCAACTACTGAAAATTGGCCTTATTTCACTTTATCAAAGTGCAATAAGGCCAATTTTTGAAAGTTGGCCTTATTTCACTTGGCCTTATTTCACGGCACCCTTTTTCACTACTTCTAAAACAACTACCTACATACTTTGTCATCGCTGATACACTGTTATCTTTAAAATTGACATACCGCTATCATATGAATTCATCTAAAGAACAGTTCTATGAAAATGGCTTCTGTGATCGCAAAATCATCTACCACTAAGACTCTAGGCCTAAATTTAAGTCTTATCCTAAACATAATTATTAGTCTTATGCTAAGCCTAACTTTATTTCTAACTTTATTCCTTCTCTAAATTAATATGATCTACCTCACCAATCAAATAATTATCCAGTTCCAAAAATCCTAATTTTTCTTTTTTACATGTCCCTAGTCCAGCTGTACCCACATCTATAGCAAAGAAACTACTCATTCTTCGTATAGTGCTTCCCTTCCCAAGCAACCTCGCACGCTCCAATCCCTCAGTAAAGTGTACCGCAATTTCTCGATCCACTTTTCATTCTAACTGTTAATTTAACAATGCAAACTGACTCGATTGTATCACATGACACGTTACACTATGGCTAGATTGAGAGACCATTGTATTTACGACAATGTTCGGCTCTACTAAGCTTACCTCCATGATAAGCCTGATTTTATAAAAATCGAGTGTAAAACAAAAACTAACGTCTTGCTATCTATGCGCCAAGAAGGGCTGCCTACCAATACTTCCAACCTTCGAAAAAAATGTTACCCCTTCAATAAAGCTTACAACTTTACCAATCAAATGGTTTCAGACTTCTTAACAACCTACGCTTCATACGTAAACTAAAAGAGGACTTCACATCGCCAACATAGAAGTCATGACTACAACCTTTGTCTAAAACATTGTTTCCTACCATTTAAAAAGTCAGCAAAGCCTTCGACTTCCTAAATGTCTCAAAAAATTATTATTTATAAATTAAAAATGCTGGGATCTTACCATTTGTCTGTCAGCCCGTGGATTGACTCCTATTTAACTGATAGAAATTACACTGTTCGTTTCAGCTCATCCATTTCCCTTCTTTTAAGCACATTTTCTTCCGGCATTCCTCAAGAGAGTCATCTTAATCTGAGGTTCTTCTTAGAAATTAATAATGTTTGTAAGATTCTGGAATGTAATAGATTTATGCGGATGATGTGAAAATATTTAAACGAATATCGTCGCTAAGTGATTTTGTTTGTCTACAAGATCATCTTGACAGATTTGTAAATTTCATGAGCCACTTCTCGAAGTCGGGACAAATAACTTAAGCACCTATTTCGCTGCTTTTTATTAGAAACTTTTGTGTAGAAAGTTTCATTAAAATGCCCTGTTGAGGGCATAAGGCGCCAACAAATCGTCTCTATCCATCCTGCACCGTCTGCAGCTAGATATTTCAGCTGTGGCCACGTCTTTCTCTGAGAATCCACTTCTGCTAAGACGGTTGATTTCCATGTTGTTCTTGGTCTTCCAACCGCCACCAAGCACCCTGATTCCATTCAAAGGACTTCTTTGAAATATAATCCTTTGGTTTCCTCAGTATGCCGACTTCCAGTCAATTTTGACTTGTCCTACTCCACAATTCCTGGCTTAAAATTGTTTGTGGTCAAAATGTGACGTAGACAATGATTCACAAAAGCACGGATTCAACATTTAACGAAGAATCTCAACTAAGGGCGGGCGTTAGGACTGGAGTTCCAATATTCAGACAGAGTACTAAAGTCAGTGTGAGCTTTATTTATTCTACTTTTAACGTCCGTGATACCATTTGCTGATATACTACTTCCAAGGTAATTAAACAGTTCGACCTCTTTAGCAGTTGGCTCTTGTAGAACAATACGCTGATGTATGGAGCGGCCTATGAGCATTATTCTTTTATTTTTGATATTCAATCTTTGACCGATCGTATCTCCTTTTACCAGTAGTGTTTTAAACGACCCATTCAGCCCACAGATGTTATTTGCCAATAACAGCCTCTGTATCATGCGCAGCTCAAGTGTCAACTCCGACCTAATTTTATAGTTTCATGTTCCGAACACCAGAAGTGCGCGTGAAGAAGAGAAAAGAGTTCAGTCATATATTCATTTTATATTTCTGAGTCAGGTATATTAACCATCAAGTATTTAACATTGCCATTGACCATTGTAACTTTAGCTACGTAAGGAAAAAACATCCATAATAAATTGTGTCTGAAAATCCATGAGTGACTTGTTTCATTTAGTGCAAATAAGTTACAATACCAGTGCTGGCCGTCAATGCCGTCAACTGGCCATAGAACATTCCCTTGCCTCTTACCCTATTGCAGTCAGCTGACTATTGTGCAAAACATAACACTTTGCTTTGTTGCTTTTTTTTTTTAAGCTTCTACCAAAATGTGATCTCCGAATACTTTCACGGTTAACGGTTCTAGATTGATGCCTCTTGAGTGTAGATTCCATCCTAGCCCCAATCCGCCATTAATTTTGGGAAAACGGACAAAACGATACGTAATATCACCAATTGTTACAATTCTTAAGGTCACTTTTTTGAAAGGTTAACAATCACTGCATCCTTGCAGTCCTTGGGAAAGGTTTCGTTTTCGCAAAAAATTTTTACTATCACAGATGTAGCATACTTATTTACTATCTTTTGTGACGGGATCAGCTTTCAGGAATTCAGCTACTTCGTTGTTTTTGAATAGCTTTATTGAAGATATGATTCACGCTACTGAAGGGCGTTCTATGTCAATATCCCTACAGGACCTGCGGACCTCATATAGCTGGGGCAATTCAGCAATCTGCAGAGTGGAATCTTCATTCAGTAGGACACAAAAGTGATCCTTCCATCTGCGTAGCTGATTCTTAATTTATACCCTTACAGGATGATTGGTGTTGCTTTCTTCCCTACATCTTCCTTGGATATTTGGTACAATTTTCTGATATGTCCTCTTCTTGCAGCATTTTCCGCATAATATGCGAAACCATCCAACCTCAATCTCTTGATACTTAAAGAATGATCGACATCCATATATGTGTGTGCTATCCGATACTCTCTTCGCAATTTGGCTGCGTGTTGATCATCTACCTTGGCATTTATATACATCTTCAACGATATACGAAGTTCCATTTTATCCCAGGTGGATTGGGATATCCATGAGTCTCTAACTCTCTTCCATCTGGGCACATTTTCGAATCCAACCTCCATGAAAACATTTTTACTTGGGACTTATAGGTACTATAAGGCAAGTTATGCATTCGGAAAAAAAAATCGAACTCGAGATTTTGATCAAAGTTGACATTACGATGAGAGCGAAGACCAAAAAAGTGGGTCTCGCAATTCTGTCTGTCCGTTCGATTGCAGCTAAACGGCTCGGCCGATTTTCTTCAAACTTGGTAGATATGGGTTTTAATTCTTTCCCCCCGGATGTTTTTTGATTTGATTTTTTAAGATCAATAATAACGGTACCTGCCATACGAATTTTTTTTCGAAATTTTATAAACATTTTTTTTTCTCAAAAACTGTCCCACAGATTTTTTCAAAAAAAATTCATAAAATTTGTTTAATCAAACCTAGGTAATGGTTGAAAATTTTTTTTCAAAAAATGGTTATTTTTGGTACCCCCCTTGGAACCATTCTTTTGTTTTTGATTTTCTCTAAAACGGTGCCACGGATTTTGATCATTTTTTTATGTTAAGGCTCACCAGCAGTTTCAATATTAGCCGTGTTTTTTTGGAAAAGTTATCCGTAGTACAGTAGGATTTTATATGAAAAACAAATACAATATCCGCAGTAGCATCGCTGCCGATACTCGAATAAACGTCAAATCTCTATCCGCAGCAGGATTTCACTTCTCCTTTTATGGGGAGTGATCCTACTGCGGATGTTGTATTTGTTATTCATATAAAATCCTACTGTACTACGGATAACTTTTCCAAAAAAACACGGCTATTATTGTGTATTCAAATTTTCAAAAATTTTTTTTTGAAAACTCAATATTTCGAAAAACCCATGCTCGATTTTTTTAAAAACTTGATAAATAAAATTTTTAATATAAATTATAAGATTTAAAAAAAAAATTGTTTTACCTAAAAATAATGGTACTGTTGTGAACAGAGCTTTATACTACTACAGCGCCATCTGTTGGAAAATTACATATCTAATTTATGGAAGAAACAAAAAGCTCTTTTCCAATGTCAAATGTATTTCCCCTTATTCCAACCATCTAGAACATTCCAAGACGAGAAGCTTCGCGAATTTTCGAGAACAACTAACATGAGTATAAAAGGGAGTGCTCGCCGTGAGCACGACACAGTTGATTTTTGATTACGGAAGTGTGCAAAACTCTGCTTATTGGATTGTGTAAAGTTTAAAACAAGTGTGATTTTAAATTGAATAAAGTATTTGAGTTGATTATAAATTGAGATTTATTGTTGTGATTTGGAAAGTAAAAATAAAGAAGAGATACTAGAAAGAGTAATAAGTTTTATTTAACGAACCTAGCAAAAATATTACATTGGTGTCAGAAAAGTGGAATAAAACTTATTGTGCAGTGAAGTGTGCGAAAAAAAAAAAAAAATAATAATAATAAAAATGAGCAAGTTACTAAAAGAGCTCAACTGTAATGAGCTGAAAAGTGAATTAGGCAAGCGAGAACTTTCTAGAGCAGGATCGAAAAATGAGCTTGTTCTGCGTTTGGCCGAATATTTGAAACAACAAAATGAAGACCCGGACATTTTCGTCTTTGAAGCTGACGCTGAGGAAGCAGACGTAAGTAAAAATGTAGATGTTTCAAATATGATTAGTCTTCTGCTTCAACGTTTCGAAGAGCAACGAAATGAACAAAAGAAAGAACAAAAGAATGTTCTCGAACGTCTCGAAGAGCAACGAAATGAACAGAAAAACGAACAAAAGAATGTTCTCGAACGTCTCGAAGAACAACGAAATGAACAAAAGAATGTTCTCGAACGTCTCGAAGAACAACGAAATGAACAAAAGAATGTTCTCGAACGTCTCGAAGAACAACGAAATGAACAAAAGAATGTTCTCGAACGTCTCGAAGAACAACGAAATGAACAGAAAAATGAACAAAAGAATATTCTCGAACACCTTGACAAACAGCATAGCGAACAAAAAGACCTTCTCGAAGAACAGAGAAACATGCTAGAAGGCAAGCTTGTTAAAATCGAGAATAATGTATCTGCACTTGATGAACGTGTTTCATTGCTAGAGAATCAAGTCGACAACAAAATGGAGACGTTTTCAAAAGAGCTAGATCGCATTCGAAATATAAAGATTCGGGAAAGTTCTGGAGAAACCTTGAAGAAAAAGGAGATGCAACCTCCAACCTTTGATGGACAAACTTCTTGGTCTATATACAAGAAGCAATTCGAGGCAGCTTCCACAACAAATGGCTGGGATGAGGCTGACAAGTATATAGCCTTAACTCTTGCTCTTAGAGGAGCAGCTGCTGAGTTGTTGCAAACCATACCAGCAGATAAGAGCGGCGACTTCAATTCCTTGGTTTTGGCTATAGACAAACGCTTTGGTAACAGCCACATGAAAGAAGTCTTCAAAGTACAACTCAATTCCAGAGTTCAGAAGAGGGGCGAAACTCTACAACAACTGCAAGCGGACATTGAAAGGCTTGTTCATCTTGCATATCCAGATGTTGGAGAGGAAATTTGTAACCAGTTCGCAGTTGAGGCATTTGTTCGCGCCATTTCTGATATACATCTTCAAAGGGCCGTGCGAACTGCTGGAAAACGAACTCTTTCGGAAACATTAGCGTTTGCCTTGACAATGGAAGCAGCTGAGCAAGCTTCTCACGGAGTACATCGACTTAGAGAAGCCGTCGTCGAAGAATGCTCATGTCAAAGAACTGATGTCCAAAGGAACCAACGAAATGGACTTGCAAAGTGCTGGAATTGCAACAAGACCGGACATTTACAGCGTCAATGTCGATTACCACCAAGAAGAGCTTGTCAACATTGTGGACACGGAGTTTCAAACCCAGAGCAAGGTAACAATAACATCAGTGTTACTTCCCGAACAGTTTCCCAACAGGGAAACGAGTAAGAACCAACTTCGAGGGGCAGAAGCTGGTTTCTGGTATCGATGGCCCCAGAAACACCATCCAGGTCTCCCAAACTAAAAGAGACAACAAAAGTCTGACTGTCGAGGCAACTTTAAATGGCAACAAACGTGTGGTCACCATCGACACCGGTGCCACCGCCTCCATTGTGCGTCAAGACCTAGTGCACCTGAATTGGCTACACAACACAAATACCTACCGTCTGAGAACTGCCACAGGAGAAGCAGCTAGGGTTTATGGTGAAGTCCGACTTAGAATTCGAATTGCAGATCTAGAATTCTCACACAAATTTTTGGTGGCAGATATATGTGACGAATGCATCATAGGCATGGACTTCATGAAAGAACATCGAGTAATTTTGGATATTGGCAAACAGGTACTCAAATACCAGAATACAGAGATTCCAATGAACTATGGGCACGAAGGAACAACAACTCTAAGGACTGTCATCAAAGAAGACGTGATTATTCCAACTTCTTCTGAGGTATTCGTTTGGACAAAATTAGAAGGTGAGTGTGGACGCCATCGATACCTAATAGTGGAACCAGGCCCAGATTGTTCTTCCCAAAACGTCATCATTGGGAAGACACTTGTGGCTCCAAAGAACAATATGGTCCCCGTACGGATACTCAACACCAAACCGTACGATGTAAAGTTAGCAAAAGGAGAAATTATCGGTAAGTGCGAATCTGTCGCAGCCATAACACGAATTGACGCTGAAACACCGAGAATGACATTAAACCCTGAAGAGCTCAATAGCATCAAGGCAAAGATACTCAATTCAGCTAACCTAGACCAACATCAGGTTAAAATGGCAGAAAGCCTTCTGAATGAGTATGCCGACATTTTCGCTTCACCAAACGGGAAATATGGAAGGACACAAATGGTGCAGCATCGAATAAATACAGGAGATGCAAGACCCATTCGTCAGCCCGCAAGACGTCTTCCACTGGCCAAACAAGGTGAAGCTGAGGAAATGATTACCACCATGAAGAAGGATGGTTTGATTGAAAACTCCAAAAGTCCTTGGGCGTCACCAGTGGTCCTAGTCAAAAAGAAGGACGGAAGTACACGGTTTTGTGTTGACTACCGAAGGTTGAATGACGTAACCAAGAAAGACAGTTACCCCCTGCCAAGAATTAGTGACACCTTAGATGCGATGGAAGGAGCACACTGGTTTTCAACACTGGACTTGAAAAGTGGATATTGGCAAGTTGAAATTCACCCTGAAGATCGAGAAAAGACAGCGTTCTCCACAGGTAATGGGCTGTGGCAGTTCAACGTGATGCCATTTGGTCTTTGCAACGCTCCGGCAACCTTTGAGCGTTTGATGGAGTGCGTCCTTCAAGGCCTGACGTGGAAAACTTGCCTTGTCTACTTGGATGATGTTATCGTTTATGGGAAAACATACGACCAACACTGTAAGAACCTAAAGGGTGTGTTTCAGAGACTTCGAGAGGCTAACCTTAAACTGAACCCAGAAAAATGTGCACTGTTCCAGACTGAAGTAAAGTATTTGGGACATATCATCTCGTCCCAAGGAGTCAAGACCGATCCTGAAAAAGTTGACACCGTCAAAAATTGGCCAACACCACAGGACAAACATCAACTACGAAGTTTTCTTGGTCTTGCTACTTATTACAGACGTTTTGTTAAGAACTTTGCCGGAATTGCGAAGAGTTTGCATCAGCTTACGGAAAAGAACAAGCAGTTTAGATGGTCAGGTGAGTGTGAAAAAGCTTTCCAAGAACTGAAATACCGTCTATGCAATGCTCCGGTGCTGATCTATCCGACTCCAGGCAAGCCTTTTATCATCGATGCTGATGCAAGCAACGTAGGAGTCGGCGCTGTTCTGTCACAAGTGCACAATGGCGAAGAAAAGGTTGTCGCCTATTTCAGCAAAGTACTGTCGAAGACCGAAAGAAACTACTGTGTGACCAGAAGAGAACTCTTGGCACTCATCTTGGCAACGAAACACTTCCACAAATACATCTATGGACAGAAGTTTCTTCTACGAACCGATCATGGTGCTCTTAACTGGTTGTTGAACTTCAAGAACCCAGAAGGACAAGTCGCAAGGTGGATAGAAAGACTGCAGACTTACGATTACGAAATTCAACACCGAAGGGGAAAGCTGCACTCAAATGCCGACGCACTATCCCGAAGGCCTTGTAAAATAGATTGCAAGCACTGCAGGCGACAAGAAGAAAAGGAATCCATCAACATTCTGCGAATAAGGGCTGACCCCATTTGTGGATGGAGCAATGAAGAAATAAGATCTGCTCAACAAGAAGACCCCGACATTGAACCTCTTCTCGCATGGAAGGAACATGAAGAAAAACCCGCATGGAATGACATTTCCGATAGGAGTCCAGTTTTAAAGGCCTATTGGGCACAATGGGACTCATTTCATGTGCAAGAAGGTGTTCTTCGGCGAAAATGGGAGTCCGCTGATGGTAAATCCTATGTGATGCAGCTTGTATTACCTCAATCGAAAATCAAAGAGGTTCTTCGAGAGATGCATGATGGACCTTCAGGAGGCCATTTGGGAGTCAATAAGACTTTAGAAAAAGTGAGACAACGATTCTACTGGTTGCATGCAAGAGACGACGTTGAAAAGTGGTGCCGAAATTGTGACGCTTGTGCTGCAACCAAAGGCCCTGGTAGAAAACTGCAAGGAAAAATGATGCAATATAATGTTGGCTCACCGTTTGAAAGGATTGCTATTGACGTAGCTGGCCCATTTCCGGAAACGAATGATGGAAACAAATACATTCTGGTGGTAATGGATTACTTCAGCAAATGGCCTGAGGCATACGCTATCCCGAACCAAGAAGCCAAGACCGTGGCCGACCAGATTGTGTCTAACTGGGTAAGCAGGTTCGGTGTGCCTATGGAGCTCCATTCTGACCAAGGAAGGAACTTTGAGTCGAACATATTCCAAGAGGTGTGCGCGTTCCTTGGCATTAAGAAAACGAGAACCACACCACTTCACCCTCAATCTGATGGAATGGTTGAAAGATTCAACAGGACCTTAAAAGAGCACCTCACTAAGGTCGTAGGCGACTACCAAAGAAACTGGGATAGGCACATACCACTATTTTTGATGGCCTACCGAAGTGCAATACATAGCTCAACAGGACAAACACCATCTGAAATCCTCTTCGGAAGAAGCATACGGCTGCCTAGTGAGATAAGGTTTGGACACCCATCAGAAGAGTCTCAGGAAACTGGGGATTACGTGAGTGACCTAAAAGAGAGGCTAATCGACATCCACGAAAGGACCAGGACTAGAATGAGCGCTTACAGCGATCGAATGAAGACAAGGTACGACACAAGAGCAAACACGACAGGATTCCAAGTAGGAGATCGTGTATGGCTGTATAATCCACATCGTCAAAAGGGATTGTCGCCGAAGCTTCAACAAAACTGGGAAGGCCCTTATACTGTCGTCACGAAAATCAATGATGTCGTTTACCGAATTCAAAGAGGGTCACGAGGGAAGTTAAAAGTTGTGCATAGTGATCGACTGCACCGATACAGTGGCGAAGCTGGAGATAGAATTGTTCGGGACGAACAATCTTAAGAAGGGGGCAATGTTGTGAACAGAGCTTTATACTACTACAGCGCCATCTGTTGGAAAATTACATATCTAATTTATGGAAGAAACAAAAAGCTCTTTTCCAATGTCAAATGTATTTCCCCTTATTCCAACCATCTAGAACATTCCAAGACGAGAAGCTTCGCGAATTTTCGAGAACAACTAACATGAGTATAAAAGGGAGTGCTCGCCGTGAGCACGACACAGTTGATTTTTGATTACGGAAGTGTGCAAAACTCTGCTTATTGGATTGTGTAAAGTTTAAAACAAGTGTGATTTTAAATTGAATAAAGTATTTGAGTTGATTATAAATTGAGATTTATTGTTGTGATTTGGAAAGTAAAAATAAAGAAGAGATACTAGAAAGAGTAATAAGTTTTATTTAACGAACCTAGCAAAAATATTACAGTACCCTCCATACAAATGTTAAAAAATGGTTTTCGAAAATCGTATTTTTCTCGAAAATGGTTCCGAGAATTTTACTTCAATTTTTTTTCTTTCAATTAATTTTTAAGATCTATAATTTAATAAAAAAAAATTTGAAAACAAGATATTACTGACGGTACCTACCATAGAGCGATTTTTTTAAATTTTGAATTTCTCATTATCGGCATAACGGATTTTAATGACATTTTTTAGAGAGAAGCTTCTAAAAAGGTTAAAAAACATTGCAATTCAAAACATTAAGAAAAATATTTTTTTTTGAATTTTGAAAAAAAAAAAATCGTTTTGTTTTTGAAAATTCAATATCTCGAAAACGGCTCAGTATTTTTTTTGCAAATTAAATTTAAGCATTTCACGCTAAATGTTCGTACTTAACCTTCGCCGTAAAAGAATCGAAAGTTCTATCCTCCGATTTTAGCAGAGTATTATTTGCATTTCTTGAAAGATTTGTACTATTTGTTGACAATTCAATTACTATAACAACGCCTTGATTGACGCTGGTACATGAAAGATGCCGCACCCCCAAATCCGATTTTCGGCTTACTGCAGCCGAACCTGTAGAAGGATTCTCCATAAAATGGTTACCTCTTGGAGAATCAGTAACAGGTGTTGTCATAGTTCATATAATAGCTTATATCCTAACTATGGTGTTTTGCATGGCCCAACCATGGGAAAACAGACGCCTTTTATAGCCACCCACTATGGGTTACAGACGCCACTTGCTGCTGACGTTGACCGCTACCAGACTATAATGCCATTGACCGCTTCCTGCAGTTCTTCCGCCTTTTAGGGGCTTTTAACCATCCCAACGACAAGATTGTGCCCTGATCAGCAACGCTGATTTGTCCGCTTATCTCGGCATCCATTCGGTACCCTTGCACTTTAGCTGTACCTGCTCTCTACCGGTGCAGGGAAATAAGTCCCCAGGAACTAAGTCCACTGAGGGACTAAGTTCTCACTTTTGCAGGGAAATAAGTCCCCAGGAACTAAGTCCACTGGGGGACTAAGTTCTCACTTAATGGGAGCGAAATCCACTTTACTAAAGTGGTCTTTGTTCCCATGCAAGGTGATTCGTTACACAAAACTGTGGGTTTTAGTTCCCCCCTGCTTGGGCACACTATATGATTTGGGGTAGGTGCGAGGTTGGATGTATGCAAAGTTTCTTTAGCATTTAAAGAATCTGGAAAATAACCAACATAAAATCAATACTTCCACGTGTTCATGCGTTTCGTTGATGTTTAAAAGCTTGTGTTTTGGTCGCACAGTATTTTACAGTATTTTGAAATACAGAATTTTAAACATACAGCATTATGACCCGCTCCCGTTTACATCTCTCTTTAATTTTTGTTGTTGGAAATTCATTCCCACACTTTATACTTTTGAGTGTGTACTAATTTTCCATAAGAAAGTGGAGCTGGTTCTCACTTAATGGGAACAAAGACCACTATAGTAAAGTGGATTTCGTTCACATTAAGTAAAAACTTAGTCCCTCAGTGGACTTAGTTCCTGGGGACTTATTTCCCTGCACCCTCTCTACCACTGGGAGGTCTGCATAGGGATTTTTCATTAATTGTGTCTAGGGCGGAAGTGTCAGCTTAGCACTCTCCAGTACCTCAGACAGCGGTAAATTTTTCAGTAACAGAATCACTTTGAGATTTTTGTATTTTTTGTTTTTTTTTCAAATAATGAGTGCCAGTTTTTCAAAAACTCCTGATACAAAACACCATTTTTATATTTTATTTTGGTAAACTTCCTTTAAAAGATTCTTCCTTATCGGAGAACAGAACATTTTTGAACGTATTGCGTAGAAGGTTGCGACTTTTAGTACAACCAAACAAGGCAACAAATAGGATATGCATCAAAATAATTTGTAACGGACCGGTCTTTGTAATTTATAATTCCAAAAATACTGAAGCATAGGCACAAATTTGGTAACTTTGAAGATTAAAATGTTAAATCAAGCCTATTACAGTCAATCAATCAAACTATTAGTTCTATTCCTCCTTATAAAACTCGAACTCGTTTACTGACTCTCTTTTCACAACCTAAAAGACTTTCTAAACAAAACCATTACAATATTAAATCTTGATCTGGGTCTTTTAGCATTTGTTCCCTCTTCTTAAGTAGTTTCTTGCAGGCCCTCGCAATTAATAAGAGCAATATAATACGAATACATTTGCAACTACGTATTTATTCCATCAAAGGAACATCCAAAGTAACTATTCTGGAACAAAGACGTGTGCTAGTCTAATAAAATCCACCGCATGCATGACTTGCTCCAAGGGTGAGGCTATAAGCCGTGACACCCTGCCTTAATTCTATTTCGTAATTGAATGCAATCTGCTATACTATAAATATGTGTATTTTCACAAATCCCAAAGAACCATCAGTTACATGCATTCGCAAGGACATTTGTACACAAAATACACACACTCTCTAAGGACAAATTTAATTTTCTCCATGACCACGTTTTGGCAGTTAATTGACCAAATGTTTTCTGTTTAATACTTACATACATGCATGATGCTTAAGCGCCCTTCACCCTCAGTTCTCCTTCGAAAGATGCGACACTTTCTTGCGTTTAATTTTATTGATCCTTTTGTCCACACTGATTGCATCATACTGAATTACTGACCCCTTGTCTTTAAGGGATATACGAATTCGAAGAAAATAGATTGTAATTAATTGGCCTCCCTTAACCTCATGCGGGTCATTTAACTGATATTACCACCCGACACTGCGTATCCAACATATTCAACTTAACATCAGGCTCTATGAACCTGTCAATTGCACAGCAGCATTTTCGCACAATACCGCAAGGATTCAATTACATGGAGGACAATAGCGAATTTAAGGAGCTAACGATTCGTTTTTTGTGTGTGTGTTGCTATTATCGGCGGCGGCGTCGGAGTTGTCGTTTCACTCAGCTAGAATCAATTTTGACGAGCTAAACAGCTTGATTGGGATACACTCAAGCGAAATGCACTTAAAGAAATACATTGGTACTTCTCGTTTTATGAGATAGGGCCTTTTCGTTCAATCATTAGAGCTGTTCATAATGAGTTCATATAAATTTTGACGCGTTGGCCGCCATCTTGAATTTAATGAAAATCGGTTTTTGTTAAATAATTCGCTCATCTTCAATCTTAGACGAAATAAACTCACAACAAAAGTTGTTAAGAAGTTAATTTTCTAAAACTTTGGACATGGCAATTTTTGGCTACAATTGATATTTTTCGTATTAATATTGAAAGAAAATTAACTATCCTTTATTATTTAGTTCCTCGTAAGGGCTTTATTGGACAATTTGAAACCCTAAATCACCATAATCCTCTAAAAAATAAATTAACCTATCTCCACACCAGCACAAACAAAAGAATATATTTATTCCTTCGAATATTAAGATTTAGACAAACATAGCACTAAACATAGACTAGCATTGCATAGCACTCAAAGCTGCAAGTGTAGAAGTGGCTTCTTAATAAGTTCCATTCCTCTCCTAAAATAATTCAACCGTAATACTCGCTCTTCAGGGAATTTCCATTAGTTAACCCTTGAGCCTAAATTCAGACGTACTGTTAAATTCAGTGATTTAGGCTATTTAGCCGCACACCAAGAATATGGAATGCTCTTCCCGGTCCAATATTTCCTCTCTATTGCGATGTAAGGTCATTCAAAGCCAATGTAATTTAGTATCTCCATTTTTCCTAAATACTGTCACTGTCATCAAACATTTTAAGGGCAAATAATTTAAAAGAAGTAAATTTCCCTGGAGATGCTTTGCAGATCATGACCTACATAAATATCATTGCTCAAGATAAATTCATGCAAAACCAAAACAAATTGCAGAAATATGTGTGGATGTCACAAATCCGAGTCGAAATGTTCTATGTTATTTCAAAACTTCTTAGGCAAAACGTGTGAGACCGTCACGGAAATTTAGGAGCAATCTGTGCTAGATGATAATAGATAATTGGATATTGATGGTACTGCACGATCAACACCTACTGACACTTCATCGCACGAAAATTTTAAAGATTGGTCAATCCATCCATAGATTGTGTGACCAAGTAAGTAGATTAGACCTATAGATAGGAGAAATCACGGCCCTGACCCTCTTCCCTATTCGGTGGTGTAGCAAAAACATTTACATTTTATCTTCTAAGAGTGAAAACGCTAACACCGAATTAAATCGAAAAGAAGCATCCAATTCCAAACCAAAATTAAATACTAGATTTCGGCTGAAAATTTGATATTTCAAATGATGGAACAAGATTACGAAACCTCAGTGAAAACTCATGATGTCAACGAAATCTCAATGAAATCACAGATTCCGGATTGGTTGGAACATAATAAAGTGTTTTTCAATAAGGACGGGTAGATGTTTGAATGTAATAAGACAAGCTAAAACCCAAATGCCATTACAATGCCCGTCTCGGCTTCTTACAGTGGCTTGGATCGTAGTGGTTCAATTTTCTATGACTCTTGCGCATAATTCCGGCTGAATTTGAGCGATTAGACTTTATTTCTGTGACCGGTGACTTTAGCAGGGTCACAAAACGCATTAACTTGGTGGCCAATTCACGTCACCTCTGCGAGAGATAACCTTAACCCCAAATCGTTCATGCAAAATATCTATCGTGGCATCCGCTGTATGGCACGGATCGCCAAGCTGCTGGAACCACATGTCGTTCAGGTCCATATGGTTCAATTTGGGCTTACAAAAAGTGACTATCAACGTTCTATAGCGTTCGCTATTGACGATGAGGCAGTCAACGTCGTTTTCGAAAAAGTTCGAACCAATGACTCTGCCGCCGCCGCCGCCGGTCCAAAACCTACAGCAGACGGTTTCTTTTTGAGGATGCATTTTCAGGAGTGTACCTTTTTAGCCTTTCGGCAACGGCAGGAAAATGTAGATCCCCTCCATTTCTCCAAACAGTCACACGGAAATGGTTGAGAGTTGGAAGACATTAGGCGTAGGCTCTCTATGAGCCGTCATGGCCTCTAATTTATTCATTTTTTATTGTCAGTTGGTTATCCTGATGTGGATTGGTGTCGTCCTATATATACGACAATTTTGGTTGTTAACAGAGCCATTTATACAGAAATCCACCTCGTCGCTAAAACTAATTTTTCCGCCAAATTGGGGTCCTATTACAAACATTACAAATGTTTCTGAGCGTAATCAGCGAAGAAACGGCGCGCGTTGTCTATGGTCATGAACTTCGAGTTCCTGGATCAGTTGGACCTTGCACGGGTGCAGGTCCGAGTCCTGACGCAAAATTCGCCAAGTTGAAGTTAGCGTAAGGCCGAATTCTTGTGCATGGCGAGGAATCGACTACCTCGGGTTCTGCTGTACACTTTATTGCGTTTCTTTGACGTTGAAATGTTGGCTGATTGATTACCAAACCGAACTATGAAGAGTCGTCTTCTGTGAAGGGTCACCATACCTACCGTATAATTTGCGCAACGCGTGCAACGTTTGCTTGCCATGGTGACTTGGCATCGGTAACTGAATAACAAACAATAGATTGGACAGATGTCACCAAAACAACATGGCCGCCACAGGCAGCCAAAATCTACCTGCACCAACTGGAGAGCTATTTATAAGTTAAAAATGCTAAAAATGTAGAGTTCTTAAAAAGTTGTTAATGTTCATCCATGACTTTAAATAAACGAGGTTATATTGTGATATGTAGTTTAATAATATTTCCCAGGTTAATTTAAAATTTGGAAGATATCAATAGTAGATTAAAATTTGTAAAGACCAAAGTTGTAGAGACAAGTTTTGTGATGTACATATTTTTTCAGAAATTGAATATGAATGATTTATTTAACAAAAACCAATGAAATTTAAATTTAAGATGGCTGCCACAGGTCCACAGTGCTAGACGGTCAAAAAGAACACCTTAAATGAATGAAAGAATGAATTTTGGGAGGTTTAAATTCGACCTGAATGCGACCTTAAGATCTATTGCACCCAAATCTAAGGCTGGATGAGACGCTTACCTTGCAGCTAAACTTCCAAGTTCATCTTTTATATGAAATTTGATTTTTCGGAGTACGTACTGTAACGAAGCGTTCCATGTTACTCCACTCTATATGACTTCTGCATTGATACCGAGAATTGTACTTCGCCGAAATTCAATTCACAAGCACCATGAGCACATGACGTCACAGTAAAATCAAACGCATTAATATTTTTCGTTCACCACTTACATACTTCACATTCAGTTTCTACTGAAAAACCATCAAGAGGATCTACTTGGGTGAACGAAATGGATCTCTTCGCTCATACACCCAGTCAGGCGGCACAGTAGGTTGATTGCATAAATCTTTTGAAATCCAGTCGTAGACGAGTAGTATAGACGAATTGGTCGACTAGCTTTTCTTGCTTTTTGCGGAGCTTCCCCCACCAGCGGTAAGGGGTCTTAATTCGAAGTTTAATGTCCTAATTGCCACCAGGGGCTTCGGTACCTGCTGATCTACCAGAGCGTTTAGCCTGCTGTTTAGTGCCACCAGGAACCTTGAACCTGCTGATCTACCAGAGCGTTTAACCTGCTGTTTAGTGCCACCAGGGGCCTTGAACCTGCTGATCTACCAGAGCGTTTAGCCTGCTGTTTAGTGCCATCAGGGGCCTTGAACCTGCTGATCTACCAGAGCGTTTAGCCTGCTGTTTAGTGCCACCAGGGACCTTGAACCTGCTGATCTACCAGAGCGTTTAGCCTGCTGTTTTATGCCACTAGGGCCGTTATACCTACGGATCCCGTCAGGAACTCGACATCCAAATGAAAGGACCCATTTGAAGCCGAATTACCAGAAGACTGAATACCCGTAATCAAGTACCAGATCTGAATCATCAACAACCAGTATAACCGATGCGATGCAGCTAGACCAGAAGCCAGAAGAGTTGATGCCCGTGAACCTTTCAATTACCCGAATTAAGTGAAATATTAGTAGCAAAATATTGTATGTTATAGATTTAAGAGTTATTTTCAATAATAAAGATTTTGTAATAAGGTATATAGGTCTATCATGGTAACAGATCGGGGAAAAAATCTGCCCGATTTGTACGAAATGTACGAAATTTGTATCATGGTAAACGTTCCGATTCTCAAATCGGGGAAAATTACGAAAAAAAAATGATGTGCGTTGGTATTTTAGAATTTAAGCGATGAATGACGATAAGCTGTCAAAATATAAGCAACGAACCGCTTTCTTATGCGTTGCACGACGATTTTTTTCTTTCCGATTTGCCCGCCAAGAAATCATAAGTGAAAAGTTTCCCGAAGCCTGAAGAAGCAAAATTAAATTAGCAAAAATGATGAATGTGCAAAAAGATGAATAAGTAAACATTTTTATTTAAAATAAATTGTTGTTATTATTGTTATTCATACAGAAATTATGTTTTACTCTTTTACCAAAAAGAAAAAAACAAACCAAATACAATTCGACCGTCTGCTTATTTTGGAATTGACAAATATACATAAATGTCAACAACCTGCGTTGGTATGCATCAATATTTCTTCTACAATTCTGTTACCATGAACACAATATAATCCCCGATCTTAACTTTTCCCCGTTCGTAGAATTCCCCGATCTGTTACCATGATAGACCTGATAGTTTCCAAGTAAAAGTTCAAAGTCCCTCAGTTTGGTGAGTTTATTTCCCAGTTTTTTTATGCTTAGGCCCCCTTTTCTATTTTGATTTCTTGTTTAATCGCATCTTTCTGACCCCATTATGGAAGGCATTGTGCCTATTTTTGCTAGAAAGTCTGCCTCCTCATTTCCGCCTGGGCACCGACATGTTCAGGTATTGTCTGAGGTATCTGTCGGAAAGGAAAATTTTCCGATTTCGTACGAATCGGAGGATTTCTTCTTCGAGATATTCTTCCGAACAGCTGTTCAGAACAATTTTCCGACATTTCGTAACGCATACCGACGAATTGCGTTGCAGTGCGATTCAGTACATTTTTGTGTCTCATTTTTGACAGCTAAATGCAATTTTTTTTTCGATTTCATCCGACACACATTCTTGGCGGAGTTTTTTTACGAATTTGTGTAAAGTGTTCAAATGAATGCGTCGACTTATTTATGTATTTTTCTTTTCCGATCATAGATATGTACCTCGAAAGCAACTTAAACGTCCGAAAAAGTAAGCTTAGACGGTAATCTGCCTTCGTTCGTTTAGTCTTTGTACACAGTTTAGAGCTATCTATTTGTGTACGACTTAATGGCATTGGCTTTGAGTGTGTATAAAACATATATTTTGTAATCATGCCATCCCTCGGAATGTCGAAAAGGTTTGTTGCTCTTGAAAGTGCAGCTCAATCGCCTTATGAATCCCTCTATAAATGAAAAGAAGCTCGGCTATCTTATTTTGTCCATTTCATATGTACATATATTCCAACTGAACAATTAGTTCTCGAGGCTCGAGCTCTCAACCTATAGATAGACTTGTTCCTAATTACCTATGTACATACATGAGTATACCTGCGTGAGTAAGAAAACCCGTTATTTAACTGATGCCGATTACAAAAGTTACCTACCAACTGTTTTTCAAAAGTTATAATGTTTACACAATTCGATGTTTTAGATGTTTGTGGTGTTTAAGCTTTTATTATATTTTTAAATGTCGTCTTACCAAAAGTAGAAATGAAGCCAAGTTAGGGCAATCAATAGTGTTTATTTTTTTGATAACGTACCTACATAATAAACTTGCCCCATAAAACATTCTTTTAAGGTTTCTTGCCAAGTTTCTGAGTTTGTTTTCTAAAAGTGTACACTCGTAAAGCAAAAAAAAAAAAAATAAAAAACCTGCCCAAAACGTATGTAAGGCGTCCTCCAGTTCTTACTTCGCGATCCTTAATGGAATAAGTAATGGGTGTGTATACAGAGCCAGTGAGGTGCTTAAAATTGAATTTCTTCCCATAGTGAAATGTATTTTTTTTTTCGTTTTACTTTCGTTGGCTTCTATTTTATTCCGTTCTCCAATCTTATTCTTCAACAATAATGCCTCTGTATATGCTGGGTAGCTTTGCATTAGAATCACAAAGAAGCACAATTTCACTTGAAGCTGAGGCGTCATCGTCAGCGAACCCCCAAACCCTATATCCGAATCCAAACGAACGCTAACCACCATCACCAAAAACCATCACCGTCATAGGCGTCGTTGTCGGCGGCGGCTTCGTCGTCCTCGTTGCCACCGCCATCGACGCACGTCGCCGTCGTCGTCGTCGTCATCATCATCAGCATCATCCGCCCTCGTTTATTGCAAAATCCTCCATTGCTGCTGTTCGAGTGAAATGTAAATATGCAAAGGAGGTCCTGATATGCTATAGAGAGTTCAATATTGGTAAGCAATCTAGCAGGATGTCATGGTGGGGCAGGGGGACAGAGAACATATACATTTTTGGCAGCGCCCTCGAAATAATGAGGAATGTACGAGTATATAGTGCTTGGTTGGTGGTGATGGTGGGCCTGGGTACTTCACCCATTCCGGATAAATTTTCTGAAAGGATCTCAATGCTCCATCGCATCAGTGACGAAGAAGGGAGGGGGAGGCCTTGGCGAACGTACTTACCGTCAATTACAATGCGGTACAAGGAGTAATATGGTGGCTTTTATGATGTCGTTGGAGTACCTATCTAAATTGTCGCGGTGCTGTTTTTGATTGCATGTTTTTTTTGGAAGTACGGGGGCTGTTTGATATGCGTGATACGGTGAATGGTGTTCGCGGCAAAAACCTATTATCAGATTTTGGGATTTTTTTGTCCCATCCCTGTTATTTAATTTTTTTTTATCGTTAATAAATTATGAGTGACACAATTTTATTGGTTCAACATATTTTTCCCATCTGACAGAGCCTGGTTATAAAGCCATGAATGGATGTTGACAAATGGATTCTGTATATTTATGCTGGAGCAAGGGCGAAATTGGAGCTTAGAACTCAACAATAAAAATGGGACGATATACTTTTGGATACGAAGTCAAGGTTAAATCGCAATGAAGTTGACGTTTAATGGATTCGTTTGTGTCATTCTCATTACATATGGCTTCAGAATTAACACAAAAATATGGCGATAAATGAATAATGTTAATGGACAACAGGTTTACGAAAAACTAAAGAAAAGTTATAAAAGTATGAGTTACAAGTTGTAAGTACACATAAAAGTCTTCTGCTTCCGACCAATTTTTCTATGTTTTGAACTTTAAAATGCTCTAATAACGAACTGTAAGCTGTAATTACTTACAAAATGCTTCGTTTTTTTTCATAATTTAACAGATTATGATTGTGTTTGTGACACGGCAAACATTCGAAGGAATCAAATTATAGTTTTCGAAGTAAAAGAAATCATAAGGAGCTTAATATTTTGGAGCAATTGAACCAGCTTTTCAAAAGGGAACAAACATAAAGTGAATTACTAAAGGAGTACCGCAGGCGTACAGACTTGGGCCACGGCTATTAAATAATAAGATTACAAGCATCCTGTCGTCAGTGGGTAACTTTTCTACGACTTGTCCTATTATTTTAATGCTGTTTATTTTTAAATTGTCATTGATTACGTTTTACGATGGGGCAGCCAAACAATTCGTTTCCTGCTTCAATAGAGGGCGCTGGTTTGATGTTTGACTGAATGATTTGTGTATTTTTTGCTTTATGTTTCTTTTTTTTATAGAACTCTCCTTGATTTGTGTATGCACCTGATGAGCGTTTAAGACAAGAGTTCTTTAACTGCTGAAGATGACAAGTTTATTTTAACTGCTTATATAAAAAAAGTCTCATTGTTGATAAACCAACACCAGATATATCCCTGATCCATATACTTCTGTAAAGTCCCATTCAAGCCAGGATCAAGATTAAAAATTTGAAAAAATGTTTAAACGCTAATAGTTTGAAATTTACCAATAAATAAGAGACGTGATTTTCTAAACAATTTATTGCGAACGCAGCAATGTATTACGATTACGATGTTTAATTCATTTTATATGGTCTTTATGTTTAAATTTCAAATTTGATAAATGTGGCGTATAGGAAAAATATGTTATTTAAAAAAAATATAAAAATGGTAGCTTCAAATCAAAAATTCACTTTCGGATAACTTAAGGGATGTGTTAGCTGTTAATAAAGTATTCGTAATTATAATGTCAAACTGAATAAGAGTTGAAATTAATGGTTGAGTTGCATTAGAGTAACGAAAGAGTTGAAAGATAAGAAAAGAAAAGGTACGGTCGTTGATTAGTTAGGTGGTGATGATTAATCCATTTTTATACATCATTTTTCTATCCGAGTAGTCAAAAATTTAATTCTTAAAAGCTTCACGTCGTATAATCTCTTTTTAAATGTTTTAGCTTGGGATATAGGCACCTTAGGGTAAGTTTTGCATTTATAAAAAAATAGAACTCGAGATTTTAATTAAAGTTGACATTGCCATAAAAAAGAACACGAAATATATGAATCCCGAAATTCCTTCAGTATGTCTGTAGGTCTGTAGGGTTATCTACCGCCAGCCTAAACCTTACCCGGTCCCTAGCTAGCACTTTGCACTTTAATTTGTTTGAGGTCCTCTCCCACTTATGTGCGCCACCTGAATCGCGGTCTTCTTCCACTTCCCCGTCCCGTTTGATTTTAGTGCTGGTTATAATGTCTGAATTAATTGCGGGGCCTGGGGTCTAGGTAGACAAAGCCCTAAACTGCCTAAAAATTATAGCTGTCTATGGTTACGCAAGGCGGCGTCCTCTCTCCTCTCCTTTGGAACCTATAGTCGTAAATAAACTACTAGTGATTCTTGAAGGGGAGGTGCACAGGGTGATTGCCTACGCGGACGATGTTGCGATAGCGATATCTGGTAAGCATCCTAACACTCTGAAGGAAATCCTACAAAATGCTCTTAACAAGCTTACTACCTGGGCAGATCAATTTGGACTCGATGTCAACCCCCACGAAACTGAACTTGTCCTGTTTACCAGGAAATATAAAATCCTACACATAGACCCCCCCCTCATCAAAGGTATACCGCTTAAATTCTCAGACAAATCAAAATATCTGGGTCTTATTTTGGACAAGAAATTACGCTGGAAGCCCAATATCGAAGAGAGAGTCAACAAAGCCAACAAAGCTTTTTTCTCTTGCAAAAAAGCCGTAGGTAAGAAATGGGGTCATACAAACTCATATAACACATTGGCTATACATCTCAGTCATTAGACCGATACTTACATATGGAGTGACAGTATGGTGGACTGCGCTGGAAACAGCAACAAACCGCGATAAGCTTGGCAAAGTCCTGTTTAATCATGGGTGGAGCTCTCCGCTCAACTCCTTCTGCTTTTTTTTTTTTTTTTTTTTTTATAATCTACCCGCGCTCAAGGGATTATGATTACGCACCCTTTAAATGTTTGATCACAGCGCGGGCGTGAAGTTAAGGAAGAAAAAGAAGAAAAAGAAGGATAGGAAAGATGTGTGGCACGATGTTCTGAGACTGAAGGTTGTTGTCTCAGATATTTTATCTCCAGGGATGGCGGCTGAACTAAAGCGGAGAATGCCGCGTCTTATTTCTATGTCGCTTATAATTCACATTATTTGATTCGTGTTCATCCTTGTTGGGCATACTAGTTTAACTCAATTACATGTGGTTAGTGTTATGCCTGAACAACATGTAATGAGTAAACCAGCAACCCATTGATGACAATTTTAGAAGGTTTTTAATGGAATTAAAACGACATAGACGACGGCAGGGATCGAACCTGTGATCATGAGGTTCACAGGCGAGCACACATCCGTCGCGCCACGGCTACCCCTGCTGCACTTGATGTTCTTCTTCATCTCATACCGCTAGATATTTTTAGTAAACAATCGGCCGCTAACACAGCCATCCGACTTAAAGCCTCCTCGCAGTGGATCAATAATGATATTGGCCACTCTACTATACTGAACTCGTTCAGTACTCTACCTAGTAACGTCGATTACACTACCCCTCATCCAAAATTTAATAAAAACTTTCAAGTGTCCATCCCTTCCAGGTCTTCTTGGGAAAATGAGTCGTTTTTGATAGATGAAGCAATTCATTTCTATACAGATGGATCTAAAACCGATGACGGGGTCGGTGGAGGCGTATACTCCGATAGATTAAATCTCTGTCTGTCTTTTCGTCTTCCCAATCACTGTAGCGTGTTAAAGGCAGAGCTTCTAGCAATAAAAGAAGTCCTCTCTTGGCTAAAAGACTACTGATATACGTAACTTCTCAGACAGTCAAGCTGACTTAAAGTCACTGGACTCTGTCTCCACTAACTCACAAACAGCCCAAAATTGTCGATCATCTCTCGTGGAGATGTCAAAACAGTTTAACCTTCACCTTACATGGGTGCCGGGGCATAGAGACATTCCAGGAAACTGTAAAGCTGATGAACTTGCAAAAAACGGAACAATCTTACCTTTGTCGGATAGCAAATCTAACATCGGTATACCCCTAGCTACTTGTAAACTTATGCTAAAGCATGATACCATGAAGAAAGCTAACCACAGATGGACCAGCACCCCAACTTGCCGGTCTACTAAACTGATTTGGCCATTGTTTGATGCTAAACGCTCTAAACAACTAATTTCTATTGGTACATCGCATATTAGCTCCGTTATAGGTGTCCTTACTAGACACTGCCTAATAGGAAGACATGCTTTTCGTCTTGGAGTTCCTGCAAATGATTTTTGCAGAAGCTGCATGGATGAAGAAGAAGAGAAGTCAGTTCCTCACCTTCTATGTTCTTGTCCTGCCCTAGCGCAAAGACGTAGACTCCACTTGGGAGACTACTACTATAACGATCCTAATGATCTAAATAATTCCGACATTCACTGTCTCAAACGCTTCATTATTAGCTCAAAATGGTTTAGCGAGTAAGGGTGATTTTTGAAATCCTTGTGGTATCACAACGGACCAAATATTGGTCTAAGTGTGTTGACCTTTTCCGGTCAGCAGCCACTTTAACCTAACCTAACCTATGGTTACGTTCTGTTTAAAAAGTCGGTACGATTTTGAAAAAGTCACATAACAGGCGATGCTTGCCTAAAAATCCTGCGTTTTTCATCGCCATCCTGCACACATGGACAAGTTTGTCAAGGATGTCAGAGCATCAAGGATAATACGCGGCTTTGAAATCGATTAAAAGGTGGTAGGTGTCGATTTGAAGCTCCTTGGTTTTTCCAAGATCTGCAGTAATGTGAATATTCGGTCGATGATGGAATTTCCTTGTCTAAAGCCGCACTAATATGGACCCATAAAGTTGTGGACGAAAAGCTTCAGATGTTCATATAATACGGCTGTTGCATACACCCAACCAAGGCATCAGCTGCCGCAGCGGGGTCGTCAGTTCTATCAGTTTTCTGTTTAGGTCTGTGTTGCCTATGTTGAATGGTACTATCTCTTTAGCAGCGGAATTTTCTTTTTCATCGCCGTTATAAAGTTTGGTTGAACGGCCTTTACAAATTCCCAGCATGGTCTCTGGTTCTATTACGATGTTTCCTTGATTGTCCATGCATGCAGCCTTCGACTGGGGGATTTTATCCTTGTGATGTTTTTTTACCTTTTGGTGTGACTTCCGAACTTTATTCCTGCTATGGCATCCCCTATTTCCACGATCGAGCGCTTCTTACGCTCCCTCTTTTTCTCTCTGTGTTATTCTCCCTTTTTCTGCTCGTTGAGCTTGCGAGCAGCTCCGGTCCTTCTGTGCAGCGCAGGCTTATATGTCTCTTTTTTAGCAGAAAGTGCTTGCCGGCACTCATCGTCAAACCAGGAGTTTTGTTTTGGGGGTCATGGCTGCTTGGAAAAGTTGCCTTGGGGTACTCCACTGAACACAGCTCTAAAATCCGAGGATTTACCAGTATAAAAATGTTTTTGTAGACGATTAAATAAATAACTGTGAAGTGAACGAACATATCCCTCGCTAAAGCCAAAGTAAAACCTCAGCTTTTGGATCCGATCCGCTCTATCAAAAGCCATGAAGAAGTCATACAAACAGATAACAGTTTTGTGATTTGTAGCATATCCATACTCCAATCTCCAATAAATTAAAACATCCACAAATTCAAATTTCCCGCTTCAAATCACATTCCACAAAATTCCGTTTTTTCAAAATAAATTATTCAACTTCTTGAACTCCTTATGAAAAGAGACAGACATACAAGAAAGGTAATACAGCGAGTTGTAAAGCGAAGGTTGAAGGTGTTGGTCACGCGGTGGAATTAATCTAATTATTTTAGTTTGTAAATTATTAAATGTTTAAAGTAGTATTAAGAAACAATAAATAAAGTGAATTATTTATATATTAAAATAAAAAACTGTGTTTCATCTATAAAGAATACTACAGATTCATATCAAAGTTTATTCTTACGCGTTTGTCCCCAAGAATTTTAATCATATCGGTAGAACAACTATGATGTGCTCGCAACCCAGACCCAGACTGTGCTGGAAATCTGGCGGAATATTGTTCCTAGAGATGGTGGTGGTTTTTAGGTACAGGATTGATTTTAGCCTACTTCCGACTTTCGGGAATATTTGAAGACGTTATACAGATTATTTTCTATGTGGGTAATGCAGCCTGTAACGTTAGGTAGGATCATTTTGAAAAATCGAGGAGGTACATCAATTTTACCAATTTTAACGAATGAATAAAACTGATCTTCAGTGAAAAACTTAAGGTACTAGTACGGTCTAGAAATCGCAAAAAACGCATGATTTTTGGGATATTTTTTTCGGAAACTTTATAAGATAATAACATATTTTTTTTTTAAATAATGAATACATGTGTCAAGAGTACAAACAAAATTTGTTTGTCGAATTTTGGCCGAATTATAGAGGGCGTCAACGTCGACTCATCAAAAAACACATTTTCCCATGGTGGACAGTTAATCTCCGGATCTACTGAACTGATTTTCAAAAAACTTGTTGCAACTAGATTGTTTTTATGTTTTCTAAGACAATTTACCACAATTTGATCAAAAAGTTATGAATAAAAAAAATGGCGACCCAAAAATGGCCAAAAAAATTGCAAAAAAAAAATTTTTTTTTTCAAAGCTCCAGATTTTTTTTGTTTTGACTTTTTAAACAAATTGTGGTAAATTGTCTCGTAAGAAACCTTCCTTTAAATAACCCACTTTGGTTTTTTTGTTTCAGTCCAGCCAATCCTGAGATTAACTGTCCGCCATGGGACAATGTATTTTTTGATGAGTCGACGTTGGGCCTTCTATAATTCGGCCAAAATTCTCAATTTAAAAAAAAAAAAAATTTTTGTACACTTGACGTATGTGTTCATTATTTAAAAAAAAAATTATGTTATTACCTAATAAAGTTTCTGAGAAAAAAATTCCCAAAATCGTGCGTTTTTTGGCGTTCTAGACCGTACTAGTACCTTAAATTATCGGTTCTATTAAAAAAAAAGACATTATTAAGATCAGGTTCATCGATAATGCTATGGACAAATTTTCTTTTCCACAACCAATTGAATCTAAGTTGTTCCATAATATTTTTTTTTAATGCAAGTCAGTAATAAATTTTGAAAGAAACCATCTTTTTTGCCCTGCGTGTTAAAAAGGTACAATAATAACACGTCCGAAAAATACTTTTTCAATTGTCGCTTAATTGTCGTTGTTTCCACTAAGTGTATAGCTTATACTACGAAGTTTTAAAGAGTAACGAACCTCACTAGTGAACCATTTGCAACGGCTGAGAATCGAACTCAGGACCCTCTGCATGAAGGTTCAACACAATTACCTTTATTCCAAGAGGTACTTAACTTCCATGGTCACTTTTATTCTAAGCCTACCAATTCCCAAATTAGACTTAGTTAAATGGGTCCAGTATTATATTGTTTGGAACTAATTGGAGTTTAAAAAATAAATTGAAAAAAATTTAACATGAAACTAAAACCTATATACATTTTCAGAGACTCCTATCGAATCCTTTTTGGTATTATTGGATGTTGGAATGAGTGGAGTCTATTTGCACCGACCAATAAACGAAACATAATAATTTATTGACTACTTGGCAAATATTTAACCGAATTCAATTTGTTCTCCGAAACATAACTTAAATACTAATTTTGGGTTCTGGGTTTGTTTAAGTACACCCACACCAATACATCAAGAGGACTGGTCCTTCCCGCTCACTCTCTCGTTCGTCTCTCCTGATATAACGGGTGATTTTTTAAGAGCTTGAGAACTTTTAAAAAAAAAAAAACGCATAAAATTTGCAAAATCTCATCGATTCTTTATTTGAAACGTTAGATTGGTCCATGACATTTACTTTTTGAAGATAATTTCATTTAAATGTTGACCGCGGCTGCGTCTTAGGTGGTCCATTCGGAAAGTCCAATTTTGGGTAACTTTTTCGAGCATTTCGGCCGGAATAGCCCGAATTTCTTCGGAAATGTTGTCTTCCAAAGCTGGAATAGTTGCTGGCTTATTTGTGTAGACTTTAGACTTGACGTAGCCCCACAAAAAATAGTCTAAAGGCGTCAAATCGCATGATCTTGGTGGCCAACTTACCGGTCCATTCCTTGAGATGAATTGTTCTCCGAAGTTTTCCCATAGAATCGCGAGCTGTGTGGCATGTAGCGCCATCTTGTTGAAACCACATGTCAACCAAGTTCAGTTCTTCCATTTTTGGCAACAAAAAGTTTGTTAGCATTGAACGATAGCGATCGCCATTCACCGTAACGTTGCGTCCAACAGCATCTTTGAAAAAATACGGTCCAATGATTCCACCAGCGTACAAACCACACCAAACAGTGCATTTTTCGGGATGCATGGGCAGTTCTTGAACGGCTTCTGGTTGCTCTTCACTCCAAATGCGGCAATTTTGCTTATTTACGTAGCCATTCAACAAGAAATGAGCCTCATCGCTGAACAAAATTTGTCGATAAAAAAGCGGATTTTCTGCCAACTTTTCTAGGGCCCATTCACTGAAAATTCGACGTTGTCTAAGTTGTAAGTCTATTCATGATGAAATGTCAAAGCATACTGAGCATCTTTTTCTTTGACACCATGTTTGAAATCCCGCGTGATCTGTCAAATACTAATGCATGAAAATCCTAACCTCAAAAAAATCACCCGTTACATTGCTCCTCGTTTCGTTTGATCGCATAAATAATTTAAATTGTGTACGCAAGTGCCATCCCTGTAATATCCAACGAGTAGGATGACTACCTTTAAAGACCATCGTTTCCAGCCCAAATAAAACCACCTAAATAATAGCATATGGATGTGATGCCAATAGCGATAGGTTGAACAATCGTCCGGCGACCATGAGGACCCATATTCCACCCTATATAGGCGCATAAATTTATGCAACTAAATTAATGGAACAATGAACATTTTAAAACCACGTTAGAATACACAACAGATTCGAGGCGGTAAATACTTGAGTAACATTCACCTCGAACTCACCGCATCCACTCCACATATGTAGGTTCCGATTTATATGGATAGTTATGTTAGCCCTTCCTCTATTTGGAACCCACTATTGTCAATAATTGAATAAAGGATTCTAGGTTTTGGGCAAACATTAAATGGTTCGATTTAAATAATCCACTGTTCAGCCGGACTGGATGGGGTAGGTTAGGAAAGGGTATGCCGATTCCCTGCCAACCCTCTAGATGAACTTGCCACACTCCCGTTTGGAAAACATAACAAACGAACACAAAACTGGTATCAGAAATTTATTGATACAAATGTAGGTGGTAGGCTGCTAGAATACCTAGGCCAGCTTCATCTGTAAGACCAGCAGCCAACGGCTGTTATAAAAGTATGGTTCCTGGTTCTGGCCAACAGCCAAAGGCCACATTAATGTGTTCAGGTGTTGTATTTACAAAATTGATATTTTATGCATTAAATCACACCCGAGCAGCAATAAAGGGCTAGCGGGGACCGTACGTAAGTCGATCGGGGCGAACAATCAAATCAATCACAGTAGGATATACCTACATAAATGTGAAAAAGGGCCGCAGTCCACTTCCGGTTCAAAGAAGGATGCACAAAATTTGTCCCAATTTAACTATCGAAAAGCATCATGTCGTGTAATGTGGTGGAAGGGGCAAACTATACAGAGATTCCGTTCATAATTACACCAGTACGAGTACAGTACGAGATGAGCCCTGGGGGGGTAGGTATGTGCACTTAAGTTCGCCGATTGATTTAAAGTCGAAAGTTACGTTCGAATTGTCTCTAGCTAAAATAGTGAATGGCCGAATACTTTATGAAAAGAGCACCGTTACAATTCAGGCAATAACACTCAGAAAAATCAATGCCTCCACTTGAAAGAAATTGTTGGCACTTTTGCATGAAAAATTTCGTATTTTCAAAAATTAGGGTTGGATGCATTTTTGGAAGATTGTGTCCCTTCTTTTGGCGTGATAGTATTGCTCTGGAAGAACCTGCGAGAAATAGGTATTCGCAAACAGAAACATCTTAACTCTGATATTGATGTAATGATCTAAATAAAGGTTTTAACCGTCAGTTCATGGACTAAGATCGAAGGGTTTTTCGCATTCATTATAGCTTGATTCGTCTTCCTATCCGTTTCTGCAAGTTAATTTTAATTTTACAAATGATACTCCGGACGAAGTCATGGAAAGCTTTATTTCTACCGAATTTAGCTCTATCGGTTTTGATGGATTGCATCCCGGATTTGTAAACGCTGCTCATCACGTTCTCGGTACTGCTCGATTTCACTAAAGCCTTCGACACCATTGATCATAATATATTGTAGAGAAAACGCTCATGTCCGTTGAATTTCTGTTCCGATTCGAAGCTGATTTTTCAGAAATTCTTGTTGCTGAGCTACGGTATACCACAAGGATCAATTTTGGGGCCGCTTCTTTTTTCTGCATATGTAAACTATATATATACAACATTCAGTAAAACATAGTAGAGACGAATGTATGATGATATCCAGAAACTTGTCATTTACATTGGACCTACACTACACAGTTGAACTTAGATTGTCAGAGTTACGTTTTGAGTGTTTGTGATCTTTGAAATGGCAAGTGATTTTGTGTTGTGTTTACGAATGAATATTCGTGGGCTAAGAAGGAGTTTTTTTTGACGTGTATGCCAGACCAGACCAGTACAGACCAGCTGTGTTGGCACTAGGTGAAACACAGGATGGTGCGAAAACTTATTTTTCAGAACTTCTGTCTGGTTCGATATATGTAACTTAATGCCATTATGCTCAATCATTTCGATTTGTTTCTTACTTCTAAACCTGATATGTATACCATAACGGTAAACTTTCCATTTGGCACTTCGGACAGTTGTGTAATATCTCGTTGCGCATTCATACAGTGAAAGAGAAGTATCCAACTAGGACTGCTTGGAAATACGAGGAAGCCAACTCACAAAACCATTGCGTAATCTGTTCCATCGCCCTTACTGTTCTCGAATATTCCCTTGAAGATGGAAACCAGCATTTGTCCAGCCTGTTTCTAAAAACAAGCCATTCTTCTTCCCCCTCCTCCTATCGACCAATTGCACTTACGTTCCTTCTTTCCAAGGTCATAGAATAGCTGATAAATTATCAGCCCAAGAAATATCTGGAAGATCGAAAGCTTCTTAATGGCCGGTAGATCTTCCAATACATGTTGTATTGGACGGTTTCAAGTCTGAACTTCACACAATAAATGCTGGTGTTCCCAGAACTCCGTTTTGTCTACGACTCTCTTCCTAATTTTTGTAAATGATCTCTTGTCTGAAACTTCTTCGAAATAATACTTCGAAAACTCAATGTTGTCTATTGTCGTTCTTCTTAAATCAGCCAGACCACGGGCGTCATTTTCTAGGTGTCTGAATTTGACCAAATTCCCTTTGAATAATATAATTTACATTGTATTCATGCTGTAAATTTTATATTGTGTTGATAACCATCGACTAATATTTTGCGTCTTAGAAGGGTACGGCAGCATCTAACTGATGAGCCCAACTGTCGTACCGTTTTAAAACATTTCCACATTTTAAAGAAAAATATTTTCTAAAAAACGTCATTTTGTCAAAAGTGCCCCGGTAGTGGGGCACCTTTGACTTTAAAAGGGGTACATTTGACAATGGTGGATTAAACCCCACATCGTGTCCATTAAATTTCCAAAGGTATCAACGGATCCAGCACGTCTGTTGTTTGAATCAGGGATGTTGCGGATGCCAATTTTTTCACATCCGCGGATGCGAATACGGATGCGGATTTTTGAAGGCTCACATCCGCGGATGCGGATGCGGATGCGGATGTTTAAGATCTTATAAAAAAAGGACATATAAATAATGAATTAAAATAATGTTGTAGTAAGTGTTAATATTTTTACTAGTTATACGTAGTAAATAAACTTAAAAATAGGTGCATTATACTTCAAGCTTCTCTGCTTCAAGCCGGTTACGCAGAGGTTCGTAAATTAAACCCGCGCTACTAAATAATTGTTCGCTAGGGACACTGCCTGGTGGAGTGGATAAAAATCTTCGTGCTATCGGTGATAATGATAATACCTTAAACAACATTTAAGAGCATTACAATCCACATTGAGTCATTTTTTAGAGCGGTAAGAAAGTAATTCGTTTTTGAGTACAGCTTCAGTGCTACAATTTTGTGGCATTTCTTGTGTCTCGTCTTCACTTGATGAATCTAACATCATAGCAAGGCCGTTCTTTAAACATGCGCTTTCTCTCGAAACCTGAAGTCCCTGGTCCTGGTTGTTCCATTTTGTGCTTATAGCGAGGTTCTAAGAAGGTGGCGATGATATATAAATTGTTCTCCCCCAAGCTGGAAAACTTAGTTGAAAGTTCACTTTTCAGAGTCGTGACGGCCTGTCGAATCAAATCAAACTTGTGCGATATTATTAAATAGTCGTCAACTTTTTTGTCAAGCATTTGAATAATTGGAATTGCAGAAGAAATAAGGACGTTAGAGCTGCTGAGTTCCCGTGTAGCTTCCTCAAAAGGTCTCAGTATTTCAATAAGACTTTCAATGAATTTCCATTCTGTCAGAATAAGGTTAATCTCATTATCATTGATGTAAAGATTTATGGCATCCTTAACCTTTGCCGCAACTTGTCTTGCATCCGCATCCGCATGAAAATCCGCATTGACTAGTGCGGATGCGGATGCGGATGCAGATGTCTTAATCAATGCGGAAGCTCCGCATTTGCGAATGCGGATGCGAATATCCGCAACATCCCTGGTTTGAATAGTAAAAAAGTAAATTTTTGTTTTTGAACAGTTTATTAAATAATACAACGAAAAAAATAAATCAATAAATTCACTTTCTGAAAAAAAAACAACAAGAAGAAAAAACATAAATTATTTCATTTATAAACATAAAAAAAATCAGTCCATGTAAATCTTAATTCAAATTTATCGATATCGACATTTTTTAAACAATTTATTTAATATATAATTTTCCAAAATAAACGTCAAACAAATATTTTTTGCAAAAGTCAAAGGTGCCCCGAAGGAACTTTATAAGTTTTTTTTTTTTTTTTTAATAACTAATATTATATTTTCACAAAACTGCCTTTGATTTATTGAACTTTAAGCATAGTACTATCATAACATTGATTCACGATAGAAAAATTTATTTTATTAGGTTCACAAATCGCTTACTTACCGGTGGTCAAAAATTAGATTAGAGACACAGAAAATACGAAGACTCGTGGTACTCCACAAAGAGTTAAAGAAAGACTGCCAAATTTCATAACGTTTCTTTAAATCAAACTAAGCTTCTTCCTTCATCCAAACTTTTCTTTTTTAAGGGCACGATCATACCGAAAAATGCAAAGTCAAATGTGCCCCGGTGTCAAATGTACCCCAGCTTACCCTACTCAGTACGTATGCCAATGACGATCTTCTTTGATATAACCACATTCTCGAGACTGCCAAAAATGCTGCTAAATGCTTACGATGTACGAATCTTGAATCTGGCTACCGTTTATAAGGCCTGTATATGTCCAAAAGCCGTGTATAACTCACATCTTTGGGCAGATGCCGCACAAACTTCCCTTCACTTATTGGATAGAATTCAGAACAGAGTATTAAAACTGATACAAAACAGAGCTAGCTAACATGGATTCATTCTAAAATGTTTCATGTATTTCCTTGTTTAATCGCTTCTTTCAAAAGCAATGCTCTATCGAAATAGCCAGTTGCATTCCTCCTTTCAATCAGTAATACCCGTTTCGCTAGGAATGCTCATTAGTTCACCCTCATCATTTAAGGCGTACCGTCAAATATAGAGATTCGTTTTTTAGTCCCATAACACTATTGTTGTGAACAGAGCTTTATACTACTACAACGCCATCTGTTGGAAAACTGCATATCTAATTTATGGAAGAAACGAAAAGCTCTTTTCCAATGTCAAATGTATTTCCCCTTATTCCAAACATCTAGAACATTCCAAGACAAGAACTTTCGAGAACAACTAATTTGAGTAAATAAGGGAGTGTTCACGGTGAGCGAGAAACAGTTGATTTTTGATTACGGAAGTGTGCAAAACTCTGCTTATTGGATTGAGTAAAACAAGTTTAATTTTAATTTGAATAAAGTACATATTTGAGTCGATTATAAATTGAGATTTATTGTTGTGACTTGGAAAGTAAAAATAAAGAAGAAATACTAAAAAGAGTAATAAGTTTTATTTAACGAACCTTGGAAAAATATTACACTATTATGGAATAATTTACCCGACACAGTTTTCCCGTGCCATTTCAATTTGCAAACATTTAAGACAAAGACCAATGTTCACCGACACATCTTCCCCCCCTCCTCCCCCCTAATTTCCCCATCGCCCGTGCTGTGTTTAAAACTATTAGGGTCCCTAGTAAACTCTTTAGCGCGTGTGAATTATAATAATAAAATGCACGACTGGGTCGCACGAACTTGCTGCTGTGTAAAAGACAAAGAATTTCAAAAATGAATGTTATTAGAGAAACTGTTCATAAGCATAAAATTCATTTTTTAAATGATAAAAAAAAACTTCTTTGGTAGTTAAAGGTAAGAATAGGATGCCATGTGATTTGAACAAATATAGATTTATGCAAGAACAAAAATTATAAGTCTTTGTAGTGGTTTCTTAAAAAATAATGTTTTATAAAAGAAAATTTTAAAACATTTTAAAGAAAAAATGTTGGTGAACCAATTTGAAGTTTTTATTATTGTATGAATAAAAATTAAATTTACAAAAAAAAGTATTGAGCCGTTTTCGAGACATTGAATTTTCAAAAAACAAAAAATTGATTTTTTTTTTCAAAATTCAAAAAAATATCTTTCTTAAAGTTTTTAAATGCAATGATTTTTTAAACTTTTTACTTCTTTCTACGAAATTTCATTAAAATCCGTTATGCTGATAATGAGAAATTTTTTTTCAAAATTTAAAAAAAATCGTTCTATGGTAGGTACAGTCAGTAATATCTTGTTTTCAAATTTTTTATTAAATTACAGATATTAAAAAATAATAGAAAGAAAAAAAATTAAGCAAAATTCTCGGAACCGTTTTCGAGAAAAATACGATTCTCGAAAACCATTTTTTAACATTTGTATGGAGGGTACCGTTATTTTTAGGTAAAATGAATTTATTTTGCTCATATATTGTAGATTATTTTTCCAAACTTTTATTTATCAAGTTTTGAAAAAATCGAGCATGGGGTTTTTGAAATATTGTGTTTTTTTAAAAAAAAAATTTTGAAAGTTTTTTTAAAAATCCAAAAAAACATTTTTGGAAAATTTTAATACACAATAATATTCAAACTGCTGGAAAGCTTAAGCATAAAAAAAATGATCAAAATCGGTGGTACAGTTTTTGAGAAAATCAAAAACAAAAAAAATGGTCCCAAGGGGGGTACAAAAACTACTCATTTTTCGGAAAATTTTTTTCAACCATTACCTAGGTTTAACTAAATGAAATTTTTTGATTTTTTTTTTAAATCGTTGGGACAGTTTTTGATAAAAAATATTTATAAAATTTCGAAAAAAAATCGTATGACAGGTACCGTTATTTTTGGTCTTAAAAAATCAAATCAAAAAACATGCGGGGGGAAAAAATTAAAACCGAACCGAACAGACAGACAGACAGAATTGCCAGAGCCATTTTTTTGGCCTTCGCTATCATCGTAATGTCAACTTTGATCAAAATCTCGAGTTCGATTTTTTTACGAATGCATAACTTGCCTTATAGTACCTACCTATAAGTCGCAGGTAAAAAAGCCGTCCGAAGTGGAATTTATGCACAGTATTTGTTTTTTTTTATTTTGGCCGAAATATACGTGGCCATGGCAGTACCGTGGTTAGAACGAAAAAGTGGTCTGAGAAAATATTGGAACTTTTGATCGGTCGGAGTGTGATCTTAATGTCCCTTTGTAAATGTTGAGATGTGAGAAGTGCGAATTGAAAAAAAATTAATTTAGTGATGCAATATCTCTTAGAGAACCAGGACTTATTGATTTATAACTCCCAACCAGTTAAGGAAAATACCTACAATTTTCTGCAAAATGAACAGCACTTTGCATGACTACAGATACTCTTAGAAGATACACTAGAAACATTTTTTGTATAGTAGCTAAGATTCGAAACCAAGCATGAAAATCCAACGTACTAACCATTATCCCATCAAGTGGAAGTGCGTACTCATTACCACAACGCTGCAACAAAATCGATCAATCTGAGTGAGTCAGTTAACGTTAGGGTGGGTAGTGTCGTGCAGGCTGATTTTCCGACTATATCAATAAAGTAAAGATGTCTTCTCTTCCTAACTTGGCGTTAAAATCGTCTAGGACAGTTTGAATGACAATGCTATTTAGCGTTCCATAAGTTATGTCAAGGAGTTCGAAGAACACTTCTACATTTATATTGTGCATCCAAAGAAAGAATTTTTCCAAGACACAAAAAGTTCAAGAATTTCCTCAATAGTAAACTGGTGGCTATTCCTGGAAGGCCAGTATAACTATGAAATTATTTCTAGGAAGAATGAAACTATCAAGGACTTGTAATCAACCCTTGTTGTTGGCAGTTTCTGGTCGTCTTCTTGGAACTACATGTCTTTCACGTCCATATCCATATCAGCCCATTTGATTATCATGCACCAATAGCGACAAGGCTATAGACGTTTTTGAAGAAGTACGGTCCAATGTTGTCGCCAACTCCTAACTCACATCGAAAAGTGGATTTTCTGTGGGTTCATTGCCACTTCACCACTTTGTGGTTCACGTGTGTGGCATAGTCGAAAATCCGGCAGTTCTCTGATTTGAGGGATTTGTTCATCCAAAAATGGGACGTTTCTCTGGAAGATGATTTTTTGTTTGCACAAATCCGGGGTCTGTTTTAACTGCTCCAGGTGTAAGCACACTACATTGCTGTGATGATCATGGTGTTTTTTCTTTAGTGCCTTATAAAACAGAAAAATTAACAGCAGATAAAAGAAAATGGCCACCATGAACTGTCAAAACTGAACTGTCAAAAATTAATAGTCAATTCAAAGAACTGAATTGAATCCGGAAAAGTGAAAAAGTAAAAATAGAATGGTAATTTCTACGAATCACGTATTTCTTCAATGACCATTGTCTGATTTTGTTCTTTAAGAATGTACCTCTGAATAAATCAGTAGTAATGATATCAAAATTCTAAAAAAATCTGTTTGTTTTGAGGACTTTGTACATAGGAATTGATTAGTTTTGCAAAGCAAGTTTTTAAGCCATTTAGCAATTAAATCGTTAAAAAAACCCGTCTGGTGGAAAATAATTGTGAAACTTATAATGATTTAAAAAAGTTTCAAACTAGTCACATTCAACCACACTTGCGCACCACTTTTTATTAAGTATTCATTCGCTGCTCTTAACCTGCTAACGCATTCTCGTTCCTTTCGTTAAGTTTTACAAAGATGTTTATAACGGGTTATTTTTTTGAGGTTAGGATTTTCATGCATTAGTATTTGACAGATCACGCGGGATTTCAGACATGGTGTCAAAGAGAAAGATGCTCAGTATGCTTTGACATTTCATCATGAATAGACTTACTAACGAGCAACGCTTGCAAATCATTGAATTTTATTACCAAAATCAGTGTTCGGTTCGAAATGTGTTTCGCGCTTTACGTCCGATTTATGGTCTACATAATCGACCAAGTGAGCAAACAATTAATGCGATTGTGACCAAGTTTCGCACTCAGTTTACTTTATTGGACATTAAACCAACCACACGAATGCGTACAGTGCGTACAGAAGAGAATATTGCGTCTGTTTCTGAGAGTGTTGCTGAAGACCGTGAAATGTCGATTCGTCGCCGTTCGCAGCAATTGGGTTTGTGTTATTCGACCACATGGAAGATTTTACGCAAAGATCTTGGTGTAAAACCGTATAAAATACAGCTCGTGCAAGAACTGAAGCCGAACGATCTGCCACAACGTCGAATTTTCAGTGAATGGGCCCTAGAAAAGTTGGCAGAAAATCCGCTTTTTTATCGACAAATTTTGTTCAGCGATGAGGCTCATTTCTGGTTGAATGGCTACGTAAATAAGCAAAATTGCCGCATTTGGAGTGAAGAGCAACCAGAAGCCGTTCAAGAACTGCCCATGCATCCCGAAAAATGCACTGTTTGGTGTGGTTTGTACGCTGGTGGAATCATTGGACCGTATTTTTTCAAAGATGCTGTTGGACGCAACGTTACGGTGAATGGCGATCGCTATCGTTCAATGCTAACAAACTTTTTGTTGCCTAAAATGGAAGAACTGAACTTGGTTGACATGTGGTTTCAACAAGCTGGCGCTACATGCCACACAGCTCGCGATTCTATGGCCATTTTGAGGGAAAACTTCGGAGAACAATTCATCTCAAGGAATGGACCGGTAAGTTGGCCACCAAGATCATGCGATTTGACGCCTTTAGACTATTGGGGCTACGTCAAGTCTAAAGTCTACACAAATAAGCCAGCAACTATTCCAGCTTTGGAAGACAACATTTCCGAAGAAATTCGGGCTATTCCGGCCGAAATGCTCGAAAAAGTTACCCAAAATTGGACTTTCCGAATGGACCACCTAAGACGCAGCCGCGGTCAACATTTAAATTAAATTATCTTCAAAAAGTAAATGTCATGGACCAATCTAACGTTTCAAATAAAGAATCGATGAGATTTTGTAAATTTTATGCGTTTTTTTTTTTAAAAAAAGTTCTCAAGCTCTTAAAAAATCACCCGTTATAAGTTTATATATTTGCTAAATACATCGAATGCAGAGTTACCATCCTCATGCAGTTCGATGCAACCATCAGGCTAGGCGCGCACATTCAATTTTTAGTTGCGCAACAGCTTGGTTCGAGCAACTAAGAAGTTTGTGTTTTGACACAAACTAAACGATTGCCTAAAATGAGTTCGCTATTATGTGTAACATATAATTATATGCACCTGCGTGGACATTCAACCAAATAGTTCATCTGTTTTCTATAAGCAACCAAACAGTCGTGCAACTAAAAATTGAATGTGTGCGCCTAGCCTTAAGGTAAATCAGTTGCAAACTGATTTCTTTTCAGTTGCATTTGACAAAAATCGATCTGAAACTTGAATTTCGATACCCTTTCGATAATTCGATACTCTTCAACGATTTTCCCTTGAGTTTGGAACAGTTTTTCTGAGTGTACTTCATTTTTTGATTATTCCAATTGTTGGAAGTGCAGGAGCAAAAACGACATCAGCAAACGAGAGACGACGAACGAACGTGTATCTCGCCGCACCATTTGAACGCACAATTTGCGATTACCAGAGTGAAACTTCACTGCCATTGCCATCAACCGATTAAACTTTCAATTTATGGACAATGTGTATAATTTTGGAGGCTATTGGTGTACGATAAAGCTTTTGTTTGGTTGCATATAGAATTTTGTCGTTGCGTTAGCGAGGCCTATTTGACAGTTCGGTGAGGATGACAATGACTGATGGCATTTTCGGATTTGAATTGTAGTGACGTGAATTTATATGCGCTAATCGATGGCATTTCAAAATGAAACACACTCAATATTGTGTGTGTAAATTGTTGTGCAAGAGTTGGTAAGCTAACAAAATACTAGAATAACAGAATTACAAAATAGTATGCCAGCTTAAAGTGATTTTTTTTGTTGTACTTTAAAAGCTTAAAGGACGTTCTTAAAGAAATAGTATTCCTATATTCTGGTAATTTTTCGAATAAGATCATATTTTTGGTTATTTTTCTTGCTAGCTATTTTCAAATACCTTTCTGTAGTTCATACATATATACAGAGTGGTCCAAATTTTTTCCATCCATTATATCTTTAGTAGTAAGAGCAAACACTACCATTAATTATGAAACACAACGTCGTTCCAGTGACTGCCTCGGCTGGCTTTGCAGTAGCACATTCTGTCACTCCAATTTTCCAAGACCTTTTTGATGGTTACGGGCTGTAGTTCACGGATGGCTTGGATCGTTTCCAAATTTTTGGCATAGCAATCGTCCTTTACGGTTCCCCACAAAAAGAAGATCAAATGGGTCAAATCCTCCGAGGCGGCCAATTGACATCGCCACGACGGATGATAACACGATTTGCGAATTTGGTGCCCATGGACCGTGTGGCATGGCGCGCCTTCCTGCATAATACGGAGGTCATTCAAGCCCATGTCTTCAATTTCAGTAAGAAAAAGTCAGTTAATATGGCTCTGTAATGCTCACCGTTGACCAAAGCGTTGTTCCCAGCCTCATTTTCGAAGAAAAATGGTCCAATGATGCCACCACTCCACAATCCGTGTTAAACTGTCGATCTCTATGGATGCATTGGTTTCTGGACAATAACGTGCGGGTTTTCCGAGACCCAGATGCGGCAATTTTCTCCTTTACGTAGCCGCCGAGATGAAAATACAACTCGTCAGAAAAGGTGATTTTTCGTCCAAAATCGCGGTCCAATTCAAGCTGCTTTAAGGCCCAAAATGATAGGCAATAACGAAGCGGATGGTCGTGCAATCTCAATTGCTCAGTCAATTGGATTTTGTAAGCGAATAATTCGAGATCCTTGTGCAGAATTTTTCTCAGGCTAGTGCGTGAAATGTTGAATTGTTGAGATCGATGGCGAGTTATTGCTCGTGAATTCAGTCTCACACTCTCGGCTACAGCAGACACGTTCTCGTCTATGCGCACCGTACGATGACAGGGAGTGTGGTCCACTAGCATACCAGTCTCACGAACTTGCGTACAGCAGGCGCGGTGGGTGTTTCATTTAGGCCAAAACTTCTTTTAAAAAAAACGAACTGTATAGAATACACAGCACTCACTTTGGAAATAAGTTTTCAATATTTCCCAACGTTTTTCAAGCGTTAGGCCACTCATTTCGTTCCGCTGAGGTACGAAACAGATTTTCTGCCAAAAATTTCGAGCTGGAAACAGCTGTCAGGGTCAAAATAACCTATATGATTTAAAAAGAAACCACTATATGACCCACCCGTTGCAGGATGGAGCCAGGTAACATTCTTTTTTTAAGTACGTGCTATTAGACTGGCTTTTCTGCACAATTGAGGCACATCCATTAAATATGTGGCCCGTGGAATGACCACATATTGGATATTGCTAAAAATGCGGCCAAATACTTAGGTTTCCTAAGACGATGTAAAACTTTTTCTCCCCCTCTGATCTAGCCACAATTTATAAGGCTTATATACATAAGTCCTAAACGAGAATACAATTCTCATATCTGGGCTGGTGCATCAAAAACATATTTACAATTACTAGACAGAATCCAGAATAGAGCTTTAAAGCTCATAGGTGACAGAGTAATTTCCGAAACAATTGTTTCGTTGGAACATCGTCGAAATGTCTCTTGTCTATCACTGTTTTATCGTTATTTCTATAAACAATGTTCTATTGAAATAGCGAGTTGCATTCCCCCCCTAAAACAATTTCACCGTATAATACTCGTGCCGCTGGGAATGCTCATCAATATATCCTTGAGCCAAACTTTGGACGCACAGTTAAGTACAGAGATTCCTTAACCGACTCTGTTTTTCCTCCCCATTTCAATGTCCAGAAATTCAAGACGAATGTACATCGGTTTCTCCTACTCAATCTTTCCACTGTTTCTAAAATGCTCGCACTGTGTTCAACCAACATTTAAAGGGTAGTCAAATTGAATAAAAATAGACCGCTTTAGCCGTGATAGAGACCAATACATACTTCCTGACTAAGTATATTAGGACTGCTTCCAAAATGCATACAAATAACAGAGCCACTGCAGCTGGTCGCATATCAGCTAAGATCTTCAAATCTTCCTTATTATTTTCAAAACTGTTAGGTAAATTTGATGTGGCTCTCGGTAGGAAAGCTGATACACAGCGACCATGAGTTGGTCCAATGTGATACCACATTGAATCTTGAAGTCTTTCTCTATAATTATTAGAGCAATTGAAGCTCCTTATGAAGGCAGAGAGATTGCCTATATCTAATTTTACCTTATCACTAAGAGCATCTCCCAAATGGAGTCCATGTCCATGCAGCGAAAAATAGAACTTCATCACCATCATGTACCCCGTGACTCAAAAGGATGCTTTCTTGGACTTGATATCAACGACAAATGAAAATAATTGGGTTACTTTCATTCCTCATTCTTTTCAAACTTTTAGAACTCAAAAACTAAATCAATTTTTCTGACATTTTGAGTTTGAAATAAGTTTTCTTCACATAGGGAATATTAAGGCCAATTTGCTGAGATCCATGGAAAACCTTGCCAAACTGGCATTCTATAACTAAGCTATTTTCTAACTATTTAATCACTTCTATGTGTCTGAAACCAAAAAGCCATTAAAAACTTTTTTTTGACCCTTTAATCCAATGCTCATAATGGGCCTCTCTAAAAGTTAACTTTCCTCAACTTTAATGTCATCATCATTAACCCATCACATACTTCCGGCAGCCCTAAGTAGCCAAACACAATTAAAACTTAAAGCATCCAATGATCCGAGCTGTCATCTACAACTCGGTCATCATCGCATCGGTTCTCAACGGATGAGCTCCGTTTGTGAAGCCCATCAGCAGCAGCACAACCACTTTAAAAGTTGATCAACTTTGCAACGATTACACAGTTGTTGCACACAGTTCAATGAGAGTTTGAAGTCGATATTATGCTGCTTGCTTGCCTCTTACATTCATCCCTCTCGAAGAAATCCCATTATCATCCTCCGCAGGCTCCATCACCTAAGTCACATAACTAAATCGATTTATAGAAAGCCCCAGCACCATACTATCCAACAGAAGGTACATATAAATGTGAATGCCTCATTTGCTATGAGATGTTGACCACAAACACTGACCCGGTTTCGCTTCGACACCGCACAAGACTTATCTTCGTCACACGAGATGACCACAAAAGCCGCAAAGTTACGCATTCAAATGCGATTTTCAAGTCCACATTATCAACATCCCTCTCTGCAGAGAACAGTTACGGGCGGCGATGACGTATAATATGCATGCATACTGCACAGGATAAGCCATAAGCATATGGCAGGGAGAGGACACAATTTTTTTATATTAGAAAAAGAATGAGAAAACTTGAGTGTTTCACAAACACTTTATTCATGTCGAGCACTTCACTTTCTCTCAATCCGCACAATAGCATAGGTTAGGCAGTGAAGGAAGATACTCACCGTACACCGTACAGTTGTTGCTGAAAGTTTGCAAACACAAAAACACAATAGCGGAAGAATGAAAGCAAAACAAAGAACTAAACTTCTTATCCTAGCGTCATTATCTCAAGAACTCTCTACGCACCTATTAAATAACTCATTTAAATGGGGGAAGAGTTTTAATTCAGGGCCGTTTTCAGGGCTTCTTGAAAATAAGGCGTTATCCTTGCTTATGAGATGGATATTAAGGTTGCAGATAATAGGTGGCAGACTTTTAAAATTAATGTTCCATTACCGATGCGAAGAAGTTTTTGAAGAATGGCAAATACAAATGGGGGTCCCAAGCACTCCAACCCCGATCCATGTCTACAGTGCAATCGGTGAACCCTCCAATTTCTATCAACCAACGATATATTCGGTCTTATGGTGCTTGGCATTTAGCAAGTCAATTCTGAACTCAGGCCTTGAAAGTTTTATTGAATGCGGCCCTGTCTTTTTCCTTATACTAAATGATGACATGTCATAGTAAAGAGAAAAGAAATCACACCGTGAAACTGTGAAGCACAATAGAAGACTGGTGCTGCTTGGGATAGAGCTGTAAAAGTAACGACAAAATGAATACCCGTATGCATACGTTACTTTAGGTATGAGTACCCGTTACAAAAATGTCGTTACTCGTTACTATCGTTACTTTAGGTATTCCAATACAATTCGTATGTATCACGTTATAGTATTAGCCAAATATGAGTATCGTTACTGTAACGAAATACGTACATATATATACGCAGTGTTGGTTGGTTTTATTTTAAAACATTACTCCTTGCCTAAAAATGTTAATTGATTTTAAAAATGTTAATTTGAAAAAATGTTAATTTGATTTTAATCAAAGTTGACATTACGATGATTGCTTCGGAAAGGTTGATACTGGGATGTACTGGAATGCATCTTTTTTTCTCAGAGATTTTTATTATGTCAGACATTTGGAAATAAAGCGTCATGTCTGTTTTGTAAAAGACGTGCAAAAAATCTCAAATGTCAATTGATTGAAAAACTTCTGAAAAAGCTTAATTTTTTATGATTTTGGCCCGGAAAATTGCGATTTTAGGGCTTTTGGAAAGCATCTAAAAAGAAATACTCTAAGTAGGTCAAAATATAGTATATTACCAATCAACCAAGGCATAAACTGTCAAATTCCATTGGAGGATGGCTGAGATCTCGATGGATTAAAAAACATCTAAAAAATCTAATTTTTTTCACCGAAAAATCGAAATTTTTGATTTTTTTTTTTGTTCAGGAAAATTGCGATTTTAGGGCTTTTGGAAAGCATCTAGAAAGAAATACTCTAAGCAGGTCAAAACATAGTATATTACCAATCAACCAAGGCATAAACTGTCAAATTCCATTGGAGGATGGCTGAGATCTCGATGGATTAAAAAACATCTACAAAATCTGAATTTTTTTTACGAAAAATCGATTTTTTTGCTCATGAAAATTGTGCAAAAAATATGAACGTCCAACGCGAGCTCATCTTGTGTGTATGCTTTACGCATATTCCGTATGTCGTACCTGTGGATACTGAATTTGTACCAAAACAAAAGTAACGACGTCGTGCGAGTAACGACATCGTGCGAGTAACGACATCGTACGAGTAACGACTCCGATTTGTGTGTATACTTTTCGCATTCCGTATGTGGTATTGGTATCTCGTATGTGGTACCTGCGTGCGTTAGTAGATACTGAATGTGTGCCAAAAAAAAAGTAACGACATCGTGCGAGTAACGACTCTTATTTGTGAGTAACGTTTCGTTACTTGGTATTTCATTGAATACCCGTTACTCAGTAACGAATACATACGATTCGCTACAGCTCTAGCTTGGGATGATGTCGGTGAGGACGATTATCATCTTCATTGTCGCGCCCTCATCGAAGACGTACTCCGAGCATAATGAACACAGCATGCGGCGGCGGATATGTGCGAAAAGCGACAGAACTCATTGTAACCGTTTCCTTTGACAAATGCGAGGAAATAATCAAGTGAATGGAAATAATTCCAGGATGGTGTTTATTGTGCGGGTGCTGGTGCTGGTGCTGGTACTGTTGGAGTTGGTGTTAGTGCTGGTACTATGGTTATGGCTGATGTTACTTGGAATGACATTTCAGAGTCCTTTTATAGCAACATTGTGACAAATTAAAGAAAAAGATAAATGAAAAAAATATTAAATGAAAAGGGTTTTCCTTTGTCTTCCTGTGTCTCAGGACTTAGGCAACACACCAACTGGTGCTGGAATAGAAAGTCACTCAAGTGTTGATGCTTCAAAATGGTACTATGGGGATGGAGAGAGCCATCCAACTGGAAATGATTTAGGTACAAAAAATAAAGAGTTTAAACAAATAATACATCAGAAGGAACAAAAAAAAGGACACTCGTCATCAGAGTGCTCATTTTTCACACATATGTGTGTGGGTGGCTTTGTGTGGTGTGCCTAATGAAGGACAATGGAAAAGAATAGAATAGAGTGATTGCTCTTAAAGAGAATGACAAAATGGAAATTCAAAAAAGAAAATACAGGAACGCACATGACATAATGTATGTGTACAAATGCAACCACTGAAGTGAAAAATATTCCCCACACATCCTTCGAGGGGATCAATTTGTTTTAAATAAACACCCCAGGTTCGCCTTCGTCCTCAACCACACTCCATCCAATCATTTTTATTCACATCCATATTGCTTCATTTGTTTTTTGTTTTGCCCTGACGTGCGTTATGGAAATTTGCTGCTTCACTGAGTGACAGACAAATGATGTTTTCATTTGCAATTTACCGTTGAGAAAGTAGGTATGTTACGTTCACAGTGACACTTCTGGGATGTGACTTGTATTCGTGTGTGTTGCTGACATCTATTAACTGCATTCATGGTGTTCTGCCACCACACAGATTTCCTCAGCCAATTTCGCGGAAATGAGGTTGAAAATTAAATTTTCAGCAAAGTACTGTAATACCCCATCTCCCTCTCGAATAGAGTGAAAGACTCAAAAAAATATTGCATATTGCAAGGAGTTTTTTCTTATTCCTCCGACGAGAATGTGTAGGGGGAAGTTTTTTACGTGCGAACTTTGATAAACTTTTTGACAAATGCAAATTCATATTTCAGAAGAGTTTTCCTCTATTTTTTTTCCATGGAAGTGCGTTACTCCAGCTGTGAAGTTTGATCACAGTGACTTATGAAACTCATGCGCACAGCTTGATGGTGATATGATGTTGACAAGGATTCTCAAGTGGAATGAGCGGCAACTTGGATTAGTTGGGTTATACAAATGGTCACTTATTTGGATTGAAAAATTAAATATGATAGATTGCATTTTCTACTCAAGACTAGAAGGTTAATTTGGATGAAAATGTTAATCCTTTGGAGATTTAGCTTATTTAAAAGTTCGTAACCTAAGGTTACGATTTTTAATTCACTTTTAGCGTTCTTGATTCACACTCTGTTTCAACTGAAAATAAAAATGAAATGATTAGAATTCGAGAAGTTCTTCTTAAAATGCCAAAAACAGTTCTGATCGTTCTAACCATCATCTTGAACAACTGCGTTAACAACAACTACTTCTCCCAGAAATGGAAAACAGCTATGAAAGTGGCGATCCTAAAGAAAGGTGTGAGGAATATGATCTCTAACTACAGGTCAATATATACAATATCACTTCTCAGTATCTAACTTAAGCAAGCTCTTGGAAGACCTGATACCTACTAAGGAAACTTCATAAATTCTGCAAAGAGAACAACTTAATACCTGACATGAGGTTTGGCTTTAGGGAGAAGCACTCAACACTACACCGACTCCTGAATTTCCGGAATGACACCACCATAGCCCTCAACAGCCATCGTATAACTGTCGGATGCTTTCTGAATGTCGAGAAAGAAATCAATATCTTCTAGTTTGACGCTCTTATACACAAACTACATCTGTTACATCTGCCCTATCCAGAAATAAAAATACTTTTTTCTTTTCTTTCTTTGAGGAACTTCTTTATGCAATTGGGAAACTGCTCATCAACTATGAAGAACATCAAAACGGGAGTCGCAAAAGGTTCAAAACTTGAACCCATTCTCCACAGCCTGATGACATTAGATCAACCAATCCCAACTGGCTGTTAAAAAAAACCGTTGTATGCTGATGACTCGCTTGTAAATGCAACCTCAATGTCACCAGTAGTCGCTGTGCAGAATGTAGAGGCTCATATCAATATACTGTTCGATTTTTACAAGAAAAGGGACATCCAAATTAATACAAAAAAATCGGAGCTTGTCTGCTTCCGGAGACCCCTTGATGGCAGATATCGCTCAGCAACCACTTGCAGAAATCTAGTTCTTAAACTTCCAGATGGATCTAACAGCCAAAAGGAACGTTAAATATCTGGGGATAAACTTAAACGAGTTTCTAAGGTTCAACACGTACTCAAATAGGGTACTCAGAAAAGAGAACCCCTTGATAAGGAGAAGATCAGGACTTACCCAATAGACGAAGGTACTGGGTTAGAAAAAAAAACTCCTGTGGCCAGTTATCAGCTATTGCTTCCCAGTCTGGTTCACGATCTCAAAGTCAGCGATGAATAAACTCCAAATCTTAGAGAGAAAGGTTTTGGGAATCTGTACCGGACTCCATTTCGACCGACAGGGAGCAAAATTTTCAATCATACCATTTACTGAGAAACGAGTTCTGCCAGACATGAAACCTATAATATTAGGAGGTAAAATATCTAGGAATCATGTTTCAAAGCAAACTCCTCTGGAATAACCAAGTCAAAATAACTGTCGAGAAAGCCTGAAAAACTCTTATGATATACAAGAAACTTGCAAACAAATCACGGGGTTGCAAACAAATGATCCCTAGCTGAACTTACAGCATAATGGTAAGACCCATCATTATTTATGGGGCAGTTGCGTGGCACACAAGAACCGACCTACCAACAACCAGGAAGACACTAATAAAAGCTCAAAGACACGCATGCATATTTATGCATTACTCGAGCAATGAGACCTTGCCACAGGCCACAAATAGAGGTTCTCGTTCACTTAACCCAACAACATGTGGTAATAAGAGCAGGTAATGGAGCTATCCTAAGATCAGCCAGGGAAGTTACTGGAAAGGTTATATGTAAACAATCGCGTACTTGTCAAGGGATAGATGCAGATATTTTGGGCCCAGAACCAAACTTTCTCTGTCGATGGGGCAGTCTTTAAGCAAATGTGCCGAAAGAAATAACCGGAACCAAAACACTGCCAAGCAGCACTCAAAGAGCAAAGAGCATGCTATTAGTTCTAAACTGGTATGGGAGTGTGTGGAGAGGCTAAACCGACCTTGGCAAGCATGATAATGTCACACTTTATTGGGTACTTGAACACGTACGTGTCATTGGAAATGAAAACAGCAGCGACACCTCTAGCGGGCCCTGAGTTCTATTGTTGAATGGGAAGAAATTTGGAAAAAAATTAATCAAAACGGAAGAATAGGCCATAAGATCAAAAAAACTGAAAGGTCTGTTTACTTAGTTTCTTGCACGAACTGTCATTGTTTTAGGTGTGTTCAGAAGTAATTTATTAAAAAAATTTGCCTCAGTACGATACTAGTTAGAGAATGTTTAAAATTAAGAAAAAAGTTAGTAGACTGCTTTTAAATTAGCAAGATGTTAAGAAGTAGATATCATACTAAAACCCTTAACACTAGGGTGTTTTCAAAAATTTGCGCCAATACCCACTTTCCATTGGTCCACGAAGATGGTAGATATGTTTATATTTTCACGAAGTTTTTTTTCAAACGTGCGTTAGTATCCCTTTTCATTATACCTAGCTAACTTTGTTCAGGCATCAAAAATACTCCTAGACCTACCTATTACCTAAAACAAATTTAAAAGAAAAAATCAACTGATGATAGAGGAAACATCTTAAGTTTAAAAATGTTAGTTATAGCTTATTGAAGTGAAAGGAAAACTGCTCATAATACAAACAAAACAAAAATAATAAACTTTTCTATAAGACTCGTTCGTTGAATGCTATACCTCTACCATCAATGCCACAGCACGTAGCAGACAACTCAAGGAACCTGCCAACATCGGATGCCCATCAAAGCGCTTTTAATAAGACCGCAACGGCTTCAGAGCAATACTGTCATCTGTCAACGGATTTGTTTTGGTATATACAACAACAACAAAAAAAATCACAAAAATACAAATAGATCCAAAGCTACAAAGCAACGATGATGACAGCCGATTTTTCACAGTGGGGCATATACTAATTACCAATAGGTAAAAAAACAGACAAATTAAAACGGAGGGTATACAAAAAGTGTAGTCTCTTTTGGTCTATAAGCCAAAACTGGAAATTTGGAAATTTAAGACCCCTTTCAGACGAAAAAATTTGTTTCTTGCGATTCTAATTTTTCGAAGAGAAGTGGATGAATCAATGCAAATGTCCCAAAAGAGACAGCATCTTCTCATGCGCGTGCTTGTCATGCATTTGAACAGTGTCTGGCTTAAGCCTAGAGTGGATCTATGCATTTATTCAAGCCAGATATACACTGTTCAAATGCATGACAAGCCAAAGTCACACGTATAGATTGGGTGTAGGCTTGATCAAAATCAAAATACATGGTTGGTATTTGAACTCTGATCGATGGGAAGCGATGCTTTCATCAAAGCCAAGGCCGTTGACAATGTAAATAATATTTTGCGCGCAATAAAGGGTTTATGACTAACCTTAAAATGTTTGAGCAAAGTGTGAGTGTTTTAGGAAAGTAGGAGCCGATTTAAAAAGAGGTACCTATGCGTCTTGGTTTTGAATGTCTGAATATTATATTGGGAGCCAAATATTTAGTCGAAGGGTAAAGCATTCCAAATTCGTACAGTGCGGCTAAAAAAGACTCTAAGAATTCAACAGTACCAGTACTTCCGAAGTTGGGCTCAAGGGTGAGCTGATGGGCAATCCCTGAAGCTCAAGCACTACGGTTAATTTTGTTGCAAAATATTTATTTTAAAGTTTTGAAATCCAATGTGTTTTAGACTTTTTAGAAGCTTCTCTATAAAAAAATTCATTAAGATCCGTTAAGTGGATAATGAGAAATTCAAAATTCGAAAAAATGGTTCTATGGTAGGTACAAGCTGTAATATCTTAGTTTCAAAGATTTTTTTATTAAATTAAAGATCGTAAAAATTAATTGAAAGAAAAAAAATTTTATCAAAATTCTAGGCGTCGTTTTCGAGAAAAATAGGATTTTTGAAAACCATTTTTTTTAATTTTTTAGCATTTGTATGGTAGGTACCCTTAGTTTTAGGTAAAATACATATTTTTTCTCACATCTTGTAGATTATATTGAGAAACTTTTATTTATCAAGCTTAAAACAAAATCTAGCATGGGGTTTTCGAAATACTCTAAGAATTCAACAATACGAGTACTTCCGAAGTTGGGCTCAAGGGTGAGCTGATGGGCAATCCCTGAAGCTCAAGCACTACGGTTAAGTTTGTTGCAATATTTTTTGTTTGGATGATGATTACTTATAAAATACCGCGACTTAGGATTATACGAATCCAATTGTAATAAATTATCAAAAAGAAGAAACCAATTATTTGTATGTATTATTAAACTGTGCATCCGGCACCACGCCAGAGATAAGATCGAATTGAGGAATTGATATGGTCACTGAAGGATGAAAAATAATAGAGAAACCATAATAATATTAAAACAATAATGCAGTTAATCGTATAGTCAGCTGGAAGGTGGGTTCGTGGGATTTAAAAGGGTTACAAAAGCAAAAAATTCGGATCGAATTAAAAGAAGAATTTAAGTATTATAAGAAAGGCGAATTGAAATAAAGGCAAGTACTGGGGCGTATTTCGCAGTAGGGTGGGCTTCAGAAATCCATTTAGGGTCGTTTGCCTTAACAGGGATGTTGAAATTCTTCCTCAGAAAAATATGAACGAAACACAAATCACTCGGTCCCGAAATAAAACGGATAATAATGGGGTTACGAGTGTCACAATTTTAAGATTAAAAAATCATATCAAGGGCACATTGAATTTTTACTTCACAACACAACAAACGAGTAAAACTAACAAAACCAAGACTTTTCCTATCTTTTTGTTAGTCCTGTTTCCCTTTTTTTCCTCGATGACTTCCTTCGTGCCGCTGCGTTCGGGAAATTCAAACTCCTTCTTCGAATCTTATTAAGGCTATTTATTTTTCTAAACACTATTATTTACTGTTCTCAAAACCTGTTTTTATCATTTTCTTCAACTTTTTCTTTTTTTCTTTTTACTGCTCTACAAAAAACTACAAAAACGTCTATCGTATCGTCTCAACCAATCAAATAAGAATTAGTTCAACAACCTTAGCCTTTTTCCTCTATTCCTACTCTAGTCCTACTTTTCTGACACATTCACAATCTCAATCATAAGCTTTCGGCTAATGTATCACTCCGAAGATAAGTTCCAAACGAAACTCCCTCTCCCCTACACAAGCACTGGATTTCCCAAGTTGTTGTTGCCACCTAAAACCTCGGCGAATCCAAAGCGTATCTAAGCATATTCACAATAGGAACTATTTTTGAGAAAAATAAAAAGAAACTATATACAAAGTTGTAAATACTTTTCTAGACATCCTCTCAGCTATACTCTATTAAATTTTACCATTGTAAAATTATTCGAAGAAGGAGCATAATTATACTGCTTACTAATCTTGCGACAGTTTTCAGCAACCGAGAAGAAGGCAAATATTCAAATTAAACTACTTTACGAGCAATCTACGAGTATTATTCGGTGGACCTTTGTTCTGAGGGTATTGAAGCGTTTGTAGCGTTTCATTCTTTTAAGGTGGTCTTTTACTTAAATTAATTTTTGAATTTAATAGTTTTAGAATAGGCTTAAAGTCGTGTTCAAAAATATGAGTTAAATTATTTTAATTATATTGATATTATGTTGTTCAGATATCCCATTAAATAATGTACTTGCATGTTTCGATCTGTTGTTTTGTCCGAATGTCCTTGGTTGTATCATAAACTTCGTAACTCCCTATATAGATGGCGTTCGAGTCTTCAGCCCGTCCACTGGCTAAACTCGTATGAATTTAATGGGTACCTATTTTGTCATCCTCTCCGAGCTACTCTCAAGCACCATAAGGACAAAGGATTCAAAATGTGGGTCGCAAAATGGGAATGGTTGGGATGGAGGAGAAAACAGATAGATAAATGTTGTTCAGTCGGAAGAAGGTTTTAATAATCGAGAAAAAGAATGGTTTTTGTTGTTGTAAGTCTTACCGTAACAAATTGCTTAAAGGCCGGAATGCATTTGGCTATTTCACTGAACAATTTTTATAAAAATAACGGTACAGTAATGAAAGACAAGAAAAATTGGGACGGTTCTCGAGATTCAAATGATTCTGTTATAGTTTTATCAACTACGCGTATCATTTTTAATGCTATATTTTGGAAACAGCCAAGAGACTCAAGTGAGTTTTGGAGCATCTTGGCAATTGTTCTCTAAAGGGCTTAAAGATTACAGCCAGATTAGAAGAGGTGAACATTTTTTTTCAACTTCGAAGGAAATCTAAACACTTGGCAGCGTTTTTTGGACGTCCAATTTATGGTCATTCCACGCAAGGTGGCTTGTGATCCACATACCGAGAACTGACACCTGTTAGACTTCCTTAATGCAAGTGCTGCTTGTGGATAGCGGTTTGGGTATTGGGTTATTCTTTAACGACAGAAGACAGCATTAAATTCTGCCGTTCTAAATCCACATCCGATGTTCAAGGACGTGAATCTGTAAGCGAATGTGAGAAGCTGAGAGTACTGTCGTTAGCAAAACAATTAAATGAATTAGAAGTTTCAGACAATAGATCATTGATGAATATGAGAAAGAGTCTCGGAGACTAAACGGAACCCTGTGGCACGACAGCAATTTATTTTATGAACTTCAGTCTTAAAGCCGTTTAACACAATTTTTATTGACTGGTTCGAAAGGAAGTTTCTAATCTAATGAAGAAGACATAATTCAATACCAAATGCACGCATTTTCGATAAGAGAGCTTCGTGCCAAAATGCTTTTGAAATATCAATTGCATTAATCTTTCTTTCTACAAAATGATATACAGATTTATGTCACTTTAAAAAGATAATCACAAAACAAGAACCAACATACTTACCTGAACATTTTTTAAATTAAATATATATTCTTATTTAAATATATTCTATATTAAATATAGAAATACCTACTCTTAACGATTTTTAAAAAATTCAAAATTTGCATCGAATCCCCCTTGGTTCCTGAAATCTCACATCTTCCCACGAAAAACTTAAACTTTTATTTAAAAATTCCTTACGTTACTTACTCCTCTTTCCATAGCTTAAAATTTATCTCCATTCAACTTGAGCCTGATTTATGGTAAATTATTTATTAAACTTCAAACAAATGTAAATAAATGTTTAGAAAATATATATGTTTGACCTTGATTTAATTGTAGATACTGCTATTTTTCGTATCCAAATTTAATATATAAAAAAATCTCTTCTTACCGTATCTAGTTACTTTGTCACATTATTGTATGTTTATAAGACGATAATTAAAAAAATAGTAAAAAGAAAGTTAATCCTTTCAATCGTAAATTCACCTAAGAATCCAAAAACGTATAAAAACTAAAATAAAAGGCTTTTCTTAGAACAAAAGTAGTTTTTGTTATTTTTGATTTTCTCAAAAACTACAAAACATTTGGACATCCGGTTTTTTGTGTTTGATCAAAAATTAATAAGAGCATTGAATATTGAATAAAAAAAATAATACTTAATTACGTAAAATTTTGAAAAAAAATTGTTTAAAAAAAATTTTTTCATTTTTTTTTTTTCAAAATTTTGATTTTGAAAATTAATTTTTCTAAAACTGCTCACTCGAACAACTTTATTTAAAAACAAAATTAAAGAATGTATTTCTGGCTTTTCAAAATGCTATAGCATTACTCTGTAGGTATCACCGTTATTTTTTAATAATTTTTTTTCTGTTTTAAGTGATTTTTTTCTTAAATTGCTCCTCCCGCCTAAACGGGGGGAAATAGACCCCCCCTCCCATACGATTTTTTTCTTGTCTAAGTCCAACCTACACGCTCTAGCTTTTTTGTCACACCTTATGCCAATCACCCTGTATAAGAGCAGAAATATTTCATAACGCAAATAGACGCAAATAGAATAGGATTTAGTACCCATCCGAACCCTGTTATAAATAACTTTGCATCAAGTACCTACATACTTGATATTTCATAATTTAATTTAATTTTAAATTATTGATTCAATATATTTTTACACTCGAAGAGCATGCGGCAGCACTGTACTTCAAAATGAAGCAGTGCTTACCTTGTCACCTTGTCTGAGAATTGACAATTTCTCCACACTTGTTCATAGCAAGGTAGATCAATGACTCATTCAAGTGGGGTTGCCAGTCCATGTGTTGTATTTGTTTGTATGATCTCTCAAAACTTCGTTTAACTATCAAAATAGTAGACCTTACCACCCTGTAGTCGAACGAGCTAAGAGGTTTTTTAATTTCATACACCAATCGAAACCTAAAAACTCTCACAAGGCTTGATTTTAGCAATTAAAAACCTCACATAGATCCACTGTATGGCGACGGAGAAAATATCTAAACCTCAATAAAAGAAACGTTTTCAGAGGTGCCATTGCGGCTCCTCAGCGACTATGGGGACAGTATAGTTTTGTTATTGTTGCTTCGAGTTTCGTTCCTTTTATTTATTAAATAAATGCTTACCGTAGTCCTAAGGACGAGGCAGAAGGTTCTCCATGAACCATGATGTGATGGTCTTATTTTGTGGCTATATTGTTTGCTATTCTGCCATTGATGGCTTTGTTTTCCTAAGGTGCCACTTTCAGCTGATTGCAATAATGAGGCAGCAACTGTGATGATGATGATGACATTTTTCTGCGATTTTTCTTGGAACGTCTGCCGGCAGAAACATTTGTGTCTGCCTCTTCCATTTCTACCAAATGAATTGTCAAAAGCAAATAAACAAGAAAGCTTCAGCAAGCAGACAAAAACGGTGCGCGTCATCAATGTCAAAGTCTAAACAAACTGAGACTCTGATTCTACACGCAGCGCAGCCATTGTTGGTTTGTTTATCTTTTGTGTCAAGTCAGGAGGAACTGCAGCAATGAAGCACACTATGTTGATTTTAGAGAATTGTTATCCCTTTTTAGGTCGCCCTTGGAACTTGGATACTTGGAATACTGTGCGGATAAAGATGCTTAAAGATCTTTTTTGAGCAATTGCTTAAGGGAAGGTCTCAAAAATCCATCGAGTTAGCAGGAAAGACCAAACTATACAGTGCGTTTAAAAATATAGTCGTTTTCCTGTCACAGAGAGATAATAAGTTTTGTATTGTCGCGCTCCAAACGAACAAAAATAACGAAAAGTTTTATCGCGGTGATTAATCATCTTTTTTTACATTGGGGACCTTTTATCATATAGTTGCCTGCCATTGCTTGGATCGTAAAATAGGGAATGACAAATTGTGGCAAATGATAGTAATAGTTGATGTCTCTGAGGATAGTGGTTTAATTTTTTGCCATTTTTATGATAAACTCTTTTTTTATACAAATAATTGAAATTAATGGCAGTGGACTTTTTATATAAAAAAAAACTAATAATACCTTAACATGGCAATTGAGGTTTGAAGTATTTCGATAAAATCGTGGTTGATAGATTGGGCAATTCTGGAGCACCTAACTATTATTGCGTGACCAGTGCAACATACAAGTAGGTGGGTAGAGCTTTGTTATTTCTTTGGGACTAGCTATTCGGCAGAACCAATTTGCTTTGAAAATCGATTATTCGTTTTTTTTTTTCCGAAATTTAAGTGAGGAGCTTAAAACTTGAAGGTATTTTGAGCATTTACATTAAGTCGATAAGGCATTAAATTAAGTCAATGGGAAATTTAAATTACCACCTCCAGTTAGGCGGTAAATGTTGAAAATAAAACCCTGTAAGAATTGACATAATCTATCGGGATTTGTTTCAGGAGCACATATTTAAGCCAAGTTTTGACTGGAAGACTTGGCGCTATTGAAACAGGGCCTTTCTGACTTGCAGGGGCTGCACATAAATCAATAAAATACAAATCGCATGGAAGGATAACGCGAGGAAACGATTTGGTCAAACCCTAAGTTTGAAGCAGTGCAATTAAAAGTAAATAAGAGCTCATTACGGCTAGTAGAGCGTCTAAACCTAGTGACTCACAACTCTCAACTCTTCTGTATATCTGTTGCATGAATGGAGGGTCCTAAAATTTTCTACAGATTTCGAACGTCTAGTGAGCAGGGCATGAAGCAATCAAATTAGTTCTGGAAGAGTCTGGGCCTCGTCTTATCAAGACGGTACTACATAACTTCAAGGCATCAGCGATCGTATTTTCTGGATCGAAATTTAGCATGGGTTTCGGCGTTTCTGGTGTTTTCTTCTTGGTGTGTTTCTCAACAATAGTTAATTCAAAATTAAGGTCGATATTTCTTTCACAAAAAATCTTAAATACCAAATTTTTATATGGTCTTGTTAAAATAGAAAAATTATAATCCCTAAACGACATAAGTGATCATGAAAGTAAGAGACCGATATTGTTTTATATGGTGGAAAGGGATCTCGTCAATATGTAAGAAGGCTTCCAAATATAGAATATAATCTACGCTTCACAGCCAAGACAGTAAAACATGGAGGATCCCGCATAATGGCTTGGTATGTTTTTCCTTCTATGGTGTTGGTCCCATATACCGGATTGAAGGCATTATGGATCAGCATATTTTGTGAAGATCATGCAGCAAGTTATGTTCCCATATGCTGAAGATGAAATGCCACTGAAATGGGTCTTTCAACAAGACGACGACGCAGAGCATACTCGTACAAGTAAGCTTGCGAAGCAGTGTTTCCAAGAAAGGAGAGTTAATGTCATGGGGTGGCCTACACTGTCCACAGACCTCAACCCTATAGAAAATCTTTGGTGCGATGTCAAAAAGTGTGTTAACTAACTAACACAGCACTTTGGAAAGCTATACACCAGTCGTGGAGGTCCATACCTATAGAAAGATGCTGTTATTTCTAACAAGGGACATACAACTAAATATTAATTTAAGGTTCAAACACTCGACTAACACTTATGGTAGAAATTCTCTATTAACTTTCCCTTTTGTAATATTTAAAGGTGGATTTTGATTTATATGACTTGGATAGATTTGAAATTACCAACTGATTTACTGAATTTGAAAATGATTTTTTTTTTTCTGAAATTATAAGCCTAAAATACATACAATGATTTCAATGATGAAAATCAGATGACTATTTACTTCATTAAAATTAGTAGATTAATTTATTCTAGTTTTTTTGGGTCCAAAGATTCACTACTATTATTTTGACCGCAGCTATACCGCAATTTTGCTTGTGTGAACAGCCATTCATCTAAAAATGCACCTCGTCGTTAGAGTGAATTTTCGGCTAAAATTGGGGTCCTCTTCTTAAACTTTGAACTGTTACACATTTTTATAAGTAACTCTACCTTTTTAGAAAATTAAATAAATAATTTGTATTTAACTACTTTTTAACGAATTTTAAAACTAAATAAGAAAGACTTACAAGCAAGCTACATGCAAAAGTTTCATTTGTAAAGATGAATTAATTGTTCTCAAAAGCTCTAAAAAAGCATTCACTCTTAAAGCTCTTTAAAATAAAATATACGACTGGATCGCAAGATCTTGCTCTTATGTAAAAGACTAAGAATTTCAAAGCATTAAATTAATTTTTCAAATCACTAAAACAACTGCTTTAGTAGTAGGATACCATGTGATTCGAGCAAATACTATAGCTTATGCAAGAACATAAATTAAAATTCGTTGTAGTGTTTTCTTAAAAAAAATAAGCTTTTATATACAATTTTTTAAAACATTTTTAAGAAAAAAATTTGCTAGGCCAACTTAAAGTTTTAATTAATGTACAATTATAAAATTTCCAAAAAAAAAATGATTTTTTCAATAACTATTTTTTTACTTGCGACTTATAGGTACTATAAGGCAAGTTATGCATTCGAAAAAAAAAATAGAACTCGAGATTTTGATCAAAGTTGACATAACGATGATAGCGAAGAAAAAAGTGGGTCTTACAATTCTGTCTGTCTGTCTATTCGATTACAGTCTAAACGGCTCGGCCGATCTTCTGTAACCTTGGTAGATATCGTTTATAATTTTTCCCCCCTCGCACGTTATTTTCTTTTTTTTTTAAACCAAACGATTTTTTTCGAAATTTTATAAATATTTTAAGACGTTTTATAAATATTTTAAGACGTTTGAAAAATATTGCATTTCAAAACGTAAAAAAAAAAACTTCTTTTGAATTTCAAAAAAAAAAAAATTTTTTTTGAAAATTCAATATCTCAAAAACGGCTCAATATTTTTCTTGTAAATTTAATTGTTAGTCGAATAGTAATTAAAAATTTATATATAAAAGCTAATTTTTTTTATAAAACACTACAGCGAATTATAATTTTGTTCTTGCATAAACTAGTATTTGCTTAAAACACATGCCATCCTGAGTTTAGCTCCAACTACTAAAGAATTTGTTTTAGTCATTTAAAAAATGAATTTTATGCTTATGAACAGTTTTTCTCTAATAACACTCATGTTTGAAATTCTTAGTCTTTTACATAAGAGCAAGTTCGTGCGACTCATTCGTGCATTTTATTTTTTTGAAAGATCGTAAAAATTATTCAAAAGAAAAAAAAAATATCAAAATTCTAGGTGTCGTTTTCAAGAAAAATACGATTTTTGAAAACTATTTTTTAACATTTGTATGGTAGGTACTGCAGTTACTTTAAGATAAAATCAATTTTTTGTTTCACATCTTGTAGATTGTATTAAAAAAAAAAAATATAACTATCAAGTTTCATTAAAATCCAGATCGGGGTTTTCGAAATTTTTGTGTTTTGAAAAAAAAAATTGTTGAAAATTAGAACATTTACTAAGCAAACTACATATAAAATTGATCAAATATTTTTGAGAAATTAAATTTAAAAGAAAAAAATTTTAAAAAAATCGTATGGAATGTCGCAAGTAAGAAAAAGAAGAGAAGTAGGGCTCAGAGACGTTAGTATAAGTATAAATCGGTTCAGTGAAAAGTGAGTTCAATGTGAACATCGTCAATAGTTGAAACTCTTGTGGTTAGACAAGAATTATGAGAAATTTTGGACTACCTATATAGGTATGTCGGATCAAAGGTAGAACTATAGCCTTAAAGTCGAAATCTCTGTGAAGCTGAAACTAATGTCATAAGCCAACAAAAAATAATTTGCCGATCTGTCAAGAGTAGAAGTCAACTAAGGCGCACTTCAATAATAGTTATAGCTTTTCATTAATGCCAACAAATATTATGGCAATTTATCAGTCGTGTAAATGTAAGTTAACTTGCCAAGTGTGTCATTTTGATCTGTTCGTTTTCTAGGCAATATTTCCAATGGTTTAAAAATTGATTTTTTTTCGGAGTTCATATTCATTGGAATATTGCTCATGAAACAAATCAAGTTTGTTAAAAAACATTCTCAATTATAATTTTCAAGACTATCCTACCTACCAAGCTCGAACCTACCATAAATATTCGGAAAATTTCATTGGAATAGGTTAGTTTATTTCCGAGATTAGCGTGAACGAACACAATGATTGGTAATTTTTATTATGTTTAAATATTCATCATCAGACTGAATTTTTGTATGACTGCCAAACTCTTTGACACATTTTCAACAATAAAAATGGCGTTCATCATGATCGTGAAACAAACTACCCTAGACCAGCTTTAAGTCCACAAGATTTATTGACTATTTTCACAGCCATTCATCACGCTCTTTTTTGTTCAGCATACATTTTGTTATATGTACTACATATATGTATGTGATGTTGCCAAAAAAAAAAATAAATAATAATAAAAATAAAATGTGCACCCTTTACAACGAGAATCGAAAGCTCATAAATCTGTCCCGAGCTCGCATCATCATGCTCGTTTAGGTTACTTCATAAATGCGAAGGCATCTGGCAGTTTAAAAACCATTTCGAATGGTTTACTGTCAGCTTCGATTATTTGTTGACTCAAATTTGCATCCCCCTAAAACAAAGCAAAAAAAAAAAAGACAACAACTTCGCCACCCTATCCCCCTCTGTATATTTGATGACAATATGTCGTTGTCAAAAAAAAAAAAACTCCTGAGGGGGATGCTGGGTTGAATTAGTTTTAGGTGTCAACTTGATATACAGTCGCCGTGTATTTATTGGGATGGCAACAGCTTGACGTTTCGAGTCCACATAAATAGCATAGCCAGGAGAGTAGAGTGGGGCCCATAGCCCAATGTGAAGGCATCACAGCAAAAGACACAAGTTGCAGAGTTGCAATAAATCACCCCATCGTTGCAACTCGGCCCCGCCACGCAATGATGTGAATACATTGACATTGCAGGGGGTTGGTTGGTTGCTTTTTGTGGAAGCGGGCGGAGAGGGTAGGGGTGACTGGGTGCTCTACTGTCGCACTGGCCATTTTGAAAATTCAGCAATAACAACGATTTCCTCTCGTTTGCTGCAAAACTAAGGGAAATAAATTACACACATGGAGGAAATGGCGATGGTGATGGTAACTTGGGGAGCCATATCGCACATAAAGCCAAGGGAGGCTGTTTCGAGATAAAACGGCAGCGTTTCGCATTTCGCATTTAGCATTTCGTGTTCATTTCATTTTTATTTCGTGTTGAATTTATGAGAGGGTGGGGTTGTCATTTGGACACTGTTATGTTGTTTTGTTTGACACTACGGGGGGCTGATTCGACTGAATCTAAATGATCTGGATATGTGTGTTTGTGTGAATGCATTGCATTATACCATAGCTATTGTGCGTGGACTATTATTAGATGATTGGGAGAAGAAGTGAACACAAATTTAAACAGCAATTCAACTGATAAAAGGACTTAATTTCGAATTAAAAAAAAGGGGAAACAGCAAAACAAAATGAAAAGGCAAAAAAAAATGTTTATCTTCCCTGCTGCTTAATGGACACATTTTATTGTTATTGTTATTGCTTTGTTTTGTTTTGTTTTTTTTTTTTTTTAAATAAAATTGTATCGTTGCAGAAATACGCTCAGTTTCGTTTTTGTCTAACAGTTTTTTAAGCTTAAAAGTTTTTTTTGGTCAAATAATGGTTGCACAAGCAGGAATAGTATGAAAGACTTGCGTTTCTTTCATAATAGAGCTGTGTACAGTGGGTGGATCTGATACGCCATTTAGAAAACTATATTCAAGACTGCAACCCACGAACTTGTCTTATCATTTATAAGCACTTTCATGAAAAGTTAGAACTAAATTGGAATAGCAATCAACAAATAAGATGGAAAGAATAAAAAAATAAGACAATTTTCTCAGAAAACCTTCAAGCCATGTAAATGTCTAAAAATGTAAAGTTTTTGCCATACACGCAACTATGCTACTTAATAAAACTTTTTAAGGGCGTTTGCGAGAAAATTTAATTAAACCAAACAGCTTGGTATTGCAGCTGACCGTTTTAGAGGAGTATTTTTCGTTTTGGAAACCATATAACAGTGTTTTTCACAAAAACTTATACATATGCGGTAGAGTTGCATGTATACCAATAGCGGGCAAATGGTCCCATGTAGAACCAAAAGATTTTAGACCTATTAGTCTATGATCATTCCTCCTCAAAACTTTTGAGCGACTTATTGATATCCATTCAAGAACAAGCATACTAGACTTTTGTTCACGGCTCAGTACGCGTACTGTAAAGGGAGATCGGTGAAAACGGCTCTTCATACACCGGTAAGAACAATTTAATACTCCCTCCATCATAAAGAGTATAATATGGTTGCCTTCCTGTGCGCTTTAAATAATGCCGACACATCTGTAATCTGCGCTGTCATCTATGAATATATATAGAAAAGATAAGCGGGTCTTCTGCAAGAAGATCTGTCAGTAGAGGAACGCCCAAAGGCGCTGTTCTATATCCCATTCTCTAGAACCTGGTAACGAATGAGCTGTTGAAATATTTGGAAGCGGGGAGTTACAAAGGCAGTAAAAATTTTTGTTCATTTGTCAAGAACGTAAAACATTCAACTTTATCTTCGGTTCCAACACAAACCGATAAATAGCTTTTTATATAAGGCAAATGTACATGCAGCTCATTTTGCTGCCAGCTCTACAATGCCTGTTACATGGCAACATTGCCTCTCCTGTACTTGAGAACGTAAAGCATTCAATGGTTCAGGTATATTTCCGCATTCGTTGCTAAAGCCCTTCGAGATCTTGATATAAGCAATTCCGCTGGTCCTGATGGTATACCCCCATTCTTCTGAAGAGGTATTTTCATCGCCGGCAAATCCATTGCGTAAGCTTTTCCATCGCTAATACTGTTTTGGAATCTTCCCTAGAAGATGGAAAACAGCATTTGTCCAGCCTGTTCCTAAAAAAGGTGAACCTTCCCCCCCCCTCCTCCTATCGACCAATTGCACTTACTTCCCTTCTCTCAAAGGTCATGGCATCGCTGATAAATAATCAGCTCAAGAAATATCTCGAAGATCGAAAGCTTCTTAGTAATCGGCTTTAGCAGCAATGATTCCACTGGTGATCTGATGATGCCATCTCACCGAAGAGTAGAACAGTTCTTTACATTGTTTTGGAGAAAGTAAGATTATTGCGCTTAATATTTCTAACGCATTTGATAGAGTTTGGCACCAGGCTCTCTTATCGAAAATGCGAGCGTTTGGTATGAACGAAACCCTCATTCTTTCGATTAGAAATTACCTTCTAGACTCAATATTTTTTGTATTGGATGGTTTCAAGTTTTGATCTTCAGAAAATAAATGCTGGTAATTCCCAGGGCTACGTTTTGTCTCCGACTCTCTTCCTCATTTTTATAAATGATCTCTTGAAACTTCTAATCCACTTCATTGTTCTGCGACGACTCTGCTCTCAGCTTCTAATACTCGTTTCCAATTCCACGTCCATCTTCTTCGGAAGTGAAATTGCAACGCTATCGTATGATAAGCTCATTAAACTCCAATCTTTACAGCATTGTTAACTGGGGTATAAAAAACCGTGTGGAGTTTAATGCTTCGAAAGTTTAATTATGTCTTTTGTCGTTGAAGCAAAATGTCCCCCTTATGCCATTGTTCTTGAATGGGACTTGAATCTCAGTACTCGGTATGTGTGTCAACGACGATCTTCGTTGGAATTACCGCATTCTCGAGACCGCCAAAAATGTTGCTAAATGCTTAGGATTTCTATATCGATGTATAAGACATTTTACCCTCTTCCGATCTAGCTACTATTTATAAGGCGCTTATACGTCCAAAACTCGAGTATAACTCATATCTTTGGGCAGGCGCAGCACAAACTTCTCTCCAAACTTCTCTCCACTTAGGATTCACAACAGAACGTTAAAACTGATTGGAAACAGAGCTATCATGGATTCATTCCCATCTCTTGAACACCGTCCGAATGTTTCATGTATTTCCTTGTTCACTCGAAGTAGCCAGTTGTATGTCTCCCCTAAATCAGTTAACCCGTGATACCCGTTTTGCAAGGAGTACTCATCAGTTCACTCTCGAGCCGAATTTTTGTCGTACGCTCAAATATAGAGATTCGTGTTTTAGTCGCACAACACGATTATAGAATAACTCGTCCGGCACGGTTTTCCCTTGACATTTCAATTTGCAAACATTTAAAACCAATGTTCATCGAGCATTCCATCCAAAGCCTCTCAATAAATTCGGCAAACAAACGGCTGCAAACACAGTTATTCGTCTAAAATCTTCCACGCAGTGGATTCAATTTGATAAAAACTTTCAGGTAACCTTTCTTTCTAGAGACATTACGAAGGATAAGATGATTCAATCCATTTCTACACCGATGGATCAAAAACCAATGACGGGGTTGGCGGAGGTATATACTCAGACAGACTAAATTTAAGTCTCTCTTTTCGTCTTCCCAAACTTTGTATCGTGTTCTGGCGAAATTTTTTTACTATTAAAGGAGTTCTGGCGTGATATAAATAAAAGATATCCCAATCTTTTCGGGCAGCCAAAGCGCCAAAGATTCAATGGCGCTAAATTTAAAACAGGCTATTATTAAGGTATTAGTATGGTACTACTTAACAATTTGCTAACTTTAAAGTAGTTAACTAACTCATTATTAATTTTAAACATTTTCTAACTAGTATCATATTAATGCAATTTTCTTAATAAATTGCTTCTGAATACACCTGAAACATTGACAGTTCGTGCAAAAAAACTAAGTAAACAGACCTTTTGTGGCGTTTGCAAATAGCACGATACAAAAAAAATAAAATAGGTGTACGATGGTTTTAACTTTAATAAAAGGGTAGAGAAAGTATGATACTATATTCGATTAAAATTTGCAAAATCGTTGTTTTAACCTAGTTTCATACTTAAACATCTTTAACATCGTACCAAAACATCCTTAAGCAGATCGAGCATAGGTTCGGTAGTTATAATAGGACCCTGTTTGATAGACCCGCAACGCTATTTAGAATTTATTCTAATGATTTCTGCAGAAGCTGCATGGAATGGACGAAGAAGAGAAGGAATCGATTCCTCACTTTGTAGACTCCACATGGGAGATTTTTGCTAGAATGATCTTAGTGACCTCGCGAATATAGGTATAGGCAGTTTCGATCGCTTTATAAGGAGCTCCAATTGGATTAACGATTATGTAAAAAAAGTCTTCAAGATACAATGTGGTATCACAATGGACCAACTCACTAAGTAAATTTGAAAGAACGAGAAAATATTATTTGGTCTCTTAATTTGTGCAGTATATTTGGCAAATCATCTTCGAAAAATCACAAATTTAAAGCAACGGTTTCTCAGAGATTAATAAACCCTTACAGCCTTATTTACTAACTCGTTTTAGCGACGGAGTAAAGTTACTTCGACTTTACAACGGCTCTAATCCTGAAAACCTTATTTATAATGAAAATGCACGAGAAATAGCGGTGGAATAAGCTAAAACTGGTTCATAGGAGGTTTAAGGCCGTTTTAATATCTAAATGTCATTTTGAGATGACATCTTGTGAAATTTACAAAAAGGAGTGTAAGCAATTTTTTTTTTCGTTTCTTACTAAGGCAAAAAGGATAGATATCAAAATATAATAAATTATTTATATTTTTCAAACACTCTAACAGTTGTACGGTATTGGGAACGCAATGGGGTTGGTACAATCATTTATTGGATTTGAACTTTATACAATCTAATTTTAAATGTATCCAATTTCCAATATGCATACAATGATAATAAAATGAATAATAAAGGAAATCAGCTGGGGTTTGATTTAGGTGTATAATAACCAGAGTTATAGATTTGTCACTTTTTTCCCAGTATACTTGACATAAGGAAGGCGTAGCTAAAACGGCTAAGAAAATAATTTTAAATAAGGATTTGTTTGACGTGGCGTAAGCCCGAAGTAAGTGCTTCGGCTCGGTTTAACTATTCCGAGGTTGAACCCAGTATTAGTGAAAAATCTGTGGCCAGAAGCAAAAACCGCTTAAGTCTAAAAATTCAATTTTCGAGGAAAGCACTTTGAAACTTCTTTTTAAGTTTGGAAAAAAATGACGCATTTAAAAAACAAAAACGGTGCAGATTTAAACTATTTTTTCTTTTTTAAATTTTTTTATTTTTAATCTTATTGCAAAAAAACGTTTTAAGTTATTAACAACACCTTGTTGCTTGCCTCTGTCACTTAAGCTACTATTGCAAACTGAACATTTTCGCCCGTGTCTTCTTAAATAAGATAAGCTGTATTTGGTCATCATTTTTCTTATTTGTATCAACTTAAGCGATATTTCTTTTCAAAAAGCATATAATTTAAAATTAATTAAAAACGGAGTTCACAGTATTAAGTATAATACTCTCATATTAGTATAAAATAGCCAATTTAAGTTAATAAATAAATTATTGCAAAAACTTATAAATAAGAAAAAGTATTAAAACTCCATTTTCGTCTGAATCCATTAAGTCAGGATGTATTTCAGCTCCGGGTTGCATTTCCATGTCTAAGTTATTTTAAAATTCACGAAACGAATGATCAATAAGCGGAAAAAGTCTTTGAAGCGCAGCTTTATTACGCGTATTACATACTAGCCGACCCGTACTCGCGTTGCTTCGCAAATTGTAACTACGAATATTTTCTTAATAACGGGTGATTTTTTTGAGGTTAGGATTTTCATGCATTAGTATTTGACAGATCAAGCGGGATTTCAGACATGGTGTCAAAGAAAAAGATGTTCAGTATGCTTTGACATTTCATCATGAATAGACAGCTTGTGCAAGAACTGAAGCCGAACGATCTGCCACAACGTCGAATTTTCAGTGAATGGGCCCTAGAAAAGTTGGCAGAAAATCCGCTTTTTTATCGACAAATTTTGTTCAGCGATGAGGCTCATTTCTGGTTGAATGGCTACGTAAATAAGCAAAATTGCCGCATTTGGAGTGAAGAGCAACCAGAAGCCGTTCAAGAACTGCCCATGCATCCCGAAAAATGCACTGTTTGGTGTGGTTTGTACGCTGGTGGAATCATTGGACCGTATTTTTTCAAAGATGCTGTTGGACGCAACGTTACGGTGAATGGCGATCGCTATCGTTCAATGCTAACAAACTTTTTGTTGCCAAAAATGGAAGAACTGAACTTGGTTGACATGTGGTTTCAACAAGATGGCGCTACATGCCACACAGCTCGCGATTCTATGGCCATTTTGAGGGAAAACTTCGGAGAACAATTCATCTCAAGGAATGGACCGGTAAGTTGGCCACCAAGATCATGCGATTTGACGCCTTTAGACTATTTTTTGTGGGGCTACGTCAAGTCTAAAGTCTACACAAATAAGCCAGCAACTATTCCAGCTTTGGAAGACAACATTTCCGAAGAAATTCGGGCTATTCCGGCCGAAATGCTCGAAAAAGTTACCCAAAATTGGACTTTCCGAATGGACCACCTAAGACGCAGCCGCGGTCAACATTTAAATGAAATTATCTTCAAAAAGTAAATGTCATGGACCAATCTAACGTTTCAAATAAAGAATCGATGAGATTTTGCAAATTTTATGCGTTTTTTTTTTAAAAAAGTTCTCAAGCTCTTAAAAAATCACCCGTTATTAATATTAGCATATTACTCGTAAAACATAACATACCGTATCGAATTAGATTCTCTTTCACACTTGAAAAAAAAGAGCTTGTTCATGTTTGTGCATATTATAAATATAACAATATAGAAAATAATAAAAATTATTTCAAATAAACGGGTTGACTACTTTCTGAAATCATTCAACCCAAACTTTAAAATGGTTTCGCTTTTATAGAATAGTTCATGTGCACGGCACTGTAGTCAATTGGATGTCCTTTTTCGTCACCCAAAATGCTATTGAGTGTATTCAAGTAACTTAAAAAATAAAATGCACGACTGGATCGCACAAACTTGCTCTTATGTAAAAGTACTTTGGAATTTAAAATACATTTTATAAATATAAAACATAGATTTAATGAGATAAAAATTTTCAAATGTATGGAATTGCCGTCTGATTAATCTTTTTAATATTTAAGTAATTTTTCATATGACAAATTTCCTTAAAATTTTTCGGGAACAAAATTTGGGATGCCAAATTTTAAGTATTATGTAGTATAAATTTTAGAAATAGTTTTTTTTTCGAATATTTTTATATACAATATTATTTTAAACTTAAGGGGGCTCCTGCTGAAAATTTTTGGTTCAAATCGTTAGAGCTGTTGATGAGAAAGTCAAAAAATCAAAAAACCGTTCTATGACAGGTACCGTTATTAACATTTTGCCCAAAATTTTTGTTGACCAAAATGTAATCCATGTCCAATGTCCATGATATCACACCTAATTTTTTTTATCAAAACTGTTAGAACCGTTTCAAGATAAATAAGATTATGCATTACGGGTGTATGGGGGGTACCGTTAGTTTTGGAGCTAAAAAAAATTTCAAGTTCTCCTCTAGGGAATCACTGAAGTCCCTTAACTTCCGAGATTGAAGAACATATGTCTAGTGGGTAAGGCTGTATTCAATAAAATACATTTTATAACGTAATTTAAAAATTTATTCGTGTATTCGTTTTCTAGATATTGAATTTTCAAAAAAAAAAATTATATTAGTTTTATAAAAATCAAAAAACTATTTTTTCGAAAAAAATTTTAGATTATCTTTTTTCGAGTGTACAGAAGCTCACGCATAAAAGCCTTGGTTAAAATCGTTAGAGCTGTTGATGAGAAATTCGTAAATCAAAAAAACCGTTCTATGACAGGTACCGTTAATAACATTTCCCCCAAACATTTTTTTACCAAAATGTAGTCCGTGTCCATAATATCACACCTATTTTTTTTTTATAAAAATCATTAGAGCCATTTTCGACATAAGTAAGATTATGCATTACGGGTGTATGGGATGGTACTGTTAGTTTTAGAGCTAAACAAAAAAATTTCAATTTCTCCTCTAGGGAATCACCGAAGACCCTCAAGTACCGAGTTTAAAGAAAATAGCTCCAGTGGCTTAGGCTCTAGATCGAGGTACAGACATACAGACATACGGACATACAGGCATATAGACAAACAGACGGAATCGTCGGACCCACTTTAGTCGTCTTCGCTATCATCGTAATGTCAACTTTGATCAAAATCCCGAGTTCGATTTTTTTTCCAAATGCAGAACTTGCTCTATAGTTAGTAGATACCTATTACCTACTTATATCGCAAGTAAAAAGAGCCCACCCCCACATTGCTCAGCGATGTGAAGATAGAATTAGAGAAACAAAAAAAATGTGTGTGTGTGTGTCGATTAATTAGATAAACTATACAATACAGAAAAATTGAATATGTAGGTAGGTAGGTAAGAGAAAAAACGTAACTATTGAATGGAACAGATATTAAGAGAATGAGAGAGAGTATGGGAGCGGGAAGAAAAGAAAATTAAAATTGTTGGAATGATAATGAAATGAAACAAAGCAGCGACCTCACGATTGTGATGAAATCTAATTCCTGGATAAAATAAATTCAAAAAGTTTATAATTTTATAATTTGTTTTTATTTATTTCTCAGGTTGTATGTTTAACTGAGGAGTGATTTTGGGCTTAAAATTTGCGCAACAATATTGACTTTATGAAGCAATGCTAATCTTTGTTGATTATTGTATAGGTTTTAAGATATGAGTGTTTGTATAAAACAACTAATGAAAAAAAATGGACAAAAAATGTTAAATCAATAATATTTAAGTTTGACAAATTATTAATGAAAAAACATTATAGCCATAAACACTCTTATAACAATATAGAAATTTATTTCAAATAAATCGGTTGACTACTTTCTGAGATCGTGCGTATCAAACTTTAAAATGGTTTCGCTTTTATAACTATAATAGTATAGAGTATAGATTAATAGCTGGTGAGTTGGGAATTTTACACTATTTGAGTGAGTCAATACCATGTTTAACAACAGTGGGTGTTGAAAAATGCTGATTTTTACCCAGAGTTCTTTTGTATTCAATTTTACCAACTTTGTTCACGTTATTCCAAACAAAATTGTCTCGGCTACTCCACAAGAGTTTTGTTTTTGAAACACAACCATAGTCAAAATCAGATAAAATTAAACCAATCGGTACCTTTTTGGTTTCTGTTTTCATTTCTTTTTGTGTAATTTATAATCTACATTACACTACATATGAGTCTGGGATGACTATTAAAGCTTGTGATCTACAACCTCAATGCTGGACTTGGCTTTCAAAATGTTAACAACATCGTCCTCAAAAACAAATTCTTATTTTGACCGCCAAATGAACTATGGAAAATCAAATGTCTTGTTTGTCGTCGCCGCCAATTGCCGTTTGTTTGTAAAAGCTTACTGAATTTCGGAGGTATGTTGTTTGCAGACACTGTTGAAGGTCAAATCTAAAAACCACATACAAATATTTACAAGATGTGTCATATGGGATTCTAGAAAACTTTCAGTAGCATCGAAGCATTGCTTAAAGCACCTTTGACGGACACGAATCTTTTCTTTTACCTAGTAGAATGTAATAAATGAAGTACTTTATATGAAGCCGTCGGTTTCGAGGTCGAATATGACTTTTTTCAATATCTGTTTCTTATCTTCTATTTTTATTTAAGTTCCGATAAAAAGAATTCATTGGTAGAACGTTCCTAATTCCCAATATGATTTAAAGATTTCCTTCCGTTTTTTAAAAGTAATTTTGTCGATATTAAGATGCTCACATTTTCTTGCCTCAATCACTCCCGTTTTTCGAGTTTATGATTCACCTCTGTTTCTTTTTTTTTGGAATCACTTTACTTGAATCATATTCCGATTCGTTTTTAACTGTTTTATGTGGGAGAGAAACAATCTAACTTTCCTCAAATTGCCTACCAATCTCTAATAGTTCTTGGTCAGGAAAATCTGAAGAAATATCCATGTCTGCAAGCTTGAAATAGGGATCGCGTACAGTCATTCATACTGAAATAATGTTCAGATTCTTTGCTAATGTTGACACAAAACTACATATTCAAAAATTATATTCAGATTTTCATAATGAATTTCATTTGCAGATCACTTTATTTCGTTGAAAACTACTTGGAGTTAGGTCTTTATTGGCCAAAAAGCACAATTTATAATTATTGTTTGACGTTTGTACTAATTAGTATGAAACAGATAAGTGGGCTAAAACCAACCAATTTTTTCCATATTCAAAAACGAAAATCAGAAAACACACATTCATAAAACTTGACATACAAAATATACTCAGATCACTTTCTTTTTCAAATGTATCGCTTGTCTTCTGACGTTGCCGTTCTTGAAATATATTAACTTCACGTTGCCTTAAACACCTTTTTGAGCTGTATTCAAAACTTGTAAGGGTCAGGAGCTCATATTTTTGCACTTTCCTAATTATTTTTACTTTAATTATGCTCAAAACACTTTTATCTCAACTAAATTCATTCACGAACTTCAAGTCTTAAAATCTTAAGTCAATTGATATTTCATCCTTGCATTTTTAATAACGACTTAAATCAACTTAATTCTGCAGTTCGTAGAAAATACATTTTTTAAAAACCGCTTACTCTACATAGTCTCCATCGTAGTAACAAACAGAAATTTGCAATAACGACTTATCTCAGTTTGGCTATACCGAAAATACTTTGTTAAATTTGCAATAAACGCTTAAGTCGATTTAAGCTGTTTTCAGTACAATATGGTTGATTGATTTGTGAATAGTTTTTTATTTTGTAAAAGTGTCTTAAATCCATATAAGCTATTATTGGATTACGAAATTTTAAAATTCACAAGGTCTTATGTGAGTTAAGCGGGTATTGCAAATGGTTCTACCTATGAGAATGACTTAAGCGGTTTTTTCTTTTTGGATTATTTTGACGAAAAAAAGAGTTACATATCCTGGGTTTTTTTCAGAACGGAACATGCAGATTATGATGCAGCAAAAAAATGATATTTGTCTTAAGTCGACTTAAGCGGTTATTGATTGTTGCCACAGAAATAATAAATAAGGCTGCAAAGGTTTAATATCTTTAAGCAGATCGCACATAGGCTCGGTAATAGCTGTTACAATAGGACCCTGTTTGATAGACACGCAACGCGGCTTAGAATTTATTCCAACAATTTCTGCAAAAGCTGCATGGAATGGAGAAGAGAAGGAATCGATTCCTCAATTTGAAGATTCCATCTGGGAGATTTCATTCATTTCATTTTTGCATTTCATTTTTTCTAAACTGTTTCATATTAAAGCGTATCACTAGTTAATAAGATACTATGTCTTAATGTGTAAGCATTCATCAATAAAGAAATACTAAAATACTAAATACTAAGAGATCTCGCGGATGTAGGTACATGCAATTTCGATCGCTTCATAAGGAGCTACATCTGGATTAACGAATCTGTAAAAACAAGTCTCCAAGATACAATGTGGCATCACAGTAGACTAACTCATAGCCTAAGTGTCAGGGGCGTACGCAGAAAATAATTAAGGGGAGGGGGGGGGGTTGTTGTTTATTGGAAAAATATGATATTTTCATAAATATATTATTTTATCACTCTATTGTAGGTACTTGTGTTGGTATACATATGAATCGATACCACACAAAAGACCGTAACCAAGAATGCTTAAATTTCAAATTTCTTTTGCCAGATATGCTGCAACGGATAGCTACTTGGCAAATTTGAATAATATTACTAAAAGTGGGAAAATATTCACTACGAGGGCGTGCTGGGTGCTTCCCTTTTGGGCATTTTTATTCCGGAATTAATTGTTAGACATAGACTTTTACAACAGGCACTGTAATGGAGGCCATTGTTTGGTTCGTATAATATCATTAGATATTAGATATTATAGTGTAAGTGATTCCATAAGTATACCTAACAATCGAATTATAATAAGTTCTAGGTTCGCCTAGTGGTCGAAATCCGCAAAACTAAATCCGGAATATATTAATACGTGAAGTTATAACTTGTTGTATTTTTGCGATAATAGGAAAAAGAGTTATACGAAAACATAAACACTCAACTGGTACCTACGTTAACTATACTACTTTATTCTATATGAAGGTTCTTATAATACAAATTCTATATATACTACTGAAATAAATCAGCCAAGTAGAAGACTATTAATGGACTTGTTGAATTATTGATTCAAAATAGCTTTTTTTTTTTTTGTTCTACCCGTTTAGGCTCTAGGTGCGTTTTATTATTCACAAATCTATCTGCATCCGGATCTGGATTAAGTTTTAACATGTATATTACAAAAACAATTTGGGATCCTGTTTTCTATCGGGATCTATTTCAAAGATCCAAAAATCAGTTATTACACTGGCGAGTAGATGGCTTTTTATGGTAAGGTAGTGTAAGCTATAGTGTAAAGAAAAAAGACAAGAAATAATTGAAAATTTACAAACCCAAGGATAAAAAGAGACGGACTTATAACACTGCTGTCACTAAGATCCGTATCGTTTTATTTTCAACTGAAGATCCAGATCCGGATCCAGATAGATTTGTGGATAATAAAACGCACCTTCTATTTCGATGAATAATGTAAACGAGTAGATGTAGTCGCAGTCCTTACAGTGCTATGAGAAATAGATCACTAAGTATATTCGTAAGAACGAGAAAATATTATATAGTCTCTTAATTTGTGCAGTATAGTTGTCAAATCATCTTTGAAAAATCACAAATTTAAAGTAAGGACTTCTCAGAGACAAATAAACACTTAAGCGCGCATGAATTTTTAAAAATGTCTGTGTCCCAAAGAACTATGACAAAAACTACTTTTTGGACCTCTCAGCCATCGTTATGTTAGACCCGAAACAAATACTTGCCCTATAGCGTACAGCAAGTACAAATTACTTGAAGTCCGAAAAAGATTAAATTCGTCACTTTACTTCTTCTACAAAGAATTTTTTCTTTGGGTACTTTACCTAAAACACCTTTAATCGTAAGTTTGATTCAAATCTCGAGTTTGTTTGTATGATTGCAAGCCATGCCCTATACTGGCTACAGAGCCTAGAACCTACCCACATAATTCATGCATCGGAAGTTAAAATTGAATTTCCATTTTTAATGCGGAGCCTAAAACAACAACTCACACTGTCAATGTTAAACGGCTCGTATTTATGTTAACCTATCAACGGATGGCACAACGATTTCGCAGTTACTGTGTCCACCGAAATCCATCATTCTATTTGGCGTCAACTCATGCAATCAATGGAGGCAGTCCTGTGGTATTTGTTTAATGTGCCTTCATAATTAATGATGAAATTCCGTGCCCTCGTCGATGCCATATTGCGCCAACCTTTTATACTTTCATATCCGAATTCAATCGAAATAATTGCGACAACAGCAGAAAGAGTGACACCGTCACAATAATGCCCCTATGGACTGACAGGTGACAACTATATCCGGATCCGTTTTGTGTATAAGTGTAGGCTTGTTTGCCATCCAGCCCTGGTTCTGTGAATGGGTTTTATTTTTTAAAACAATTCACAATTGGATGCTCATTTTTGTTGCTATATTTTGACAAATTGGCAGAGGACAGACTGTTTACCGTTACGGAACTCCTATCGGAAATTTCATTTCAACATTGGCATTGGCATTGGGATTCATTAAATATGAAAATTGCGTGGAAATTATGACAGTCGCAACGAAATTTAACCTCAGAGCTCTGTCTGGAAACGGAGAGAAAGAGTCAGATAGACAATCAACAGACCAAGAGAGACTGATGGACTCCGCTGTTAATGTATGTTTGTTAATAGCCGGCAGTCAAGGGTGAAGCTTAACGGTGTGAAAATAGCAGACCATTTTGATGCTAACGGTGGGCTCAATTGTAATTAAAATTTCTTTCTGTCAACTGTTTACGGTAGAAGCTGCGAGTGCCGAGTGAGTGAACTTTCCTCTGACTTCGGGCTTCCATGAAACGGCTTATTTCTGGAATTCGATTAAAGTGTAGAATGCTGTTCCCCCCCCCCCCCCCTTGCTGTCACATCAGCAATTGACTAAAAAAGGGAATGTTCCGAATCCGAAGGCTGGTGGATTTCAATGGAATCCAAAATCAAAGAACAGGGCGCATATCAATGCTGTCGCAGCTTTAGTTGTCCCGTTCTTTGTGTTTGTGTTTTTTTCATCTTTACTTCCGGTGCATGAGATGAGGGGTGAAAATGCAATTACGAAGCTTGAAACACTTTAATCCAACGCATTTGTCATGCTAGGCTAGCAGGAGCACTTTTTGGGTGATGTGCGTTGATTTTTGGTGTGTTATTTCTTATGCTTTCCCTTTTCCTTCTAAGAGCGGAACTAAACATGAAAAATAACATGAGCTAGAGGCTTATGGCATTCTTGGAGATACAACCCTCGAGCTATTGATGCGAAAGATTACTTCACCCATTTTTCTTGATTATCCCGTAAAGAATAAAAGGTGTCGGTTGGGAAGACCGTCATCATGTGTGTGCTTCGTGCCGATAACTTTCTTTGAATCGGATTAAGACGTAAGAATAAAGGCGACACAGAAACCGTCGTCTTATGGGGAATACCTATAAATTGTTTGTATAAGTTATTTTTTTATCGAGGGCCATTGCGTGTGCATTTGCACTGATTTGCGCAAGGGGGATTTAAAGCACAAAGGAAAATTGCCCCTTTTTGCAACATGAGAATCGAAGGTTAACGGATATTTATTTTTGATAGTAAGATAAGTTTTTTTTTTACTTTCCAGAGGGAGAAAATTATGGTTTTTAAGAAACAAAAAATGAGTCAAAGTCACGAAATGTTCCTTCACCATGATCACATTAGAGTATATATACAATTCAAAAATCCGGGATTGGGAAAATTGAAGTTTTGAAAACTTATTTGAAGACAGCACCAAGAACTGTGAACATTTTGAGAAATTGCCGGAAATCAAAGTTGCATAGATATCGAAAAAAAAAAAAATAATAAAACAACAAATTTCGAAGTGTTCCATTTTACGAATCTAAGACCAAGGTGGAGCTGGGCTCAGAAGCCGTCAGGTCCAAAGTGATTCATTTAGGAAAAAGTATAGTTTAAAATTAATTTCTCGGGTAAGTAGTTAGAGCTAAATTTTAAAATTCAGTAAACTAGAAATTCATTACAGCTAATATTATTTAGTTTGAATGAATGGTGATGGTTGCAATAAATAAATACAGGGTGTTTTTTATGTCACAGCGCGATCTTATTTGGTTGCCTTTTTTGTATGAATGAACATTTTCAGTTCAGTCAGTTGTCATTTAAGAGTCGTATAGAGAGTGGTCGGATAACAATTCAGTATGGAACATGAAAATAACTATCATCTTCCGTCAAGATTGGAGTGCTCCAGCCTTACAGATTGCTATATAATTGACCGCAATTTTTGTGAAAGTATATCTAATTATTATATTTATTTATTTATTTATTCATCTAATAAGTACAATAGACTTTAGTAGACAATACAATAAAACATTTTACATAACTACACTAAAATTATATATATAATATTTACAATGCATTTAAAATAATAGCCTTGCATTCATTTCTAGTCATACTGAAATCTAACAACTCTTCAAATTGATTGTAACAGACTGCTGCATTATCTAAAGGATTATTTGAACCATAAAGCCTAGTACGCAGATCGGGAAAAATTTTGTCTCCCATACATTTTTTTTCCTGGGACAAATTTTGTCTCGGATATTTTTCCGTGCAGTACGCAGTTCGCGCGCAAAATTCATACTATTGTGAATTGCTCTTCAAAATGTCTCCACTAAATTTGGCCAGGAAAAAGAATGATACAAGCATTATTTTGCGGGACAAATTTTGACAGCCACCATATTTCCGAAAGTGATTTTTGTCAATTCTGATTTTATGTAAAAGGTGCTGATGCTTGTCTTGAGATCATCAAGAGGAGATTCCAAAAAGGTATGAACGACTTTTGTAAGACAACCCATTCCAGAGATACACTAAAAAACACATTAAATTAGATGTCATCTCTCCAACTTCAAACTTTTGCGCGAGATTTGGAAAAGTTTTGTAGAGATTAAAATTGTAGAGATAAAATTTGTCTTGTCTCGATCTGCGTACTAGGCTTAATTAGTAAAGTGTCTTGGTATATAAAAGAAGGCGTTTTGTCTAAGTCTTAGGGAGCGAGAAGGAGCATAAAAATTGAACAAAGAAAGTAAGTGTGAACAGTCTATGTGTCCACAAATTACATCCCTTGCAAACATAGCAAAATAATAAACTCTTCTTTCGTGAAGAGGTAATAATGCAATCAGTTGACATCTAATTTTATAAGTGGGCATATCTGGTTGAGAGTAGATTTTGCGAAGAGCATACTTCGTAAACCTCTTTTGAATTCTTTCGATGCGTAAAGAACCATTGCTATAATAAGGTGACCAGATTATGCAACAATATTCGAGGTTTGATCGAACCAAAGAGATAAACACAGATTTTAGGTTGTAGGGATCACTAAACTCCTTAGAGTTGCGAAAAAGAAACCCAAGCATAGCATTTGCCCTAGATATTAAAAAATCCATATGCAAGGCGAAATTTAACTGGGAAAACAACTCCCAGATCTTTTTTGACCGAAACGCGCAGAAGATCATTACTATGGATGTTATACTGAAATATAATAGGATTTTTTGACCTTGTAATGGACATGATGGAGCATTTACGGATATTAAGGTGCAAGCAGTTGATTTCACACCATTCTGATAGTCTGTCTATATCTTTTTGTAGTTGCGTACAATCAGACAATGATTGAACTGACCGAAATAGTTTAAAGTCATCTGCAAATAGTAAATCAGTAGAATTTAAAATACAACTAGGTAAATCATTAATGAACAACAGGAAAAAGAGTGGCCCGAGATGGCTTCCTTGCGGCACTCCAGAGTGATTCAAAATTACTTTAGAAATATGTGACCCAATTTTAACGAACTGTTTTCTGTTAGTTAAGTAACTCATTATCCATTTCAACAAGGTTGAGTGAAATCCAAATCTTGCTAACTTCTGTTCCAAAATATGGAATTGAACACGGTCAAATGCCTTGGCAAAATCAGTATAAACGGTGTCAATTTGAATGTGACGCTCCAAGTTACAAAGGCAGTAGTTAGTGAAGATCGCTAAATTAGTTACTGTGGACCTTCCACTTACAAACCCGTGCTGTGACTCCGATATCACACCCCGTACAACAGAGTAAATTTTACTTTTAACAATAGCCTCGAATATTTTGGGTAGCAACTGAAGCTTTGCAATGGGCCTGTAATTTTCGACAATTAGCTTCGAAACAGACTTATGAATTGGAGTTACAAAAGAGTACTTCCAGTTATCCAAAATTACACCAATTGATAAAGAGATATTAAAAATTATACGAAGAGGAGTGAGCAAATTAGATCTACAATTTTTAAAGAAAGTGGCTGGGATACAATCGCGCGCAAGGGTATTAGACTCTTGAAGATTTGAAAGCTCACACGCTTCATTTTTGTTCTAAGGTTTATTAATTGTTTATTAAACCAAACAGGTCTGTTAGAAGAAACAACTTTTTTCATAGGCAGACATTTAGCAAAAACGTCTTCAATAATATTCATGAACAGCAAGTACACCTCTTGTAAATCAGAGAAACCGGATAAGCTAAGTTCCCAATCAATTGAAGAGAGATAGTTATTTACATAATTATAATCAGCTTTAAAAAAATCATATCTGAATTCTCTTATATTAACATCAGTGCTATAACAATTTAAAAACAATATATCAAATGAGATATGCAAGGCCTTGTGATGAACACTATTATTTGCAAGTAAAAACTCTGCTTCAGTTACAGTTAAATCTAACTCTTCATATGCAAAAACTAAATCTAAAATTCGAAAAATACTATTTCGGATGTCATTTATTTGAATAAAGCTCATAGAGAGCATAGAATCAAGTACTTCAATTTCAAAATCCTTTAAAACATTACAGGGAAGTAAACATTTATCATCTATAGAATAAATCCATTTTATATTACTTAAATTAAAATCACCTAGTACTATAACATAAGAATTAGTATCCAATTTATGCACAACGTTTTTTATATTAGAAATATGAGACTTATAAATATTAACATTAGAGCCAGGTGGTATATAAGATACAAAATAATAAACTTTAACAGCAGCGCCATCACTAGATCGAATGTGATTAACATTATATACAAATTTGCTCAGTCAAACCTGATGTATGATCAAGCTCAACCCATTTACTTTTTAACGAAGAATGAACAGCCAGCAAAACTCCACCTCCTCTTGTTAAACCAGTTTGAATCTGACAACGATCTTTTCTGTATACAACATAATTGTCACCAAAAAGCTCCGATGTTAGTATATTTTCACACAACCAAGTTTCGGTTAGAGCAATAACAGCATACGAACAATCAATTACTGCGTTGAAAAAATCAGTTGTTTTTGTTCGCAAACCCCCAGTGTTTTGATAATAAATTGAAACTATATTTGAACTCCATGCAGCTATATGTCGTTGTTTTGACCTTGATCTACATCGTTTTTTGAACGAAAATCGAAAAATCTAACTCGAGTACCAGTCGGCCAAAAATTTCCATCATAGACAACATCAACGAACTCAATAGGTATGCCAATTTTAAAATTTACTCTTTTATGATTGTCATCACTACCATCTCTTTTTATAAGCTTATAACTAGGCTTCGGATTCTCATGCACTTAAAATCTGAAAATATGCGCTTAAAAATGCAAAGTATGCATTTAAAATATGCACTTAAAACCAATTCAACTTAATTTCTATTCAATATGAAAACACATTTTCTTCATCTTTTTAAAATAAGACTCATAAACTAAGCATGTTAACATTTTTCAGTTTATATGTAGTGGTTTATGTGTAGTCGGAAGCGAAAACAGTTGGCTGTTGTACATGAAACTTGTTAAGCTTTATGCGCGAAACAGAATAACCCAGCAACAGCACCAGCAAACAGCACGCTGGCCAGCAAATACTTTTCAAACACATTAAACCAACATCGTGTTGTAATTTTTTGACATTTATACGTCATATTGTTGTTGCATTTTGTGTTATTGTAACCAGCAACAGCAAATTTTGGATTTTGACCAAACGACGCTGTTCACGTTGCTGGTGCTGGTCTATTTTGTGTTGAACGATTAAAATACATTGGTTCTAAAACAATCGCTTCCGCTGTTGCTGGTGACGTTGCTGGTGCTGGTTCAATCTGTTTCGCTTTTAAGCTTTACCACATTATACCCACAAACTTTCATTTTTGATAGATGATCGTTTAAATTTCGATCTCACTTATATAGTTTCAAACACAAAGACTTAATTTTTTTTTATTTCAATGTTTTGCCCGCACAATCTAGTCAAGTTCATATATGCACCTTTGTTTATCAAATGCTTTATATTAGGTGTGTTTTTGGGGAGAGTACGATAACTTGGCCGCCAAGATTTGATTACGGGTTTTTGTAGAGGGGTCAAAAACAAGCACTTTTTACTACGGGAGGGGGGGGTCTACCTCCCCCCGTTTAGGAGGTAGGGGCACTTTTAGAAAAAATGGTTTAAATTGAATAAAAAAATATTAAAAAACAACGGCAACACGTACAATAAAGTGCTATACTGCGTTTGAAAGCCAGAAGATTGTTCTATAATCCTGCATTTAAATTAAATTACTCATGTCAATGGTTTTTGAGAAATTCCTATTTAAAGTCCAAATTTTGATAAAATAACGTGAACAAAAAAGTTTAGACCGATTGTTTTCAAAATTGTGAAATGAAATTGTAAGTTAGCTTATATGTGTTCCATGTATCTATCAGTTTTTAATCGAACACAAAAAACCGCATGGTTCTATGTCTTCTAGTTTTTGAGAAAATCGAAAATTACCAAAACTCCTTTTTTTGATTTTTGGTGGTGACGGTGATTCCATTTTAAGGATTAATGTTAATAAACATAATGAATCTTTGTTAGTTCAGTACCGCAATTCATTTAGCGCTACCCAGAATGCACCATGAGGAGGTAGAATTGCATCTGGGTCAGTTATTTTGTCAGTTAGTCAGGAGTTAGTCAGTCATAGTCAGTCAAAATGTATTAAAAAGGTGTGTAATTCTCGTCAATAAAGCCACCGTCCGTACTATAACTGTCGAGTTAGTTGAGTTTCCTTTTATGGTGGGAAGCCGAGGATGTTTTGGCGGTAAAACACTTTCTAAATTTTCGCTCTGAAGGGTGGGAGGATCGATGTCTTTTAACTGTAAACCCTCACATATATCACCATCGGTATAACAAGGGTAAACTTTTTTTACATCTGATAAAAACTATTATTTGCGAACCCCAGTCGTCCTTATATTTCCTTTCTAGGCAGTATTTTCGATAGAAAAATAGTGCCATGTATTGGTGAACATGGTCGGAAGTTTGTTTTGGTTTTCAAGATCGTTTATTGTATTCTATATGTATTTAGTTGACATTGGATAAATAGAATAAATTTGAATTTTTTTAAATACAGATTCTCTGAATGCAAAAGAAACTTTGCATGCACCCAACCTCGCACCTACCCCAAATCCTATAGTGTGTCCAAGCAGGGGGGTTGCAGGGGGGCAGCATGCCCCCCCATACATACTTTACTGTTTATATATTGTAATGTTGGAAGCTAGCACTGATTTATTTATGTAAGGAAGCAAAAAATATCAAACATTTTGTAGAAAAGTAGTTTAAGTTATTTTCGATTTTCTCAAAAAACCAGAAGACATAGAACCATGCGGTTTTTTGTGTTTGATTAAAAACTGATAGATACATGAAACGCATGTAAGCTAATTTACAATTTCATTTCACAATTTTGAAAACAATCGGTCTAAACTTTTTTGTTCACGTTATTTTATCAAAATTTCGACTTTAAATGGGAATTTCTCAAAAACCATTGATATGAGTAATTTAATTTAAATGCAGGATTATAGAACAATCTTCTGGCTTTCAAACGCATTATAGCACTTTATTGTAAGTGTTGCCGTTGTTTTTTAATATTTTTTTTTTCAATTTAAACCATTTTTTCTAAAAGTGCCCCTACCTCCTAAACGGAGGTTTTCTCAAAAACCAAAAGACATAGAACAATACGGTTTTTTGTGTTCGATTAAGAACTGATAGATACATGAAACACATATAAGCTAATTTACAATTTCATTTCACAATTTTGAAAACAACCGGTCTAAACTTTTTTTTCACGTTTTTTTTTATCAAAATTTGGACTTTAAATGTGAATTTCTCAAAAACTATTGATATGTGTAATTTAATTTAAATGCAGGATTATAGAACAATCTTCTGGCTTTCAAACGCAGTATAGCACTTTATTGTAGGTGTTGCCGTTGTTTTTTAATATTTTTTTATTCAATTTAAAACATTTTTTCTAAAAGTGCCCCTACCTCCTAAACGGGGGGAGATAGACCCCCCCCCTCCCGTAGTAAAAAGTGCTTGTTTTTGACCCCTCTACAAAAATCCGTCATCAAATCTTGGCGGCCAAGTTATCGTACTCGTGCCGTGTTTTTTTTGCAAGTCCATATAGAATTGTAAAAAAAAAACGACATCGGGATATAGGAGCTTTTTTTCCACATAGCTGGAAGCACTGTGTACGCTATGACATTTGTCAGCTTATTGACGACTAGCATCAACCAATCCAAAAACTTCACTTTTGACGTCTCTGAGCAAATTATCGATAACATATAGATAATTCTTTTTTGGCATCACCATTTTTATCGGGACTTAGATTAACTCTCGATAATTATCTGGTCTTAGCTAACTCTGTATAGATTTAAGTAGTTGTTGCATTTGCATGTAAAGCGCTTAGTCCCGATGTCGTTTTTTTTACAATTCTATATGGACTTGCAAAAAAAACACACCTATTGTGTTGTTTGAATATGGTTCAAGATTGTGAAATGAATAAAAGAAATAGATAATAGTCTTAAGGTTCGTTTGCACTGACATAAAATTTATATTTTTTTTACTGACTAGTTTAGTTTTTGAACAATATAGGTAGGTCCTCTAAAAATATAAATTTATTATAAAAAATATGCAAAATTATGAAAAATATGCATTTATAGTAAAATATGCACAAAAAATGCAAAATATGCATTTATAGTAAAATATGCGTGATTTTGTAAAATTAAAAACCTTCTTTGAAGAATTTCAATCAAACCACTTTATACTTATGGGAGATCTTAACGTCAGAACAGGAATGAAAGGAACAGTCGATTCACGTATATCACAGCTTATCACTGACATAAGAAATTCAAAAGATACTGTAAGTGACAACAACAGCAATACGTTTTGTGAGCTCTTGGAAGACATTGGTGCATTTATACTTAACGGGAGAGGCTTTGGCGATGAAACTGGCGAGTTTACTTTTGTGTCAACTAGAGGATCATCAGTGATTGACTACTGCTGCCCTTCATACAGTGGATTGGAAATGATTGAAAGTTTCTCAATTGATAGTACAACCTTTTCGGACCACATGCCGCTAGTTTTAGGTCTTAAAGCTTTTGAAGATACTCAAAGTTCCTCCAGTTCAATGTTGCTTCCAAGACTAAAATGGTTTACCAATAGACGCGCTCAATACATAAACAGAATTGATGAAGTTGCTGTGGAAAAACTCTTGCCTTTGGATAGCGTTGAAACACGATGCAACTCCTTAAAAGAGTGTATCTATGCAGCATACGGGAACCCTATTAATACCAATGTCAAGTTTGAGCGAAAGAAACCCTGGTTTGATATGGAATGTCATAAAGCTAGAAAATCTTTACTTAAGCTACTTAACATTTACAGAAAATATAATCTCGATGCAAGCAGAAAAAACTATTGTGATGCAAATAAAAAGTATAAAGCCCTATGTAAAGTAAAACAACGTTCGTACTACCAGCGCACTTCCAGTCAACTCGCAAGTATTACCACAGCAAAAGATTGGTGGAAACTGGACAAAGAGATACGCGGTAATCCTACGAATAGTAGAACCCAAATCACGGCTTTCGAGTTTATGTCATATTTCGAAAACTCCCTTAATTCAGATCGATTAAGCAGCAGAGAATATTCCCGAGAAACAAATCTAATTGAAATACCTGAACTTGATCACCCGATTGATTTGAATGAAGTAAGGATTGCGATTGAATCTTCAAAAGAAAACAAAGCTCCGGGTATAGACGGCATCCCATATGAGTTTTATAAAAATGCGAGTAATTCTTTTATTGGTGAGGTTCACACTTTGATGAAAAGAATCTACGAAACAGGAATAATACCAACATCCTTCAAAAAATCAATTATCTTTCCGCTCTTCAAAAAAGGTGACGCTAGTCTTGTATCTAATTATCGTGGGCTTTCATTTTTAGATACCCTTTACAAATTATTCACCTCAGTTCTCCTAAACCGCCTCTATACTTGGTGTGAAAACAACAATATACTCAATGAATACCAAGCTGCATATCGAAAAGATTATAGTACCATTGATCAGATCTTCAATCTTTCATGCCTTATTCAGCTGCAACTAAGCCAGAAAAAGAAACTGTATGCTTGGTTCGTAGACTTAAAAGCTGCGTTCGACAATATTAACAGAGATGCTCTTATTCACAAACTTATTACATTGGGCATCTCGACGAAAATGGTTAAAATTATCAAACAACTATACCAAGATACAGTTGCCGCCGTCTGGGATGGAAGCAGTACCTCTAATTTCTTTCGAACGAGCAAAGGCGTTAAACAAGGTTGCGTTCTGAGCGCTCTGCTTTTCGTCTTGTTTTTAAATGACCTCCATTCTGAACTCCCCATCGGAATACATGTGGAAGGAATCGGTATAAATGTTCTTTTGTATGCCAATGACATTGTAATTCTGGCTGAGAGTCCAGCTTTACTTCAAACAATCATTGACAAGTTCAGCAGCTATTGCGATAAATGGAACCTTGAAGTTAATCTCGAGAAATCTGAAATTGTTATTTTTAGGAATGGAGGACGAAGAGCATTAAGTGAAAAATGGCATTTCAAAGGTGTAGAAGTAAAAATAACAAACCAGTATAAATATCTTGGCGTCGTCTTTACATATAATATGTCCTGGTCTGAACATCTGACAAAGAGGCTCGCAACATCAAAAAATGCAATCAACGCAACCTGGTCTAAGTTCTTGAAAAATAAGTTAGTACCTCATTCAGCAAAGTTTAAAGTCCATGATTCAGCCTCCAGATCAATTATGTATTACTGTGCACAAGTATGGGGGTATAAAGAGTACATACAATGTGAAAAGCTTCAAAGGTTTTTCGTCAAAAGATGTTTCAACCTACCAGATAATACACCAAACTACGTTATACATATCGAAACCGGTCTTCCAAAAGCGTTTCTTACTACCCTTGAAATACATTTGAAATATTTGCGGAAAGTTTTCAGTCTTCCCAGCTCTAGATTACCACGCATACTTTCAACCGCAGTACTTCGCAAAAATATTTATTGGGCCCAGGAATGGTCAGGCCTTTTCCGCGCGACTGGTATCGTTATCAACTACGAAGCAAGTAATTTCGAATGGAAACATGCCCACAACATGCTTTTGATTAAGCTGAGAGAACAACAGTGGAAAGCGTCTACCGAACGTGCTTTACAATCGCAATTTCACGACGAATATAGCAATCTATCGTACACAGAGGTACCCAACTATTTTAATGACTCAAATTCACGAGAAATGATAAGTATGATCTTAAGAACGAGGTGTGGATTACTAAACTTGAATGCTAGGGCATTTCAGCAGGACACTTTTGGCTTATGCACAATGTGTAATCTTGATGCAACTGAGAACACCTACCACTTCGTCAGCATTTGTCCTATTTTCAATTCATACCGGAGATTATTTCTAGGAGCTGGAACAATTAATCGCACCGAGTTTTTTCAAATATTGAATGGCAAATGTTATTTAAATCTATACAAATTCTTAAAATATGCTCTTAATTATCGCAACTTAATTGTAAATGAATATAATATTTAAAGTAAATTCAAGCTAAGCCAAAATATAAATAGGAAAACATTAACCTGACAGACAACTTTAACTAGTTATTGTCCTAACTAATTTTGAACACCAGCATAATCTTGTTTTTATAATTACTTTTTTTAAGAAAATAAAATTTATTTATCTATCTATCTATCTAGTAAAATATGCAAAAATATGCACTAACGGTTAAATGCCATTTTAAAGGAAATTTCTTGATTCGTATACATAACTAGTTGCCTTTCTTCCAAGGTATTCCTAAAAAAATATGCATTTGCATGGAAATCCGAACCCTACTTATAACAGGGAAACATCGCCGAGTTTGTTTTCGTAGACGAAGAGACGTACTCGGCAATAGACTCAGCACTTGTTGAAGGCTTAAAACTCGATAAATGAAGCCATTTTAGGCGTTGAACAACATTAACACCCAGATTACTACCCTCATTTATTTTATTACCAACAACAACTCTAGGCTTGGTATGTTTTTTCTTCGAGTTTGCATCCATCCAAAGATCATTCTCATCATTTGATAGATTTACATCCTTTAGACTGCTAACTAAATCACGAGGAGCAGATCTTTTATTGGTTTTAGGAGTCGCCACAGGCAAAACAACCCTGATATTTTCGTCTGTGACGGTCGCATTAGGAACAACAACAACATTAAGATCAACATTACCATTAGCACAATTTACATTGCAAGCAGCTTCGGTGTCATTTACAAAGGCACTCACAGCAGCACCATCAGACACAGAGATACCTTTATCCGCCTGAATTTCATAATTAGCAATTTTAGCAACAACAACCGCCTCTTCAGCAACACCATCAGGAACATCAACAACATCATCATCATGTACACCGCCAAGCACGGAATTTAATGCGGGAGTACTGCAACTACCAACAACACCTCTACCGAGACTAGAAGTAACAAGCTTCGTCACTTGGGCAGCGGTATTTTTTTTTGTTTGTCTTTGCATTCAACTTCGTTCGATCAATCACTGGGGTGCTTTTGTTATTATTATTACAAATGTTTTTTTTTTGATGACGAACTAGTTGGAGAGTTTATTGAACTTTTAATGTCTTTGATTTTATTTTGCAAATTAGATTTTAATTTTGAGCGGGTGTTATCAGAACATAAGCTTTTGTTTTGGCTAAAAGCCTTATCACTATTTAAATGCGCCAGCAATACATCAAAGTGACTTTTAACATTGCTATATGCATCTTGAATTTTATTAATGCACATAGGTATAGTATGATTCATACACTCATCACATCTATAGGCTAAGTTCTTATTTGCCTTAAGCACTTTAATACAGTCAGAACTAAGTTCTGTGCATTTTAAATGTTTAGAATTATTACAAATAATGCACGAGATGCAAACGCCGGAAACTTGTTTATTACAACAGGTTAACATTTTGACACATTAATTAATTAAAAAAGACAATAATGGCCAAATGATAGCTGGAACAAACACGACAACGTTCGATGATGCTACGAAAGAGACATAAGCGAAGAAGCACATTTTAACTTGGCTGATTTTTTATTGAGGCACTGAAAATCCCCCATTGATACACCAAAGACCACTGCACCCTTGCAGTCTAACTGAATGGTGTACCATTTGGAGCGAGTGGCGTCATTGGCCATATTTCTTTGAGGATACCATAGGCAATGCTGTAACAGTTTCTAGTGACTAATCTCGGGACATGTTTAAAAATTCGTTTATACCCGAGTTGGATAAATTACGCCTACAGAATATCTGGTTCCAAAAAGACGGACCGAATAATGTAAAAAAGCAGTCATATCGACTTGCGGGACAGTCTGCCTTGATTTAACTGCTCCCGATTTCTTCTTATAGGGGTACTTGAACAGAAGTCTACGAAATTGTCATGCAAAATGTGCTTAGAAGAGTAAGTACAATGTGGTGGAAAAAAGTTGTCAACCAATGTTCTTTGGGTTTAATTTTTTTCATGAATGAAAATCTTTGGTTTTGGATAATTTGCAGGTATCTGATGCCTTATTTTTGTTTTCATTAAGTAGAGAAAATCTTATCGGCTACGTGGTTACGCCGCAATTGATGACCATTCGGACCCGATTTATGCCGTTTTCCAGCACTGTTACCAGAACTTCCTGGGTTAAGTCATCGCGTTCTTGACGGATATTCCCTTTGGGCGGTTCAGGAGTCTGAAGCTTGTTGACATAGACTTATAACTTCATATCGCCAAAATGAGAGGTTAAGCAGAGAAATACAGACCTCAGAATTTCGGTTGTGAAGCAACGGCGCATACTTCACGTTGCTTAATTTTTTTGAAACAAGATGTTCACAGTTCACCAATCCGAATTTATGCACTCGAAGAAGGAGAAAGTCGTTGAGCATGGCTCTGTAGTCGTCTGACCCATAGCGTTTTTAAAGAAAAAAAAATAAAATGCACGACTGTGTCGCACGAACTTGCTTTTATGTAAAAGACTAAGAATTTTAAAAACGAATGTCATTAGAAAAACTTCATAAGCATAAATTTAATTTTTTAAACTTTTTTAGCAGTGAGAGAAACAGAATGTCGTGTGATTTCTTAATCAAATATTTATTTATGCAAAAACAAAAATTATAAGTCGTTGTAGTGGTTTCTTAAAAAATTGAACTTTTACATATAAAATTTTAAGAACAAACAAAAAATATTATTTTTTAAGTTTTGAAATGCATTGTTTTTCAAACTATTTAGAAGCTTCTCCTTTAAAAATTTCATTAAAATCCGTCATATCGATAGTGAGAAATTCAAAAATTTTAAAAATGATTCTATGGTAAGTATACAGTCAGTCATATCTTAAATTCAAAATTTGTTTTATTGAATTTTATAGATCGTAAACATTAATCGGTCGAAAAAAAAATGTTATCAAAATTCTAGGCACTGTTTTCGAGAAAATACGATTTTCCAAAACCATTTTTTAACATTTGTATCGTACCGTTATTTTTAGGTAAAATGAAAAATCACATCTTGTATACTATATTAAGAAACTTTTATTTATCAAGTTTAAGAAAAATCGAGCATGGTGTTTTCGAAATATTGAGTTTTGAAAAAAAAATTTCAGAATTTTTTGAAATATCAAAAAAAAATTTTTTTCAAAATTTTAATACACAATGATATTCAAACTTTTGCGGAGCTTTAGCATACAAAAAATGATCAAAAATCGGTTGTACAATTTCTGTGAAAATCAAAAAAAAAAATGGTTTCAAGGGGGGTAATTTGGTGGAAATTTTTTTCAACCTATCTTTAACTAAATAAAATTTTCTGAGATTTAAAAAAAAAAATCTGTAAGACATCTTTTGAGAAAAAAAAGTTCATACAATTTTGAAAAAAATTCGTATGGCAGTTACCGTTATTTTTGGTCTTAAAAAATCAAATCAAAAAACATCCGGGGGGAAAAAATTAAAACCCATATCTACCAAGTTTGAAGAAAATCGGCCAAGCCGTTTAGCTGCAATCGAACGGACAGACAGACAGACAGAATTGCGAGACCCACTTTTTTAGTCTTCGCTATAATCGTTATGTCAACTTTGATCAAAATCTCGAGTTCGATTTTTTTCACGAATGCATAACTTGCCTTATAGATAGTACCTATGTAAATGTAAGTCGCAAGTAAAAAAGCCTCATTGTGGGATGGCCGTGGCGCGATGGATGTATGCTCGCCTGTCAACCCCAATATCACAGGTTCGATCTCTGCTGTCGTTTATGTCGCCTTAATTCCATTAAAACCTTATAAAGTTGTCATCAATGGGTTGCTGGTTTGCTCATTGCATGTCGTTCAGGCATAGATAACACTAACAACATGTGATTTAGTAATACTAGTATGCCCATCAAATATGAAAAACGAATAAAATAATGTGAATTATAAGGGACATAAAAATAAGACACAGCATTCTCCGCACTAGTTCAGCCGCCATCCCTGGAGATACAAAAATCTGAGACAACCACATTCAGTCTCAGAAGATTCTTTCTCTTCCTTAACTTCACGCCCATGCTGTGTTGAAACATTTAAAGGGTAGTTATAATCCCTTGAGCGCGTGTAGATTATAAGAAAAAAAAATGCGGTAAATTTGAGCTCTTCGTGGGTTATACGCGGATTTTGGGTGCATCAGAACCGATAATTTAGCTTATTAACATAAGTGGCCCTAGTTGTCCATTTGATTTTCCATGAAAAGTTGTCTACTCATGGTCGAGACTCGAGATTCAGAATGGCTTCAGTGCAGGTTACACGTGCTTGACGGTCGGCAGCTCACTGTTTGTAAGAGAACATATTTAAGACTTTCATATTTTCTCTGCAAAAAACCCATTTGATGTCGAATTGTGTGGCATGGCGTCTGGCCAGCCAGACTGAGCATCTCGTTTTGTTCTATACGATCCTAGGCGAGCGGCTATAATCTGCGCCGAAATTAAGCCTGCGCCTACACCACAGACGAATTATTTCGCCAAAAAATTGAACCATGTGATTCGTATTCGTTTAGTTCACAAATATCAAAGTAAAATTGACATTTCCCACCAATTGCAAAAATTATAGGTGACAGAAGCTGAGGATTGAAACCAGATCTCCAACATGATAGACCAAGAAACTTACGATTCTTGTTAACTGTGAAGTGGTGTGTTTTGTGTGAACTTCCAATTCCAATTGAGCCATACCACGCTGTGTCGCTGGCGTTTTTTTTTTTGGGTTTGGGAAAGTTTGATTTTGGAGAGAACACTTTAGAAAACAGTACAATAAAGATTATAGTACATAGTCGAGATGACAAGACAAACAGCACGAGACAAGTAGTGTGATATTCTACAGCGCGGGATGCTCCTGGGCCGGAAGTAATAGACTCTGCCATCTTTCTTGTTTAATAGCTGTCTCCAATTTTCCCTCAACTTGGTCACCGGAGATAAGGTTTGCCTCCATTCGCTCCACATGCCCTAGCCATCTTAACCGTTGAATACGTTGTTTTTTTTTTTTTGACCAGGTGCATGTTTTTTTACAGCCTATATAGTTTGTGTTTGTATCGTGAGGTGACTTCGTCAGGTATTACGAGTATTTTGCCTATCCACACAAACCGGCCGATACATCTTGCGTAGTACCTTTCTCTCGAAGCCACAAAGGGAGCTTGTATTCGCCTAGAAAGGGGTCCATGCTTCCGCACCATAGAGCAAGATCAGGATGTTTAGAGTAAGTGTGGTTACCGCTTTAATAAAATCCTGTGCGTCTTTGAGTATGACAGATAAATTGCGCGGAGTTAAATGTTATTACTTAACCGCCATTTTGAAACAAAGAACCGTTTTATCCAATATTTCGGAAACTACTGATCGTAAAAAAGAGGGTGTTATTTTAGCTGTTTAAAGATTTCATACTTTTGACTGTTTCTTACAAATAGCTTCCAAGTTTTTAGAATATGATTTTTAAATTCCAGTAGGTATACTACCAGATCTGTGAAGTAAATACGTTCTACTTTAAACCAAGAAAAAATACGAAAATCCATGATGGCTGAAAGTAATCTATTTAAAATATTATTTCAATTCATCAACTAAAATTCGTTCAGCATACCTACAATTGTAATGTTTTTGACCCTCTCTTAGAGCACTCTCACTAATCCATGCAATCCTTTGTCTCCGAGTGTTGAAAACATCCAAGGACTCACATCGACACCACTTAGCGTCCTCGACAATGTTTTTACAAAATGCAATTAAACGACAATAGCAACTTTTGTTGATATAAACGTACTCGTACATATAACGGGTGATTTTTTAAGAGCTTGAGAACTTTTTAAAAAAAAAAAACGCATAAAATTTGCAAAATCTCATCGATTCTTTATTTGAAACGTTAGATTGGTCCATGACATTTACTTTTTGAAGATAATTTTATTTAAATGTTGACCGCGGCTGCGTCTTAGGTGGTCCATTCGGAAAGTCCAATTTTGGGTAACTTTTTCGAGCATTTCGGCCGGAATAGCCCGAATTTCTTCGGAAATGTTGTCTTCCAAAGCTGGAATAGTTGCTGGCTTATTTGTGTAGACTTTAGACTTGACGTAGCCCCACAAAAAATAGTCTAAAGGCGTCAAATCGCATGATCTTGGTGGCCAACTTACCGGTCCATTCCTTGAGATGAATTGTTCTCCGAAGTTTTCCCTCAAAATGGCCATAGAATCGCGAGCTGTGTGGCATGTAGCGCCATCTTGTTGAAACCACATGTCAACCAAGTTCAGTTCTTCCATTTTTGGCAACAAAAAGTTTGTTAGCATTGAACGATAGCGATCGCCATTCACCGTAACGTTGCGTCCAACAGCATCTTTGAAAAAATACGGTCCAATGATTCCACCAGCGTACAAACCACAACAAACAGTGCATTTTTCGGGATGCATGGGCAGTTCTTGAACGGCTTCTGGTTGCTCTTCACTCCAAATGCGGCAATTTTGCTTATTTACGTAGCCATTCAACCAGAAATGAGCCTCATCGCTGAACAAAATTTGTCGATAAAAAAGCGGATTTTCTGCCAACTTTTCTAGGGCCCATTCACTGAAAATTCGACGTTGTCTAAGTTGTAAGTCTATTCATGATGAAATGTCAAAGCATACTGAGCATCTTTCTCTTTGACACCATGTCTGAAATCCAGCGTGATCTGTCAAATACTAATGCATGAAAATCCTAACCTCAAAAAAATCACCCGTTATATCTCGAAATCCTTTCCCGTTATTAGTTAAACTTTTATAAAATACCAAAAATCTGTCCGTGATATCCAACTATCAGACCTTGTAAAACCGTCCAAAGCTTGCAAGGGTTTCTTGTAAAATAAAAAAAATATATCAAAACAACTTGGACTGCGTCATCGTGCTTACTTTGCCATAATGGCTCTCTTCTCCTATATAAGTACCGTATGCACTCTTCAGAAAGGATTTATAACGAGATTCCAATTAAAAAGTTTTGATTTGGTTATTTGCATTTATGAGTGAAACTTTTTCTTGCACTCTGTATCCGTCGTACCCGTCACCTCATAAGGCAAGGGAACCATCTAGGGATTTGGGCTATAACGCAAAATATAAAAGGCCGAAACCATGAGCCGATCCTACATTCTGGACAGTTTTATATCCCTTCTTGGTTTAATAAAACAATTCCTAGCTTCAATAGGATTATAAAATATTGTTGCCATCATAAAAAGAAACACTGGTTTAAGGAGCAGAAAATTACAAAATTAGTTTTGGGGGAAAAATTCTTGCTTGAAAACAAAAAAAAAACCTCTCGAGACTAAGACGAGGTTCTTACCAAAAGGCATTTTCAACAGGGGTGCAATATAGAGCTATGTATATCTACTCGTACTGTAAGAGTTTTTCAAAGAATTTCCTTTTTGTTTATAAAACATTGTTGGGATGTTTTTCGATTATAAAGTTTTTTTTTCGACCGAAACTCCTTATCCGGCTGCAGGATTATGGAAAATAGCTTAAGCCCTTGAATAAACACTTTGATGGTTCCGTAAGGGGACGTTTGGAATGCAATTTTGGTGGAAATAGGTATATTTTTTTGTTTTATTTTGTTTTAAGTACAGACGTGATTCAACTTTTGGGGTATTATTTTCTTAATTAAAAATATATACATAGGTATGCGTTTATTTGTTTTGTGAGATTTATAACGGTAGTTGATAAGGGATGAATAATAAAAAAGTTCTTAGAACAGAGATTAAAAACGGAAATGTTTTGGAAATAGTTTTTTTTTTGTATAAAAAAATTTTATTTAATTACAGCTATACTCAATTTTACACGGCCTTTATCGGGAGCGGTTTTGGATGGTCCTATTAGAGATAGCATCTGCAAAAACCTTCGAGAAAAATGGTCGAAAAAAGGGTACTACGTTTAAACCGGAGCTCATCAAAATTTCAAAGTAAAGTTTTACAAGAAAACCCCAACTAACTCATCGCCCATCGTATTCCATGTAATAATTGGCGGCCATATTGAAATTTATGAATTTTAAACCAGCAAGATAGATTATTTCCATTAACTATAGATTGGAACTATGTAATTTAAAAAAAGAGGCACATATTTTAAAAACTACGATGGGGTGGGCAGTTGAAATGATTTTTTTTTCAGTTTTTCGAAGGAACCATCAATCTCTGTTTTACAAATTTACAGTTTAAGCATTAGCTTTTACCGTCAGTCCGAAAAAGAGAGTATATCTTAACAAATATAATTTCTTAATTTGGTTTGATTTCTACGGTTTCGTGACATAATATATTATTTTTGCAACTTTTTTAGAACGTCTATAAATGAAGTCTCAATATTTAAGTTTGTTCACTTAATAATAAAAATATACTAACCATCTTCCCCGCCGCTTTTTTAGCTTCAAAATTAACAATATCTGACCGTGTTTTAGTGTAAAAACAATCGATTTGCAATGAAAATAAAGGGAGTCATACTTTATGCTTGCTAGGGAAGAAATTCGTAAATTAAATATTAAATTAAATATTAAATTCGAAATTTAGGTCACCTACCCGTAACACTTTACTATTCTTCTCCGGAAAGACACCTGGAAGCACTCGGGAATCTGGTGTTGGATTGCTGCTTTCCAGCTTAACAGCTTTACAGCTCTCAAAAGCTTAATTTCCTGGGAGCCCTTAGGTGAAGACAGGATCCTGAAAGCCAGGTTCCGGACTAGAGTACGTCGTGCTATGCCCCAACTTTGCTCTCTTCTGACGAGGAGAAGGAGCCCTTTTATAAACGGTTGAGTGCTGCTTATGATAGCACACCACGAGGAGATATCATTATCGTGATGGGAGACTTGAATGCCAAGGTTGGCAATGACAACACTGGGCTTAGGCATGTCATTGGAAAGCATGGTGTTTACAAATTACAAACGAAACAATGGTGAACGATTTGTCGGTTTCTGTAACGCAAACGGTCTTGTTATTTGAGGGACCATATTTGAGCATAAGTCGTGCCACAACTGACAGGCAAGCAACTTCCAACTAAATTGACCATTTCGCTATCAGTCGGTCGACGGTTTAGAAGCAGTCTCCAGGAAGTTCGTAACAGAAGAAGTGCAGACATGAGAATGGCACGAGGCGACTATCTGATGGTTGGTACCGTTAGATTACGAGCAGCTACAGTTCGGAGATCCCAAGAAAACATGTAACGTGGCTGGATAGAGCATTCATAATAAAACTTAAATATCTACTTATAACTAACATGCTAATCTAGGCATCTACCATAATAGGTAAAAATAAATAAATAATAAAAAAAAAAAAACTAGGCATACTACAATTATCTTTTTACCCATAATACTTAATCAGGAAAAGGTGATCATGCACACCTTCTCAACCATCTGAGAATATTTCTTGTTCGTAATTTGTACGACTCCAAGTACCAAGAAACATTTCCATGGTATCAATATTTATGTATTAGGCAGCTTTGTTTGACATAAGATTATAATAGTTTTATCTCACTCTTAAAAGAGTAAGAAAATATTAACATCTTTGCGACGACACTATATCTTTTGCGGCGAATTCATTATAAGAAATATAATATGAATTGGTGAAATAAATCATCAAGTAATAGATTTTTTTAGGAGTATATTAAATTTCAGGAAACATTAAACTCAATGTCGGTTACTTTCAAAAAAATTATAAAAAAAAAAAAAAAAAAAGTAATAAGTCCAAGGGTAGTTGCAAAAATGATTAAAGGTAGAAATGTGATTCAAAACAATACTGTGATATTAGATATAAGTAGAAATAGATTAGTAGTATAATTTTTGTTAAAAGCTATACTTAGACAATAGTAGTGAATGCTAACTTTACATAAAAATCGTAGAAGAGGAAATGAGACAGAAGAAAAAATTAATAAAACGTTAATGATATTTGATTAAAATACCTACCCTTGCAATTATAGACTTATTTACCTGGTTAAAACAAAGAAGTATGAAATACATAAGGGGTCTTGGCAGAAAAAGAAAAAAAGACAAAGGGATGGGAGATGACTTGCTATTTTCAAGGAGAGAAGTTCGAGAACAATTCTGTTTGAAAGTTTCCTTTATTTTAAAGCAGTATAAAAATAATTAATTTTTTTGAAAAAAAGTTTAAAATTTCACAAAAAATAATTTCCGATTATAAATACGAAAAAAAAAAAGAAAATTATAAATAGTAAATATAAGAACAAACGAACAATACAAAAAAAAAGACATATCAGAGGCTCTCCGCACCTACAGTGGTCTTAATAAGTGCTTCTGCCCCCATAAGGTCCAAGGTGCTCTGTCCATTGTAGAGGATACTTAAGTGCAAAAACTAGAAACTATTTAAATACATATATCGAGGAGTGTATTCTACAACCAGGGAAAGAAAGCAAAATTGAAATCTGTGAGGAAGAAAAGACTTAAGTGGTGAAATATATACATATATATATATACATATATATAATTGGAGGATCAGGAAGACAACTACAAGAAGAAAGAAATAAGACTTTAGCCCAAGAATTAAAATAAAGTGAAATCCCTAATCGAATTCAATAAATTTGTTTAACTAAATTAAAAATAAATTACATAATTTCTTTTACTAATTAACGTAAATTTTACTTGAATTAATTAAAAGTTGTGTAAGAACCAATCTGTTTTAAAGAGTGTGTTTCAAATTGCCGCGGAAACTAATATTTTAGTAACAACTAATTCTCCAGTTCCTGATTTGTGCTGCCGGCAGGACGTCGAGGGACGAGTTAAAAAACCGTAAGTAGTATTAAATATATGTAGAATTTGTCCTGGGATGAACAAAGCAAATCCCCAACGTAAGCTTTTACTTTTAAAGACAGATATCGGTTCCTCTTTTTTTTTGATTTGCCTTCAATTTTAATTTTCATTTTTGTATTCAGAAAATTTAGATTTTTCTTTTGCTCTACAAGAGATTTGTTAAATAAAGATTTTAAGATTTTTTTTGAAATTGAATGAAACCTGATTTTTATAATTTAATAAGAAGTTGGTAGTTGAAATACATCATGATGATGCAGTGTTAAAACTAAAGCGTGTGATGTGTGAAGAGACGTGTCAGGCCGTCTAAAAAGGTAACTATCGTGACAGGACATGGTTAGACGATAAATTTACATAGCTGAAAAGCAATTTAGGGGCTATCTTCCATAACTTAGGCCAAGGAAGTTAGCGAAGGATGTGTCTCAGACATATGGGAGGGATGGCCAAGCTGTACCAACAACATCAGGTAAAACCTTACTGATTAGAGCGAACCATTGTCTTGGAGAGATGATGGATTGAGGATGTTATGCTCTTGATAAGCTAGGTAGGAAGCAAATTAGGTTTAAGTAATTTAGAATTAGATGAGGGGTTAGTTTTACTTACTAGGTCATAGGTTAGTTATAGTTTAGGTTGTAATAATTAGGTTTCTATCCAACTTTAAGGATGTGTAGCATTCAGAATTATACATCCTTTCTCCAAGGTGAGTGAGTATGCATCTTTTCATTTCATTTCCTTTTTTTTTTTTTTCTTTTCATCGTCCGATCAATTGTCCGTCTGATTTTTTTATTTTTTTATTAGTTTACTTTCTTTTTCTATTAACAATGGCATGAACAATAGTGAAGTTGAGCCGAAGTTGTTTTATTTGAGACAAGAACTCCCCCGTCCGACGAGCTTAGCTGAGCCGAGACAAGCATGCCACCGTCCTAAAAATAAAGCAACAAAGTCGCCCCTGTGGCAAATAAAGGTTCATTTCAAACACTCGAATGCCCAAATTTAATACAGATATACTAAAGGATCCCGCAGTCCGCCAACAACTAGGGGACAACCCTTCACAAGGATTGAACGCAATCAGTAGCATGGAACCCACATCCATCGAAAACCATTGGTGTGCTGTGAAAAATGTGTTTATATCCGGCGCTGAGAGTAAAGTCGGTTGGCCGCAAGGAAGAAATAGTGCCTGGCTTTCCGAAGAAACTTGGGCAAGGATCGAAGAAAGAAAACACACCTCAAAGCTCGCATCGCAGCTACCCCAGCAACAGGGGATAATGAGCAAGATCCTACGTATCGCATGAAGATGAGGGAAGTTCACCGTAGCATGCGAACATGATGAGCGTAACTACATCAACGCATTGGCTAAAGAAGCAGAAGAAGCCGCTAGTAGGTGTGACAGTAGAACCGTCTATAGAATTACCAAAGAGCTCACTGCTGTCCGGAGCTCCAAGCAACACCTGGTAAGAGATACGAACTGATCTGTGCTAGTTTCGGATGAAGACCAGCTCAAACGGTGGAAGGAACACATTTCTGCGATTTTAAATAGCGTTTTCGTCAGTGAAGTAACAATTTCCCGAATCGGCATCTTACTCCTAAAGAAGAAATCATTACCTCCATCAAATCAGTGAAGAACAATAAAGCGGTTGGACTTGACGGCTTTCCTGCAGAGCTCTTACGAGCAGCCCCAACAACATCGATCACCACCTGCTGCTCACCTGTTTCGAAAAGACGTTCGACAGTGTCAATAGACAATTTATCTGGCTTGCTTTGCGCAGGAGGGGCATCTTAGATATATTGATTTTTATTATCAAGACTACATTCTGATGAATCATGTCATGTCTTGCATAAGGGAAGGTTGTTTGTGGAGTTTGAAATCCAAATTGGGGTTAGGCAAGGCTGTATATTGTCACCAATACTGTTCCTGTTGGTGATAAGTGACGTACTGCACACAGCTTTGTGAAATGGAAATGGAGGAATTCAGTGGACTCTGCAAACTCACCTCAAACATCTGGACTACTCGGAAGACGTATGCTTACTTTCCCATAGGATCATGGATCTCCATCAAATGACAACAAGGGTGGAGAAGAGAGAAGCAGAAATCATGAGGCTAAAGATCAACTCGGAAAAAACTAAAATTACAGCCTTAAAACTCCCTCTTCAATCCAAGTAAATATGTTTGGATAGCCGGTAGAGTTTGTGGATGATTTCTAATATCTTGGGAGTATTATCTCTATAGGTAGCCGAACTGAGCTGGACGTAAGCAGCCGAATCAGAAAAGCAAAGGCTGCGTTCGGAATGCTGTCCAAAATATGGAGAAACAACTCTTTGAGCTTTAAGACCAAGCTACCACTGTTCCGCTCCAATGTTGAATCTGTGCTGTTTTGTGGGTGCAGCACTTGGAAGGCCACAGACACTGCCACAAGAAAGCTGCAAACGTTCGTTCATAGATGTCTTCGAAACATCTTGAGGATTTTCTGGCCCATCCATATCTCCAATGCTGAACTTCATAAGAGAATAGGTCAGGAACCCATAGAATCTATTATACGAAGACGAAAATGGCAGTGGATTGGCCATACGCTTCGAAAAGGCGATGGGTGCATTGCTGGTCAAGTGATGCAGTGGAACTTACTCACACAAAAAGGCAGACAAGTGGGTCGGCCTAGAAGTGCAATTGGAGCATTGTTATAGGTTATAGAAGTGCGTGCGATCATATCCGTAGTTGGTTGCAACTTTAAAAGCGCTAGTTCCAATTTTCTATCATATTGATCTACCAATAAGTCTGTATGTGCTATTGTGGATAAATTTGCGACGGTCAGAGTATCGATAAAATCGTATCCGAAGTTCTTCAAAGCTTTTCAGAGGAATTAGGAATTTCTCAGCTCACACTGTGTCGAGTTTTGTGAAAAGATCTGACTCTACACCCTTACAAGATCAAATCAACCCAAGAACTTTAGCTTATTTCATCATTTCAAGCACCGCCGAGCCGAAACTTCTCCTTTTGGGATATCCAAAAGTTTAATTTGTATTTCCTTCAGTTGCATCAAGAAATCGACGAAAACGTAACGTATATGGTGTAGTGGATCTTATTGGGGAAACTCTACGGTCGTATCTTGTTTTTTTTTTTTTTGAAGGGTCGACCCATAAATTAATTTCAATATTTTATTTTGTTCTTATTTTTTCTTAAATGTAAAAGAAATCGTTTGTTGTTTAATTTTTTTCGTACCCCAATCTAAAAATTGAATATATTAATTAATTAGATGCGAGTCTGTGAGGCATGTCCACAAAGTGAAATCTTGAGTAAGCTTCACGTTAAAGGACGCTAAATTAAATAATTTCTGGATCCGAGCATAACAAATGATCATCTTGTGTGACATGGCGACATTTTAATCCAAAAGCCAACAACCTGCCACAATCGTTCATTATATGAATGAAACTCTATTTTTAAGCCTCGGTGTGCATATGAGTATCTTGCTTCAGCATTTCCATGCGTGCTTCTAATGCATGAATTTTCGCCTTCAAAACGAAAGAGCTACTAATGCGACTATAAGTATATACCTCCACAGACTTGTGCCGCCAACAAATGTCTTTAATTGTGACGCCGAGCAACTTATGAATGCGAATGCGTTCTATTTTTGGGAGCTTATAATATGGTTGGCCCGAGCATGGCAAAAAGTCATTGTGCCAACACTGCTCCGGTTGATGGAATTTTAATGATGAATTTATTGCGATCACTTTAATTCGCAACGAATTAGGATCGTTGCACGTAATCCATGGTGACAAAAATAGATGCGTGCACCTATATAGCGTTGGTTTTGTTAACTGCTGGGTGAATTTATGGCAGGGTTCGGAAATATTATTCTCACTGTACGACCAAATTTATTTGCTATATCTTTTAATAACAAAACTTTAAATTAACTATAAACTATCTTCAAGTATGTATTTTTGGAACTTTATCAAATAATCGTTTTGTAACAATTCCTCTGTATCTGATATCGATTACTCAGACGCAATACCATTGAATCATATCGAAAAAAAAGTCCAATCAAAATAAGTCAAATCAACAGAATAATGAATTTATTTCCCGCTCGGATGGGCTACCAGTCATATTTTACGAATATGCTCTTCTAGTCTTACTCTTCCTTGGAGAATTCAAATAGATATGGAAAACCTCTTCATACCCTCAAATTACACACAAAACAGGGCATTGAATCAATAAACATCATGAATTTGTGTCCTTTACTCTCAAAAACTTAGAGAACGGATGTTCTGCATAGAGTCGATGTTGACTCAACGAATTTTAAAAAATTCAAACATACTGAACATTGTTGAACATCTGATCTTCAAATGGATTTTTTTAACCTGGAAACCGTTATAAAAACCTTTTTTTTTTGATAGATCTTATTCGGTTATCCTATCTCTTTAGAGCTACCTCCGGGATGCCCCAGGACAGCTACTTAAGTCCTCTTCTTTTCATTCCTATCATGACATGATCACCAAATCATTCTAATATCGAATAGTACTCGTATAAGTTCGAAACACTTTTTTCAAGACAATTTCTTGATACATGATTACCTATACTCTTTCTCAACGTTATCTCAATAATTTCTCAGTCTGTTGCCTTAGAAATAGCTTGGAGCTTAAAATTTTCGAGGACCATAGTTTCTTGTTGATTATGACTGACGTCGAAAAACTTTTCAGTACTGACCCAAAAAACCTCACGAACATCAGCTCGTACAGGTGCAGTGGCATGGTACACAAGAAGACCTTGGGAGTTGTCCCAGCTAAGAACGGCTTCACGGTTTTCATGAAGAAAGGTAAATACCAAAACCGCCAATCAAAGAACACCTTTCGCGTTTATGTGATTGGGTGTTACACTTCCAGACACTTCTCGAAGACATAATACTTGACGCCAACTCAGCACTTGGTTTTGTGAAACGATGGTCTACGCACTTTTCAATTCATACGTGACGAGATTCCTCTACATATAACCTTTACTCGTCTTCTCCTTGAATATGCTTGTCAAGTGTGGTCTCCATAAATTTCCATATCAAGATTTGAGAGCATAAATTTTCGGTTCCTACGATTAGTCCTTCGTAGTATAACGAGGAACGATCCTTTGACCATACCTCTCTGAAAAGATCGACTTCAACTAAATAACTTAAATACACTGTAAGAAAAAATTGAGCTCAAGACTTTAATCAATTTTTTTGAAAACTGAACATTTCAAAAACCACGTTTTTTTGGAACTTAATAAGTAACAGTTTTTTAACACTATCTACCGGATGTTGAAAAGAAAATCATTTACATTAAAATACCCATCATACCCATCTTAAAAAACTGTTTTCGAAATTTGTATTTATGACTTCGAAAACGGCACTAAGAATTTTGATAAACATTTGTCTATTTCTGTTTTATATGTACGAATTTATTATTGTGAATTGCATAATGAATTTCTTATCGGACAATTGCGAATTAATCTTAAGATATAATTACCTGTCAAAAATTGGTATGAAATAATATTCATTCTTTTGGGACGGTATAGACAGTCTGGTTCTTACTTCCACGTTTTACTTTTTGGGGTTAAGCAGATATTCAATAATTTCTTCTAATTCTTACGATCTATAAGTCATTAAAAAAAATTATTTTAAGAAATTTAAAACAATACTGACTGTATTTACTGTATAACCATTTTTTCGATTTTTTTCTTTCTCATTCTCGGCATAAGATATTTTAATGAAAGTTTTTATACAGACCCTTCTAAAAGTTTAAAAAACTTTGCATTAAAAAACTAAACAAAAAATATTTTATTTTATTTTTGAAAATGGAATTAATGTTCACATCAATACCAAAGTTAAATTAGTAGTAGATTTTTAACCTAGCCCAATGATCATTCCAAATTTTTGAAAGTGATATTTCATCTACTGCAATGGGAGTTGGTTCCGAGCCCTACTTTCGAGTGTTGCTACTCTGTCTTCTATATGTGTCGCGTTTTGTTAGCTGGGGTGACTGATAATTTTCTTGTGTCGTAAATAAATATATTATTTTTGTACAACTGACACGATCCTATGAATTTATGATTTAATTAACATTTCAAAGGAATTTATGAATTTTGTCTCATGTGTGTAGGTGTAATTGCAACAGTTGCAGAATTCAACAAAGAAGATTTCAAGATTGTACAAAAATCAGTTCGCAGACATTAATTAAGATGATCTCTACATCTGCAGTCATCGGTCTGGCAATGGTGTTGCCGCTCGGTAAAATGACACTTTTACATTAAACTGATACATGATGCTTCTTCTGACTTGAGGTGGAAAAATATTTTATTGCAATCTTTGATGGCCGATAATTTTTTGATCAATCTACATATAAAAAGTCTTTGTTTTGTTAATTTTTTTTTTTGATTTAAGGTTTTTGAGATTCACAAATGAAATAACCAAGAGCATACTTTTCGCTGCTCTTACTTAAAAAGTATGAATTCTGTTAAAATAAAATGCACGACTGGGTCGCACGAACTTGCCCTTATGTAAACGACTAAGAATTTCAAAAATGTATGTTGTTAGAGAAAAACTGTTCATAAGAATAAAATTTATTTTTTATTAGACTAAAACAACTCCTTTAGTAGTTGGAACTAAAAACAGGATGACATGTGATTCAAGTGAATATTATCTTATGCAAGAACAAAAATTATATGTCTGTAGGTACTGTTTTCTTAAAAAAATAAGGTTTTATAAACAAAATTTTTAAAACGTTTATAAGAAAAAATTTTGGTACGCTAATTTAAAGTTTTTATTATTTTTCAAATAAAAATTAAATTTACAAGAAAAATTATTGAGCCATTTTCAAGATATTGAATTTTCAAAAAAAATATTTTTCTTCAAGTTTTGAAATGCAATGTTTTTTAAACTTCTTAGAAGCTTCTCCCTAAAAAATTTCATTAAAATCCGTTATGGGGATAATGAGAAATTCAAAATTTAAAAAAATCGTTGTATGGTAGGTGCAGTCAGTAATATCTTGATTTCATTTTTTTTTTAATTTGATTAAAGATCGTAAAAATTAATCAAAAGAAAAAAATTCTCGGAACCGTTTTCGAGAAAAATACGATTTTCGAAATCGATTTTTTAACATTTGTATGGAAGGTACCGTTAGTTTTAGATAAAACAATTTTTTTTTCTCAAATCTTGTAGATTATGTTAAGAAACTTTTATTTGTCAATTTAAAAAAAAAAAATGATTTTGGGGTTTTCAAAATATTGAGTCTCCAAAAAAAAAATTTGAAAAATTTTTGTGAGCATTATTTTGACACAGAAACATATACATAGCTCTGATAAAAATTGTTGCATTGGCTGCTTTAACATTGAGCGGGTTGACAGTTTTAAGTATTTAGGTATCATTTAGATAATAGGTTGAATTGGAAAGTTCATACAACTAGTTTAACACAATACTTAAATATCGTCATAAGACATATCAACCATCTCAGCCTTTATTGTAGTCAACCTGTCCTAAAATTAGTTTAAAATGGTTTATTCAAATCCAGGCTGCAATATGGGTTGACTTGTTGGGGTGGTACTCATTTTAATAAAATTGAGCCCCTGCTCATCAAACAAAAGCATGCAATTCGTATTTTGTGTAAGGTTAGTCGTAGAACGCATAGCTTTGAGTTGTTTAAAAGCCTTGAGATTCTGCCACTAAAGCATTTATACTTTTACAAAGTCTTAAAAACATTTTTTGTATGTTCTGGGTATTCGGCTTCGAGACTGTATGATTCTTATAATTTACGGGTGAACAACCGAAATCTTGTAACTATACCCATTGTTAAAAAAACACACTTTTCTCTTTGCTATAATGTAACCGCACCTTGCTTGTTTAATAGTTTGCCTGAAAGCTTAAGATGTGAGAGAGTACAATCGGTTTTCTTAAAAAATATTAAATCGTTGTTATTTACTTTTAACCACACTGAAATAAACACATTTATGAATATAATTATTTGATTTACTCTTTTCGATTATCTTTTAAACTGCACTAATATTGTACATATATATTTTTGTTTATAATATACTAAACATTTTTTTTTTATTTATTTAAATCTATATTTTTATTGATCCCCATCAATATTATAACTAATGAATTTTTTCAATTAATGGTGCATTCGACTCTTACCTTTTGGTAATTGAATGCCCCTAACTATTTCATTTTCCTAATCATAGTAAGCATTTATTTTGTAACTGAAAGTTTCTAATGTTAGCTTATAAAGTTTTGGTTGTATACCCAACTGCAATAAGAACATGCAAACAAGTCGGTAGTGCTAAAAGTCTTGTCCGTAATAAGTCTCAATAATTTTTTACTTAACCCACTTTTTTCGCCTTGTTACACAAATTAACTTACGTAACTAAGATTAATTTTTCCTGTAATAAAGTTTCAATTTGTTGCTAATTCGGAAAGTCATTTTCTTTTTAATTTAAATATTCACAAAATCTTTTGTTATATATGTACAACCGGAGAAATGCCTGTGAATAGACGTGCCAACACAAAAGCAATCAATATACACACTCCAAATGTCAACTCTCTCGAAGTCACTTATACAAACACAGTAAACGCTGACAAACTTTGGGACCGCATTGAAACAAAACTGCAAGAATGGGGAGACAATTTTAAACTTCAATTCTCTCAATTACTCGACTTAAAGATGTCGGAATTGGAACAGAAAATGGACACAAAACTCAAGGAAATAAATCTGGATTTTCAACAAAAAATAAAATCACTTTCCGAAAATCACAACCGTTTGGAGCTGGAAATTGATTCACTTCAACGTGAAAAGATAAGCGCCGATCTTATTATCTTTGGAATACCCGAAACCGTCAACGAAAACTTAACCGAAATAGTAAACAAAATATGCCAAATTATAAATGTGCCCGTTCCTCCGATACATGCCGTCTTCAGGGGAAAGTCCACTCGAGGCAACGCAACAATAATGACTGATGCGTGCATTGTTCTTAAACTTGATGATAAAAGAGATAAGATCAACATGTTGAAAGCAAAAGCCTTTGAATCTATTTTATGTAAACAAATAAAGATATACCTAAAACGAAGTGAAATGCTGACGCCACTACAATCTGGATTCCGACCCCAACACTCCTGTACTACAGCCCTGCTTAAGGTAACAGAAGACATAAGAAGGTCGATTGATAAGAATCTGGTTACACTTTTAGCCTTATTAGACTTTTCTAAAGCCTTCGATTCGGTGGACCCAGTTTTGCTTTGCAACAAACTAAATATCTTCTTCAATATGTCTAATTCAACAAACAAACCTATTTTTTCTTACATGTCCAATCGTTCTCAAGCTGTTTCATGCAATGGTGAACTGTCCTCATTTTTGAAACTCAGTAAAGGAGTTCCTCAAGGGTCATTGCTTGGCCCTCTACTGTTTTCCATGTTTATTAACGACTTACCCTTGGTCTTATCAAATTGTAAATTTCATATATATGCCGATGATGTCCAGTTATATATTAGTTTTGAAAAAAGTCAAATTGAACATGCCGTAGGAAAATTAAACTCGGACTTAGCCGCCATCGCTGCATGGTCTCTTGAAAATAAACTTCTCATCAACCCTTCAAAATCCAAAGTTATCCCTATTTTCAAACGAGAACCAGTCATCGATAGTTTTCCTCCCATCCTCATCAATAACACTTCCATAGAAATCGTGAACAAAATTAAAAACCTTGGCATTATCTTCAACAGCAGCATGACTTGGAACGATCATATAAACCATATTGTGGCAAACATTTATCGCTCCTTACGAAGTCTTTCAATCAGCAGGGGCTATTTACCAACACATATAAAAATGAAGTTAGTTAGGGCACTTATAGTACCAATTATATCTTATGGATGTGAAATTTTTGCCAATTCGGATGCTGAGTCTCATCGGAAACTCAAAGTAGCCTTTAATGCTACTACGCGATATATTTTCAACCTACGCAGGTATGACCACGTCTCTGCATATGCTAGCCGTATACTTGGTTCCACTCTTGAGGTATTTTTGAAGTTCCGAACGTTAACCCTCCTCGTTAAGCTTATTCTAACGAAGAATCCCGAGTACTTATATGAAAACATAACTTTTTCGCGATCAACACGTAATTTAACAATTATACCACATATTTTCACTTGCTTGACTTCCTCCAGACAGTTTTTCGTTCATTCTATATCCCTGTGGAATAATATTCCACTTTCTATTAGGCGAAAATTTGAACATAGAGATTTTCTAATATCAGTCTTTTCTTATCTTAATAACGATCATTGAAGAGTCCTCTTAAAGTATTATTTAGCTTCTAAGTAAATCGTATTTTTGAAATGTATTAACTTTTTATAACTTCTTCTTCTTCCTTTGTTTCGGCGCTGTTATGATCTCGATGTCGAGGGGATCATAACTCTCCCACGTATCTGCTTCACACTAGTGATCCGCCTGTGGGGTTCGCCGGGTTGACCTCAGAAATCGGCGGCAAGCCTCCCGGTTTTGTATTGTTCCATTTCTGAGGCCAACTGAATGCTGGTGTTTTTGCATTTGTTTGTACCAGGAGTGTTTAGGCCTACCTTTCTTTTTATTCCGAATTGGAACGTTGTATGATATTGCCTTTTTGACGGGGTTCTCAGGATCTCTCCTTTGAACATGGCAATACCAACTGAGTCGGTCGTGTTCAATTTTTTGGGAAATGGTATTCTTAACATGAAGGCTTCCTCGGATCTTCGTACTTCTAATTCGATCAAGCTTTGTAACTCCTGCTGTCATACGAAGCATCTTCATCTCAGCTGCCGTTAGCTTACTCTCATACTTTTTGTACATTGTCCAACATTGTGAACCGTATGTGAGTGCTGGACGCACAACTGAAGTGTAGAGCTTTCCTTTCAGCTTAGGGGGCATTTTTCGGTCACAGAAGATAGCAGAATTTTCCCGCCACTTCATCCACCCTACGCTTACGCGATGATTGATATCGTCATCACAAGTAGCTTCGTTATTTATCATAGACCCCAGATATTTAAACTTTTCACACTTGGGAAGCACTACTCCATTCAAATAAATGTCTGGAATAGGCCTGTGTGGATCAGAAAATGGGCAGCATAGGTATTCTGTCTTTTTCGCGCTTATGCGGTACCCACTTCCTTCTAGAACATCCACCCATACGTCAAGTGCTCGTTGTAGGGATATCGGGTCTTCACTTATGATGGCTCCATCGTCAGCAAAGAATAACTGATGCACTTTTGGATCCGTCACTTTGCCTTCAAGCAGGTAATCAAGAACTGTAATAAAGAGCAGGGGACTCAAGACACTTCCCTGGTGTACACCTACTGTGATTTCGAATTCTTCGGTGACTCCAGCTGCGCATCTTACTTTAGTAACTGCTCCATCATACATGTCCATAATTATCCGCACATAGGTTTCTGGAACTCCTCGTTGCCTGAGGGCCACCCATATTAGATCTCGTGGTTGCCGATCGAATGCTTTTTCAAAATCAACCAATACTACATGCAAATCCTCCAAAGAATCCCGATGTTTTTCCATAATTATTCTTATACTCTGGATTGCATCCGTGGTTGACTTACCCCCGACAAACCCGCACTGGTCATCAGATAGCCTAATTATTTTTCGCAGTCGGCTACCCAAGACTCGCTCAACGATCTTCATGGTGTGTGACATCAGCTTAATCGAACGGTAATTATCACAGCTTCGAGTATCACCCTTTCCTTTATAAATTGGAAGAAGGTAACTTTCCCTCCATTGATTAGGCATGCGATCACCTCGTATAAGTTTGGAGACAAGAATCATGAGCCATCTAAACCCGATGTCTCCCATCTTTTTCCAAAACTCTGAGGGTATTTCGTCTGGGCCAACAGCTTTTCCCTTTTTGGAGTATTTTACCGCCTCACTAACTTCTTCGACTGTGACGTCGGATACTTCGCTTAAGTTAGGTGAAGCTATTGGAAAGTACAGCCTTGGAAATTGTTCGTTTAGAAGTCCGTCACAATACTGTCGCCACCTGTGAAGAATTTCGTTGTCTTCCACAAGAAGTTGGCCTTGAGCATTGTTAATGAACTTTGGCGAACAAATCTCCTGGGCATTTCTTCTTCTTTGAGCGGCTATTTTGAAGATAGTTGCGCCCTTATTCGTGTTTTGCCGTAGCTCTTGAATAGCACCAGCTGTCGGGGTAGAAATTTCATCCAGCTGCCGATACAGGTTTTCTGTATTCTTTGCTTGAATTTGGGCGCACTTCTTCTTCGCTTCTTTCTTGCAGTTTCTATATTCCACTTAACTTTTTATAACTATACCACCATAAGCCTGTACTAAATCTAAGAGTAATCTTCCATGTACAGTTGATAAATGAATTAAATAAATGAAATGAAATGAAAAAATGAAATAAAGTTATATGAAAAAAAACAAAAAAAAAAAAAAGCCAAAATATTAAAAATTGAAAATTTGAATATGTAATAATATTTAAAGTTTGGAGGAGCTTTAAAATAAAAAAAAATTTTAAATCGGCTGTACCGTTTTCGAGAAAATCAAAAACAAAAAAAATGGACCCAGTGGGGCTACCAAAAATAACAATTTTTTGGAAAATTTTGTTCAACCATTACCTAGTTTTAACTAAATGATATTTTTCAAATTTTTTTTAAAAAAATCTGTTGGACAGTTTTTGAGAAAAAAAAATTTATAAAATTTCGAAAAAAACCGTATGGTAGGTACCGTTATTTTTGGTCTTAAAAAAAAAGAAAAAAACATGTGGGGGGAAAAAAGAAAATCGGCCGAGCCGTTTAGGCTGTAGTCAAACCGACAGACAGAAAGACAGACAGGCAGAATTGCGAGACCCACTTTTTTGCTCTTCGCTATAATGTCAACTTTGATCAAAATCTCGAGTTCGATTTTTTTTTCCGAATGCATAACTTGCCCTATATAGTACCTATAAGTCGCAAGTAAAAAAAACAGCCCATCGTACAAGGTTCTAAATTTTAGTAATGTTAAGCAATTCAGATGGCGGTTATCACTGAAATTTCATCAACGACAGCAATAGCCGGCTTGACTTACCAATTAAAATCTTAAAATTGTATTGCGTATAGTTTAGCGGTAAGAAAGCTTTTGCTGACGGTCTCATTCAAGTAAGGCGTAAAAAGAAGATTTATTTATTAACTATCATCATTAGCTCTTAAGCTTTCTAATCCTAGTGCCTTCTACCGATCAGTGGCCGCAAATTTCGGTCACAGTATAATTCAGCTTTTCTCAACTTATTCCCCCCTAGGTCATTGATTGCCTATCAAATGGTCGATGAGATGGCTGTAGAATGATTACGACGAATCTCCACAATCTCTACACGATTTCCAATCGTAGTAGACCATCGTGATGGCCCTCTATGATGGGCCATTACTCGCACCTTAACCTTATTTTTATGCACCGTCATCGCTATTGAATTTGATGACCTCTGATATGATATCCAGTGGAAAGCAATTCAATGGGCACATTCAGCCGCGTTATTTTCCCCATTCAAAAAAAAAATAAAGAAAATTTTTCAGAAATGTGATATATTATTATGCTGCAGTTTGTGACATACACCTCTTAACTCTAAAGTATCTAACATATGATCCCTTTTCGCCATAGTTTACCACATTCACAGAGCTACAGTCTTAACTCACAAGTCCTTAAGGGTAACCTTTTATACTTTTTCCCAGCGTTACTTTGTCTCTATCGTATTTGAAGTTTCTATTATTTACTATCTCATTTTTTGTTGAAGTGACCTCAAATTAGCAATAATCTTGTGACTTTGTTTAATGTTATTGAAAATATTGATGGTTTATAGGTTTTGCCTTATCAAGCATTAGCATTCCAATGCTTCTATTTCTCTCCTATGGTCATCTCCTTAAGGAGTCATAAAAGCCATCATTACAGTCCATTACCTTAAAGTAAAATCCCATTTAATGTGAGTTTGTATGCATGTAAGTATATCCCTATCCACTCATGCTTTCTATAGATCTCCACTCCAGGGACGATATCATAGAGAGAGAGAGCCATGCACTTAGTTTTGACATATTGCGATTAACGTTGTCCACCTTCATGTGTCAGTAATGCTCAAGGTTCACAGTTACGGGTAGCCAGAGGGACCACAAACAACCATCATCATCATCATCGACGTCGAAGAAAACCCAAAGTAGGTAATGAAATCCTTTCCTCTGGTATCAGTAACCTTCGACGACTTCATAGGATAAATCAATTTTTGCAACTGATAACCCGCAGTGACATCACTCAGCAGTAAATAATTGAATCGCACCTAGGAGACCCACAGCAAGCTCTTCGAACAACATTAATCTCTGGTCGTGTCCAAGCGAAGACCGAGGAGATGAACTCTGCTTTTACGCTTTTAAAACGTTTCCTCTTTTTTTTTAAGGAATCTGACAATGACACCGCCCAATAAAATGGCAATTATGATATCAGCTCAGAGCTCTCTAGCTTTAAGATATAGGTTGGGATAGTGGTGATGGCACCATTGCCGAACTGGAGAAATATATGAGACAAGACAACTCTGACCCTAATGGACTCTCAGGTTTTTAGTTCTGGTCAATGTCTAATATAAGAGACGCTGTGTCCGAAAGGGGACTCTGTTCATTGTTCCGTGATAAATGACCGCAAGATGCGAGCGAATTCAATGGAATGGATGAATTCACCTTCCTCGCCTCGTCTTCCAACAACTCGATAGTGGTAAAATTGTTGTCGCATTTCTTAGACCTTGCCGAAATGTCATTTTTGTTTCGGTCGAGTTTCAATAAGGGTTCCCACTTCAAATGAATGCGAAAGATTTAAATCATTAAGAATTTCAAAGACACAAATCGAGTGGGAGGAATGTGATGGACCGAGGTGTAAGAAGATTAAGTAATGAAAATAAAAATGGCTTGAAGTATTCCTTGCATAGTAATATCTTTAACCAATGTCAAGTATTTTGGGCTTACTTATTTAATTAAATTGCAAATATAACATGAAAGCTCCTTAAGAAAAATGGAAGAAAAATCCTTTACGATTTCCACAAACAATGGAATGGTAACTCTGGTTCAATATGTTTATTTTAAATAACTTCAATAAGGGTAGGATTGCCGAAGTACTCATACTTCAATTGCAGTATTTGTCATGTTTTTTTTTTATACTTTGTACTGCCTACACGGTCAACTGAATTTTTCTTCTGAAATTTTATAAATTTTTTTTTGAATAATTCATCATTATTGTTCTCTTCTCTGAACGCATTTAAAAAACTTTCTCTGCGAACAAAATAAAATAAAATGCACGACTGGGTCGCACGAACTTGCTCCTATGTAATAGACTAGGAATTTTAAAAACGAATGTTATTAGAGAAAACTGTTCATAAGGATAAAATGAATTTTTTAAATTCTTTTAGTAGTAAGAGATAAAAACAGAATGCTGTGTAAATATGAATTTATGCAGGAACAAAAATTATAAGTCGTTGTAGTTGTTCCTTAAAAAAATAAGCTTTTATGTACAAAATTTTTAAAACATTTTTAAGAAAAAATTTTGGTACGCCAACCTTAAATTTTTATTACTGTACGAATAAAAGTCTAATTTCCAAAAAAAATACTAAGCCGTTCTTGAGATATCGAATTTACAAAAAAATGACTTTTTTTTTAAAAAATTGAAAAAATATTTTTTCTTAAGTTTTAAATGCAATGTTTTTTTTAAACTTCTCCGTTATGTCGATAATGAGAAATTCAAAATTCGAAAAAATCGTTCTATGGTAGGTACAGTCAGTAATATCTAGATTTGAATTTTTTTTTATTGAATTATAGATCGTAAAGATTAATCAAAAGAAAAAAAAATTTAGCAAAATTCTCGGAACCGTTTTCAAGAAAAATACAATTTTCGAAAACCATTTCTTAGCATTTTTTAACCGTTAGTTTTAGATAAAGCAAATTTTTTTTTCTCAAATATTGTAGATTATGTTAAGAAACTTTTATTTGTCAAGTTTAAAAAAAATCGAGCGTGGGGTTTTCGAAATATTGAGTTTCCAAAAAAAAGTTTTGATTTTTTTTTTTAAATCCAAAAAATTAAAAATTTGAATATGTTATAATATTCAAACTTTGGAGGAGCTTTGGCATAAAAAAAAATATTTAAATCAGCTGTACCGTTTTCGAGAAAATCAAAAAAAAAAAATGGACCCAGCTAGTTTTAACCAAATGAAATTTTTCAAATTTTTTTTAAAAAAATCTGTGGGACAGTTTTTGAGAAAAAAAAAATATTTATAAAATTGCGAAAAAAAATCGTATGACAGGTACCGTTATTTTTGGTCTTAAAAAATTAAATCAAAAAACGTCCGGGGGAAAAATTAAAACCCATATCTACCAAGTTTGAAGAAAATCGGCCGTGCCGTTTAGGCTGTAGTCGAACCGACAGACAGACAGACAGAATTGCGAGACCCACTTTTTCGGTCTTCGCTATCATCGTAATGTCAACTTTGATCAAAATCTCGAGTTCGATTTTTTTTCCTATAAAGTCGCAAGTAAAAATGACAATCTTTTAAGCGTTCTTCGTTTTAAGTTCAGAGCAGAGCAATCAGAGCCTTGAATCTTCACAGCATGGCTTACAAGGTGCATAGAAAATTCCGTTTTAGGATATTGTAATATTTTTACTAGGTTCGTTAAAATAAAACTTATTACTCCTTTTAGTATTTCTTCTTTATTTACACTTTCCAAATCAAAACAATAAATCTCAATTTATAACAGATGGCGCTGTAGGAGTATAAAGCTCTGTTCGCAACAATATGTTGACACACTTTTGGATAGGTATTTCACTTGGGTGTGTTCATAAACATTGCACGTGATTTTCTAACCAATTTGGTGCTAATTAAATTATGGCTTCTTGAAATTGATCATAACCAAATCGAAGTTTTGTTGACCTACATCAATTAGTTTTAAACTTAATTATTTGTCTTTTATAACAAATATAATGTTTTATTCTTTCTTTTTTTTTTTATTCTTGTATTTAATTTTTGTATTCTCGTTATGTTAATCTTTCCTTAATATTGTTCACCCCACATAAGTCATTTAATTATACTGAGTGCCATTTATCACTATTTAAATTGTTAAATAAAAAATGTCACTATAACTATTCTTTTTTATAATATTTCTTTAAAGCTTGTATAGTTATCCTTTGTTACTCTATAAATGTATTATTATAATAAGAATAATGAAAATAAAAAAAAAAAAATAATAAATGAGACAAACTCCTTTTGAAGAGTTGATTTGTAAATGAGATAATTTGGAATCGAATTTGGAAATTCAGTTGAGAGTTCTTTTTCAAAATTTTATTTTTATTTTATATCTTAGCAAAATGCTTACAAAATTTGATCTTAAAATTTTTGAAGTATCAACATAAATCAAGTTTGAACGATTTTTAAATAATAAAATAGGGCAAACGTCATTTGAAAGCTAAGGTGTGTTTCTTAAACCAATTCAAAATCTGTTAGAATTATGGTGCGAGAATAGATAATTATACAAATAATTTGCTCTGAATGTAAAAAACCTCTTTCTGCTTAATGATTAGGAATTCTGACCTTTATTTAAAGCTGTTTTGAACCAAACATTCAACAAGTCAAATTAAATAGTCTTTAACTTGGCAGAGTGATATAATTAATTTATAAGTTCTTACTTCCGCAATTTTCATTTAAAATTATATTTTTCTTTTAGTTTTACTACCGTGTTAGTGTCTACTGCTTTTTCAAAAAATGTAATGACAGCCCTGAATAAGGATTGGTGGAATTTTGGCGATCAGTCTGTATACGAAACATATGAAACTTAAAGAGCGTCTGATGGAAGCTCCAAATGGTTTTAACTAGTAGGAAACTTCGCAAAGCCAGACAGACAGGTCTCCATTTGTAAGAAATCTCTCCGTTTTTTTTTAATAGAACCCTCTTTTGAAAAATTTAGATAAATAGTACTTTATTGGTTGGGTTTATTGCGACGTAAATATTCTTTGGGTAGCTATGCTTTCTCTGTGTTTTCTACCTTAAAGATGTTTATATTTCATGACCCCCGAGAATATTCGAATTCCAGCACTTGGCACGGAGAGACCGAACTTTAGGCCTTAGGAACAAGTCATCGTGGACGCTGGAGAGATTGGTCTGAATGACTGAAAGCACTCGGAATTCTAGATGATGCAGAGCAGCCTTGTAGCAGGCAGCGTCTCTTTGTTACTGAAGGAGCTGTTTGAGTAAGTAAGTAATTAGTAGAATATCGCAAATGCCAATTCAAATAATGTTTTCTTATTTAGAATCTTAAAAGTCATCAGATTTTGAAACTTAATCTCTATTTTCCTAAGAAAACTTGGAGGTATCAATAGCTCTAAAAACACACTTTTAAAATTTGGCTTTTGAAAGAAGCTAACGAAGAGAAATAACCGACGTAATGCAAGTAAAGTTCCAGAGGATAATAGAGATGTCTCTAACATGTACGTCACCTTTTGCTGGAAATTTTATTAATACCTTGCGCATTTTCATTGTCTATGTAACTACCGCTAAGCGATTAACTCGATTTTATAAATTTTAAAATATTAACAAATTGTCTTAATTTTTATTAAAAAGAAAACAAAAAAACAAATACCTAATTATTTGAAAAGCTAATACATAAACTGTCAAATTTTAAATATTCACAATTCTGTAGATTAATTCACAATAGAGCATTATTCCTTCGATTGACTTATACAATACCAAACACAAAAACAATCGAAACAATAGACAAATTTCGATTCGATTGGTAATCGATAAGCGCAATCGAACCCCTAACTTTCAAACACCCTACTCCTCGTTATATAAGATTCCTCTTTTTGTATGCTCTCAAATGACACTTTGACGTTTAGAAATGTCAAAAAATAACTCTGCTTGTGTGTACACACTGTTCTGTTCTTAATTTAGGTATGTTCAGAATCAATTTATAAAAAAGTAGCACAATTCTAGTGCAAGTGAAGTTATTGAACTCTTAAAAAATTTCAAGTAGTATGAAACTAATACACTAAGCATTTTTGTAATTTTCCGCCGCCTTTGTTTTTATGTCACTCGTAATTGATTCGAAAAATTACTTCAAATTGAAAAAAAGTCAAACAATTTATTAAAGTGGCAACACTTTTAGCCGCTGTACTGTTATCCTCCTCTTAAAAAAAAAATTGTTATTTTCCTTATTTTAACAGGGCGTAGAGTGGTTTTGTGTACCTATACCCACCGGAGCGACTCCAAGTTGATACCACACTATATACAATCCAGTGCAGCAAGTCATACGTCTTTCATTGCTGCTGACATTATCCTTTTATGGGCTATTAACACAGTGTGGACTATATGTCGCCGCCCAGGCAATAAATTTGTCCATTTGCAAAGCTCTTTTATACGCTTGTTGTTCTGTTGAAATTCTTTCTTTCGTCTTCGATCCTAGTCCTAGTGCTCAGAGGCTGGCGAGGCTATCTGTCTTTATCGAAGTATGGGAAGTACCGCACCGGCACATCAGACATCACGGTCGATGGATAGCTGGAGCTGGAGGAGAGGTTACTGCATCGAGAAGCAAGATCCATCCTCATTTAGTTTACCTGGGTGACCGGAGTTGATATTTTGTTTTCTGTTTTTGTGACACTCTGGTGGCTGCCGTTGTGTTGCTTTATGCACCCAACTTTAAAAGCAAACAAATTGGTATCTTTAAAAATAGCATGAAGTTTTGTGATGTTGGACTCTGCCCAAGAATAGAGCTGAAGAATCTTTGTTTCGACATTTTCTATAGCGACAATAAAAATTCATAAAATGAATCTTTATGGCACACAAAGAGTCATCTTCAATAAACAAACGAGAATGCCCAATTAATTAAATGAATTTTTATCTCCCTATTCGATTGCACCAGCGCGTCACACTCTGAATAACAAAATTCGCCTAAAAATAGCTGACACCAAGAAAAGAATTAATGACAACGACAAATTTACGATGAAACACACGCATACAGAACACACAAAAAAAACAGATTTTAATGGATTTGTCAATAACTTTTTGAAAGAATAAAAACTGAAATTCTAATTTTGGCGACCATCATATAAAATTGCCTAACCCAGGGAGCAGTGCCAGCGCCAAGTGACAGCTCTCATTAGCCAAAGTGACAGCTAGCGAGTGGGTGTTTTGAATTTAAGAGGGCGCACCGGTCACACTTTTAATTGCTATATTTATACGATTTTTAACGATGAAACGACATCGTAGATTCTGTGATCTAAATACATGAGTGAAGTGATTTATTGGAATTTAATTGAAGAATGACATTCGAATTGTGAACGAATTTATTTGTTGCAAGCAGTTCGATGTTTTATTATCTAGAATAGTAGAATAAGGATGTAGGTAAAGGGTGATCCCATTTATATGTGTGCATTTCTTAAATATCGATTTCTTAAGGTTTCAGCACATTTTTCTCGGTTCAGGCGACATGGAAAACAAAAACAATGTACGAAATTAGTTTTCATTTTAAAAAGTAATACTTTTGGGGATAATTTGTAATGACATTTTTTATTGAATCATAAAAGATCTCAATTAAGGGCAACTTTAACAGAAAAAATTCCCTACTCCGAATGAACCTCCAGAAACCCTTTTGCTGGTAAAAGACAGTTGAATCAAATTTTTAGGCAATCAAACTTCCATAAATATATATATGGTAGAAGTCGAAATCGATGAGGACTAACCATCTAAGATTTCTTGGATTCTTGTTTAAACAATATTTTTGAAGACGGCCAATTCAATGGAACCTTACACCTAAAATCTGATGTATAATAATGTTTATCAAGGGATTGCTTGTCGGCAAACTGCAGAAAATCTTAAAAGGGTAGCAGATTGAACCTTCAAGGCAAATAAGGGTAACGAAACCGAATGACAAGAGAACACACTTTGAACAGTTTTGATATCAATATCAATTTTTTTTTTCTTTAACTGACGATTGTTATTTTCTCGAATCTTCCACTTCACTGTGTCGCCTTACGGCTCCTGCTATTGGGTTCAACGGGTTGACCTCTGAAAACGTCAATAATCCTCCCGGTTTTATATTGTTCAATATCTGAGGCCAACTTAATGAAGGTGTCATTGCATGTCTTTGATCAAGGTGTTCTTACGTCTGCTTTCTTTCCATGATAGCGTAGAAAAGTTGTATGCCATTGCCTCGGCATCTTCTTTGTACTTGGTACCAGTTAAGTTGGTCATGCTGTATTTTGTCAAAGATGGTATTTTAATGATCAAGCTTTGTTACTTCTGCTAACATGCGGAGTATCTTCATTAAAGATGTCTTCATTTGATCAAAAATTCAAAATCGACCTCCAGATTTTGATCAAAGTTGACATTACTTGGTAGATATGGGTTTTAATTTTTTTTTCCCCCCGGAAGTTTTTTCCTTTTTTTTGTGACCAAAAATAACGGTTCCTGCCATAAAATTTTTTTCGAAATTTTATAAATATTTTTTTTTTTTCAAAAACTGTCACACAGATTTTCTAAAAAAAAATTTCATTGAATTTCCAAAAATTATTATTTTTGGTACCCCCCCCCCTGGAACCATTTTTTTGGTTTTTGATTTTCTCAAAAACGGTGCAACGGATTTTGATCATTTTTTTCTGCTAAAGGTCCCCAATAGTTTAAATATTATTGTGATTTAAAATTTTCTAAAAATAGTTTTTGGGATTTTTAAAAAAATTTTCAAAATTTTTTTTATAGAACTCAATATTTCGAAAACCACATGCTCGATTTTTTTAAAACTGGATAAATAAAGGTTTTTTTATTTATTTTACTCAAAAATAACTGTAACCTCCATACAAATGTTAAAAAATGGTTTTCAAAAATCGTATTTTGCTCGAAAACGGTTTTGCTTATATTTTTATTCTTTCGATTAATTTTTAAGATCTATAATTTAATAAAAAAAATTTTGAAAACAAGATATTACTGACTGTACCTACCATAGACTGATTTTTTTAAATTTTGAATTTCTCATTATCAGCATAACGGATTTTAATGAAATTTTTAATAGAGAAGCTTCTAAAAAGTTTAGAAAACATTGCTTTTCAAAACTTTAAGAAAAATATTTTTTTTTAATTTTGAATGAAAAACTTTTATTTTGAAAATTCAATATCTCGAAAACAGCTCAATATTTTTTTTTGTAAATTTAATTTTTATTCGAACAATAATAAAACCTTTAAATTGGCGTACCAAAATTTGTTCTTAAAAATGTTTTACATAAAAGCTTATGTTTTTAAGAAACCACTTCAAAGACTTATAATTTTTGTTCTTGCTTAAACCTATTTGCTTGAATCACATGGCATCCTATTTTTACCTCCAACTACTAAAGAAGTTTTTTTCTAATAACATTCATTTTTGAAATTCTTAGACTATTACATAGGAGCAAGTTCGTGCGACCCAGTCGCATGTATATGTACCTATATATCCAAAATCAGATCTGTAAATGATTATCTTGAAACAAATCCGCACTGGTCGTCAGATAGCCGTAGTACTATCCGCAAGCGGCCAAAAAATACCGGTTCAACGAACTTCATGGTGAAATCAGCTTTATTGAAAGGCAGTTAACGCAATTTAGTAAGTTACTTTTTGCCTTCACTGATAAGGTGTTGGGTCACCGCTGATTAATTTGGAAATGAAATCGTTAGCCATCTATACCCAATGCATCTCATCTTTTTCCGGAACTTAGAGAGTATCTCGCTAGCACAAAAGCTTCTCCGCAGCATTAACTGCGATATCGGGAACGAACTTCTTTTTCTTGTAAGGTGCAGCTATTAGAAAGCATATGGGCATGGAAAACTGTCAACAATTTCTTCTGGAACCTTAACGTGAGCTTCAGTTCAGATATGATTACAAATTTCGTTCTTTCCCGTCTGACAAATTTTATTCCGCATAGAGAATAATTTATCAAACCGAAAGCGAATTCATAGTGTGATTCGAGCTGTAAAGATGTTATTATGGCTAGAGACGTAAGTTTCCGATGATATGAAGCCAACTCTTCTGAGGAAAACCGGAATAAGTTCAAACAAGCTAAAAAGACCTATAATGACCAAAAATTATGGCAAAAAATACTGCAATGTCCCAAAGGTGGTTAAAGTGTTTGGTCAACTGTAAAAACAGTACGAAATCTTCGGTTCCTACGCTTGTTTTCAATGGCACTCCTTATATTAGCTAACAAGAAAAGGCCAATTTTCGTACAGCACAGTTTGCTTTCAATTCGACACTGTCAGATAGTGTCGTGACTCCTCCTGTATTTCAGAAAGTAAATGATTTTATGGGACACATCTTCTTTCGCGCTGGTACAGCTTCAAGAGTACTGAAAGATCTCGATATACACAAATCCCCTCACGCGGATAGTATCCCCCAATTGTTCTGCTCTTCTACGCTGGCAAAACAATTACGTAAGCTTCTCCATCGGTTCTTCTCTACTTGTCTGTTTCCGAGTGGATGGAAAACAGCATTTGGCCAGCCTGTTCCCAAAAAAGGCGAATCTTCTTTCGCGTCTAACTATCGTCCAGTTGCACTTACGTTCCTTCTTTCTAAGGTCATGGATACGCTCATAAATTATCAGCTCAAGAAATACATCGAAGAACGAAACCTTTTCTATGACCAGTAGAATGGCTTTCGTAGCAATCTCATCTGATGATATATCTCATCGATCATCACACATTCTTACATCGTTTTGCCGAAAGTAAGATTTTTGCACTTTATATTTCAAAAGCATTTGATAGAGTTTGGCATCAAGCTCTCTGTTGGAAAATGCATGCATTTGGTATCGATGAATATGTTTAATACAACTTGTATTGGATGGTTTTAAGTCTGAAATTCATTAAATAAATGCTGGTGAGCCACAGGGCTCCGTTTCGTCACCGACTCTCTTTCTATAGATATTCATCAATGATCTTTTGTCCGAAACTTATAATCCATCAAATTGTTTTGCTGAAAACAGTACTCTCAGCTTTCATATTCGTTTCCAGATCCACGTCCTTGTTTTTCGGGATCTAACGAGTGATTTTTTAAGAGCTATCGGAAATTTAAAAAAAGAAAAAAAAAAAACAAAATTCAGAAAAATGCATGAAATTTTTATTTAAATCGATAGTACGGTCGATATAATTTAATGTTTGAAGATTATTTCATGCAAATGTTGGCCGCGTCTGCGGCTTAAATGGTCCGTCCGCTTAATCCAATTTTGGCACTTTTCTAACATTTCGGCCGGTATCTCACGAATAAATGTTGGCTTCCATTGCGTCAATCAAGGAGAGCTTGTCGCTATAGACATGAGCCTTAACATATGCATACAAAAAATAGACTAGGGGCGTTAAATCGCACGATCTAGGCGGCCAATTGACCGGCCCCAAACGTAAATAAACTGTTCATCGAACTCGCCTATCAATTGGTCTATTGTTACGCGTGCTGTGTGACATGTGGTACCATCTTGTTGAAACCACATATCATGCAAGTCAAGCTCTTCCATTTTGCGCGAAAAAAAATTGTTATCATCGCACGGTAGCGCTCACCATTCACAGTAACGTTGCGATTCGCATCATCTTTGAAGAAATACGGCCCAATGATTCCGCTAGCCCATAAAACGTACCAAACAGTTACTTTCTCTGAATACATTGGTAGCTCTTGCAATGTTTCTTGTTGCTCTTCACTCCAAATACGGTAGTTTTGCTTGTTCACGCATCCATTCAACCAGAAATGAGCTTCGTCGCTGAACACAGTTTTTCGATAAAAAAGTGAGTGCATCTTCGGCCAACTTTTCAAGAGCACATTCACCGTAAATTCGGCGTTGTGGTAGGTCGTTCGGCTTCAATTCTTGCACCAGCTGTATTTTGAAAGGCATCATACCTAATTCCTTCCGCAAAATTTTGCACGTAGTGGAGTAACAGAGGCCCAATTGCTGCGAACGGCGCCGAACCGATAATTCACGGTCATCACTAACACTGGCCGATACCGCTGCGCTATTTTCCTCAGCTCGCACTCTACGTAAGCGTGTTGGTGGTTTAATGTCCAACAATTTAATTGCGTTAGTGCGAAATTTAGTCAGAAAAGCCCCAATAGCTGCCTCAGTAGGTCGATTAAAGTGACCATAAAATGGAAGAAGCGCGCGATGAACTTTCTAAAAAGAGCACGCATTTTGGTAATAAAATTCAATAATTAGCAAGCGTTGTTCGTTTGTAAGACAATTCATGGTTAAATTATAGACAAAACTGAAGATGTTTGACAGTGACACAAAACACGAACCGTGCGCGAGCTGTCAAAACCAGTGTTGCCAAAAAGAAAATAGCAAAAAATCATTACATTGGAAATTTTTAATTTTAACGAGACCTGTAAAACACTTACAAAAATCTTGTATAACCTCATCTCGGGTCCAAAAGTTCAGCCCTATCGACTTTGTAAAGATAATTCGACCAAACAGCGTTGAAAAGCTTTTAGGTTATACCATATGCTGAACAAGATTAATTTCTGCCCGCATCGGACTTTTCGTAGCTTTTCAACTGCCAAAACTCGAATCACCCTGTTAAAACTTATTTCAAGCTTAAATTCACGAGGCGCTCAAACTACAATATGCGAACTCATAGTATACGATCCTTCCAGACGACATAACATCCAATTGAAATGCACATCTTCATCTGCAGGAGTTGGGATAAGAGAGTCAAAGTCCTATCTAATATCCATCCAGACACAAAAGCAACTACGCGATGAAAGTGCAAGAAAAAGCAAAAACTTTTATCCAACCCAAGGGCACCACCAGGATGCTCTAGAGTCGAAAACTATACACAAGTACTGCCACACAGCCAAAAACCGGGAACAGACTAAAGTTGGACTTGAAAATTTTCAACAAAAAAAAAGTCTAAAATTTTATTCGTCTCCTTGTATAAAGTATATAGCGAGGATTATTGCATTATGAGTCCGGGAATCAATCCTATGGAAGTACTTCTGTTCCCTGGCATAGAGTCCCGGGGGCTTACTACATAAATATACACTATAGCCGTATATACCATTGAGAAGATTATGTGAGTGGGTGGTGGTTTTGATGGGGAGCATTTTTCTGGTCCAATGCAGCGGATAATAATCGACAACGAAGTTGTTGGAATTGCCAGGCTAGACGAGTGACTGGAATAGTAATTTCGGTTCTGCGCCCTGAGTCTCTGACTGGCGATCTTCCGTCTTCACCCACCACAGAACTAAGCCAATGTTATTGTCTGTGTTTATTCAGCTTCTTTTGAAGTCAACCCTGAGCTTGGGGGAATTATTCTGTTTTTTTTTTTCTATATACATACATATATCTATGTGTATAGGTATTTCTGTATGATTAATGACGAGATGGCGGTGCATATAGAATATGCAATTATTCTACTTTTGAGGAACTTTATCATGGAAATTAGCATGCAATCCAAAGTTTATTTATAGAGGTGGTTGTGTTTGGATTGAGTTGGCTTTTACAGTCTAGTAACTCATTGACACTGAAATTTCAATTATTTCAGACGTTTTTTTTTTGTTGTATTTGTTTTATGAAGGAAAAGTTTAATTGAATTTTGGGCGAGCTCTTAGCCCAAGTTTAGACATGGGAGGGCAACTTGTTGGATTTGTATCGTGGTGTTAGTTCTATGAATGCATTTGTGACTAGACATTTTGGGCATGTTTTAGCAACTACGTATAGAGTTTTCCAAAAAAAAAAATCAAATGAAAATATAAAAATTATGGAAACAAAAACAAAGTAAGAGAGATCAATAAGTATAACACACTAGCGGGTTCACTCGAAGGCCACAATATTTGGGTTTGGGAAAGCTGTTCACCGTACAGTAGGTAAATTCTTACACAAAAAGCAAATAAAACATCTGCAGAATGATTTTCTGGCAATAAAAGCACAATAGGTGAATATTTAAGTGGTCAACCTCTGTTCATTGAGTAGTTGAGCGTATTTCAAGATGTGGTCTTCCATCAGACAAAATGTGATGCATTGTCCACTAGCATACCACAAACTTTTTGCAGGCGGTGGGTGCATTCATTTCGGCCAAAACTTCTCTTCAAAAACGCACTGCTTGGGCACTTACTTTGGAAATAAGTTTTCAATATTTCCCAACGTTGTTCAAGCGTAAGGCGACTCATTTCGTTCCGCGAAGGTATGATACTGACTTTCTGTCAAGATTTCGAGCGGAAAACAGCTGTCAGTGTAAAAATCACCTATGATTTAAAAAGAAACCCACCCTTTATATATTTTACATGTGAACTTCATATTAAAAGTCAGTTGATTTTGATGTTTTCGGGGTGTTCCGTTCCGGTTGTCCAGTAGGGGCTTAGATGTGGTTTGGTAAAATGGGATTCTTAACATTTTCCTATCGAAGATTTGGAGTTCCTTCATCACTGTCTTTGAGATTGTGAAGCAGACTGGGAAACAATAGCTAATAACTGGCCAAGGGAGTTGTTTGTACATGAGTACGTTTGTCGGTTGGCTAAATACTGAGCTTCTTCTCATCAAGGAGTGTAGTTGGTGGAATGCCCAGTTGGTTTTTGTGAGTACGCTTTTTGAATGCCGGTTTAAGTTGATACCCAGCCTATTTCCATTAGGCTGCAGTAGTGGATCCATCTGGTGGTTTGAGAACTTAGTATCGGAAGTTGTATTGCTGAGCGACATCTGCCATCATAAGGAGCAAGTTTTCGCAGGTGATTGGGATTTATTGGTTTAATGTCATCAGGCTGTAGAGGAAGGGGTCAAGTTTTTAACCTTTTGTGACTCCGGCTTTGATGTTCTTCATAGTTGATGAGCAGTTTTTCAATTGTACAAAAAAGTTCCTGGAAGAAATAACAAAATTTATTTTAGTGGCAGATGTAGTTTGTGTATAAGATTGTCTAACCACATGTTATCGAATGCTTTCTCGACATCCAGTAAACAATAGACGCACGGTTACACGATGAATGTTGAGGGCTATGGTGTTGTCATGCTGGAACTTAAGAAGCAGGTGTAGTAGTGCCTAAAGCCAACTAGCTTGTCATGTCTCTTTTGTTATGCTTTTTCTTGATGGCTGAGGTAAACTCGTCGCGTCGGTGTCCAGGATTCTTCGCAAAGAAGCAACAAACTTGGGTTTGGAGGGTCTAAGCTCCGAATGAAATGACTTTATTTTAATACTGATACGCTCTCAATTAATTTATTTCGTCGTTTTGTATTTCTATAAATGTATTTCATATAATGTTATTTACAATATTACTTCTTTTTTTAAGATAAATAACACATTATTTCATATAATACAATACACCTTAAATAACTAACACAGTATTTCATATGAAGTGTTCCCAGCACGCAACCTGAGGAACAAAACGGTCGGACACTCTTTGCAGAGAACCTTGTCCAGCGCTATCCTTGAAGAGGAACACGAAGGAAAGAAACAGTCGGGATCATTATCGGAAGCCCTATGTTCCTAGCGCGCAATCTAGGGAAATAAACGGATGCAACTCTTAAAAGAGAACCTGTCAGTGACAGTAAGCTACCTTGAAGAGGAGATCAGAGGAAAAATACGGGTTAGCTTGGTTTAGCAAATAAATAAATAGTACTCCTAATAATAAAGCTTGCCCTACTCTAGCTAATACCCTACTATTTTATAACAAAAATTTAGATCAGCTTCACCATACAGTAATGCCTCTCTGTCACCGAAACGTCTTATAAAAGGTTTTTGTTTGCGACCTGATCTTAAACTTTCTATACACTTGATTGGTATCCACACTGGATGAGGATAAAAGACAATTTTGTCATTTTTCAAGGTTTCAAGGTTTTTTATTGAACTTAATATATACAATTGTGAAACTTGAGGATAATATGTATAGGGTAGAAATTTGTTGGCACATAGGGGGCCTAACTTATAAAATGACTTAAACTCTAAAAATTATAATATTTGTAATGTACATGGTTCAAAATTAGCATTATGAAAATTTGTCTTGGTTTTTGACTCGGGTTGTTCAGTCCCGGTTGTCCAGTTGGTGGGTTGTTGGGGGTTGTTTTTTGATGTTTTCAGCCACGGTGATATGCTGACTCGGCGTCAGCGTAGAAACGAACTGCTGGTTCGTTGACGGCTGGGATCCTTTCTATCATATCCAGAGCAGTGAGGTATCTAGGCTCTGGATGTCGTTCCTGGGTGGTCATCCTTCTCATCAGCGGGTTTGGGTGGTTGGTGGTGCTAGCTATAAGCTTCTTTGCTAATTGCACAAGAAACTGGTCCAGTGGCTTGATTTTTGCTTCTTCATAGAGTCTTTCATTGCTGAAGTGCTTCCTTCGCTGTCGATCGAAGATAAGTCCGGTGCTTATCCTTAGTATTTTCCTTTCGAAGATTTGGAGCTTCAGCATTGCTGTCTTCGAAATGGTGTACCATGCAGGAAAATTGTGGCTGATGACGGGTCTGATGAGCTGTTTGTATATCAATAGCTTCACTGGCTGGCTTAGTCCGGTTCTTCTGGCTAGCAACGGGTGCAAACGGTGAAACGCGAAGTTGGCCTTCCTTAAAACCTGCCTGGAGTGCGGGTTGAAATTGAACAGCTCGTTGAAGTTTACTCCGAGGTATTTAGCATTTCTTTTGGCTGCTATCGTTGAACCCTCGGGGAGCTTCACGGTCAAGTTTCTGCAAGTAGCTGCTGAACGACATCGGTTGCCATTGGTGGTGGGTCTCCTGAAACACACAAGCTCCGATTTGGCAGAGTTTATTCGGATACCCCACTTTTTGTAGTACTCGTAGAGTTTGGAGACATGGGCTTCCACTCTCCGAGCAGCAATTTTTGACGCTATCGACGAGGAGTAGGTTAGCGAGTCGTCAGCGAATAGCAGGTTCTCGCAGTCAGTTGGCACGGGTTGATCAGACGTCATCAGGTTATATAGGAAGGGACCCAGCTTTGATCCTTGGGCGACTCCGGCTTTGATGGATTTGATAGAAGACTTGCAGCTGTCTAGCTGAACGAAGAATTTCCTAAAAGAGAGAAAAGAAAAGAAAATCTTTATTAGTGGCGAAGGTAATCCAAGTACTCGAAGCTTATGGATAAGGGCTTCTATCCATACGCTGTCGAATGCTTTCTCGACATCCAGAAAGCATCCTACGGTGGCACGATGGCTGTTGAGTGCTGAGGAGATGTCAGACTGGAACTTTATTAATGGATGCAGTGTTGAATGCCCTTCCCGAAAGCCAAACTGCATGTCTGGGGACAATTTTGTCATTTTCCCAACCTCCACCTATGAAATCTGCGGCTAGGAGTCAGTGTGAACTGAGAAAAATAGAAAAAAAAATTGTATGTGATTCCAAGTGGGTAGTGATCACATGACTTCGGGTGCACACTGGATGTGCAAGATGATTATTTAATAAGGCGGTATGTAGGTGTCGTTACGTTTCGCTCGGTAATATGATTATGGATCGTTGATGTCGTAGCGTTTTGCTCGGTAATGTGATTGGGTATATGTAGGTGTTGTAACACTTCATTACACTCTCTGCAAGACTTCTTAAGTTTCCTTATTATCACCTCTTCCATCAAGAGCTTGCTTAGATTTCTGATGATTGATATTGGCCCGTAGTTAGAGATCATGTCCTTGAAACCTTTCATCGGGATCGCCAAAGTTCTTGGCTGTTTTCCATTTTTTAGGAAAGTATTTGTTGTTAACGCAGTTGTTCAAGATTATGGTAAGAAGGTTCAGAAGTGTATCTGGCATCCTCTTAATGAAATAGTTGGTTATTCCATCTGGTCCAGTTGACTCCTTAGGCCTGTGATTCTTTCAGCTTTTTCTTCTGGGTGCTCAGATTTGGGCTGTCAACTGGGTCAGTCGCTGAATATCGCTCTGTCCGTGTTAGTGCAAGTGTTTGTTGGATGGAATCCTTTCACTTCATCAAGAAAAACTGGATTTGTATAGATGGATTGGGGATGAAATATCATTTATGATATTCGGCAAATGCCTCATCTTTGTGCTGTGTCATTGAAACTTCTCCATTTTTGGTGATAATAATTTCCTAAATGAGACTTTTGAGTGCTTCAACACATGTGTTAAGTCATCTTTGAATAAAATAATAACAAATCGGTGTGCCACAGGGCTCCGATTTGTCTCCGACCATCTTTATCATCCCCAATAATGATTTTTCTGAAACTTTCAATCCATAAAATTTTCTTTCTGACGATAGTACTCATATTCATATTCATATTAGTTTCAAGATTCACAACCCTGTCCTTCTAATCTAGAACTCCAACGGTAACGCATGATACAACCATTTAATTCTGATCTTGAAAGCATTGTATAATAGGGAATAAGAAAATGCGTAGAACTCAATGCTTCAAAAACCCCATGCTCTCTCTTGTAGCTAAGGCGGTAAATGTTGTGGACCTTCACAGTTGACTTTTCGACGTTTGGTGGTCAAATTTGAGATGAAGTAGCCAACATTCTCGTACGTCAAAGGAACGTAATATCTTTCGATAACATCGCCGCGGTCCGTGCGAAGTGTATAGCAGAACCCAAGGGAGTCTATTCCTTGCACTTGATGAATTTTGTAGCGGGACTTCAGCCTACACCCGTACAAGATCCAACTACCTAGGAGCTCAAAGGTTATGACCTTAGAAAATGCCGTGTGTTCGCTGACTGGGCTTCGAGTGGTTGGAAAAGGACTCCAATTTTGGTCGGAAACTTATCTTTAGCGACGAGGCGCAATTTTGAATGAATGGCTGTGTTAACAAAAACAAATTGCCGAGGTTCACCAGGTGACAGTGCTTCCTCAAAAATTACAGTTTGGTGTGGATCAAATTGAGACATATGGACTTAGATGACATATGGACGGCAATGCCTGCCATATAGCGGACACCACAATTGATATTCTGTATGAACGATTTAAGGACAGGGTAATCTCTCCCAGAGGTGACTTGAATTGACCACCAAGGTTATGCAATTTGCACCCGCTAGACTTTTTCTTGTAGGGCTAAATGACGTCGCAGAAAGAAGAATTTTGTTAACATCTTACACAGAGATTGTTTTATTCCATTTCAACATCTATCCGCCCTTAATGAAACTCTCAATTCAAACTGGTGTTCAAATGTGTGTAAGACCTAACGTTATTTAAAAGCTTTTATCATTGTCCTGCACTGTTTTAAATTAACATGTTTTTTGGAAAAAAGTTTTTTAGTCACAATCACTCTGTTTGTCGAAACATTTTTTATTTTTTTTTTTATATTCTCAAAATCGCTTCAAAGTTCCAAAAAAAATTCAGTATCAAATTTTCAAACTTTAAATAAGATTTCCAGTACGAACAATACTTTGCTAAATCTTCTACATTATTATTTTTTTTTTTGAAAAAAATTTTACCAAAACTTTAACAAACCGAAAACAAATTACAACTCTCTGAAAGCAACCTTGGGGGGACAATAGCTGAAACGGCTTAGGGCAGAATTCGCATCTCCCTATTCTCTCATACACTTCACCAGATAGGATCCTCGTTTTTTTTTTTTTTTTTTTTTTTGATTTTAGCCAACGGCCAAAACTCAGAGGAACAAAAAAAAATATGACAGGTATTCCTTTGTACTCACAAAATATGATTGTTCATTACCATAAAGAGGGTGGAAAAGACGCTGTACGACGAGTATTCCTGTGTAGATGTACCTTTCAGTTTAGGGTCTTCATTTCGTTTCGATGATTTTTCTTTTTCACATTTCGAGAGCTGGGGGTGAAATGGTGGAATTCTGATGCTGATGCTGAATACTTTTCCATATTATAACCAAGGACGAAAAGGGAGCAACAGAAAAAAAAATCCAAAATTGAAAGAGAAAAACAAAGATGACGAACAATCCGAATTCCTTTAGGGTGACTTTATTATCAGTTCCTTCCTAGTCATTTTGGTTTTATTTTGCTTTGTCTCCCCTTGCTTATTCCAACCTTCATCTACCGAGCCGGGCTATGCGAAGAACAAATTCCTTCAAAAAATTGTTCTTATAAATTATTCATACCACGATGAGGTGCACCGCTACCGCCACCAGTATCACGGTCCACGGTTTTTCTGGAGCTGCCATCATCGTTCTTGGTATTTTTTCTTCTTCTTCTATCTGTCTATCTGAATAGGATGTTAATAAGTTTCACAGAGACCAAGCTTAAAGGAGAGCTAGAGGATTAAGTGAGACATCCTTTTGACCTTTAGCCGAATTTAAAGCTATGCAATCAGTCATTCAATTTAAATCCCATGAAAATCCTGTGTCTACTTTTGATTTCTATGGTATTTTCCACAAAATGTATGGTTTGGTTATGTTTGTTCAGCGCTGACAAAAAAAAGGTTTTGACGAAGGTTACTTGTATGAGAATAGAACACATACTTCTTGAACAAAAAATCCATTGCTATGTCTCAGATCCATCATCTGATTTTTATTGTTAAAAGGAATATTTGGAAGGATACCAGTTTCGGGTCAAAGAACAATTTAAAATGAGAAATTTCTTTTGTGATACGAAGTGAAACGAGGTAGAAAAAATTACCTTTAAACTAAAGTTCAAGGGAGTTAAGAAGTAAGGACTTTTCTTAAATGTATTTAATAAAAGTTTAAAAAAAGTGAAACAAAATAATTACTAAAAATTTATTGATCACAAGAACGCTCTGTGTAACAAGTCGGCCGTGAACAGTAGTAAGATTTAAAAGTACGTCAAGCTCTGACCTTATGAAATCATCATATAATAAAACGGCAAACATGTTTTTTGTGGTACACTTTTCTCCAAAAGTATTTAACCGATTTCGATAAATTTTATATGGTTGGAAAGCCACAGTTACGGAGATGTGCAGAATATACTTGAGACACTCATTTACACACTGTGGGTCATTTTTGTTTTTGCACTGTCGAACACTTTGCATATTACATAAAATAAAATTTAATTTAATAAATTTGCTTGAAAACACTGCCAATAATATAAATAATAAATAATAAATAAATTGGCACTCGAATTTCGAGAGCTGGGTCGGCTAGTTTAATATTAAATTTCTTAAGCAGAGTAATATCGAAACGACTCCAAATTATAAGGGTTTTTGTCCATATGAAAACTCCTTCACTCCTTTTTGCAAATATTTTATTTTGTCGGGTGAATATTTCACCTACATATTATATTTAATACATTTTTTTGGGAAAGAAGGGCGCGACAAATTATTTTATGACGGAACTTATTATAAGACGTCCTCCAACAATATATAGTTTACGTAAAGTTCATAGCAACAAATCAGTTATCAGTTATAGACATAGTTTCGGTAAGGTAGTGCTAGGTTTTACGAAAAAATGCTATTTTAAGGACTTTTGCATTTTAAAGGCATTTTTTGAAAAAAAAAAAAAATGATGTGAACATTTTTTTCTTTTACGATATATTTACGACAAATTTACGACAATTATTAGCACTGGCCTTTTTCTTATTCGACTTCATGTTACCCTATTTTGAGAGGTGGTACTGCTAACTTGACTGTCGAGTTAGCATTACCAGGAATTATTTTTGGGTCCGGCAATTCCGTCTGTATGCAAATTAGGCAAAAATGGTATTATCCATACGTGTCTTAGAACCATTCTTTTGATTTTTGATTTTCTTGCTAACGACTTTTACGGTTTAAACCAAATTTTTTTAACACGAGACTCCTAAAATAATATTATATATAAAAACATTCGAAAAAATTTCGTTTGGGTTTTCGAAAAAAATCCAATTTTCTATTTTTGAAAAATCAATATCTTGAAAACCTGTGCACGATTATTTTTGAAATTGTTTCCTACAACCTTCATTACTAAATACTTGAAATTGACACTCAAAATTTTCTTCTTTAATTTATTCCTTGTTTGTTTTTCAAGCCCTACCGCTCTTCCAACATTGAGCGTTCTACAGCAATTGGAAGTGGTCCATATAAGAGTTTTTAGGGAAATTTTTGAGAGTAAAAAAATTTTCTAAAATTTTGAAAAATAATTTCTGGCAGATATCGTTAGTTTTAGTCGTAAGAAAAAGAACGAAAAACCGTGTGTGGAGTGAATTTGAAATTAATTTGAGCTAGAGATATGATCACAAGAAAAGTCTTGGTTCGATATAAGGTTTAATGAAGGTATCAGGTTGAGGAAAATAAATCGGAAAAAGCATTAGCAAGTCATGAACTATTTTAAAGCTGTTATAAAAAGAAACCCAATTCGAAATCAAGGCAAAAGAAATTTCTGGTCATTTGTCAAAAATGTAAAAAATTCGACTTCATCTTCGGTTCCAACGCTACAACAACAACCCGATAGTTAGCTCTTCAGATTATCCAAATGTACTCGAAGCTCATTTTACTGCTAGCTCTACGTTGATTGGCAGCAACATTGCCCTCCTGTACTTCAGAATGTAAATCATTCAATGGGACAGGTATATTTCCACACTCGTACAGTAGGAAGAGCCTTTCGAGATCTTGATATAAGCTAATACGCTGGTCCTGATAGAATACCTCCCATTCTTCTGAAAAGGTGTTCTTCTTCATCGCTGGAAAAACCATTGCGTAAGCCTTTCCGTTCCCTCTGTTCTGGAATCTTCCCTAGAAGATAGAAAACAGCATTTGTTCAGCCTGTTCCTAAAAAAGGCGGCTTTTCCTCCCACTCTCCCTATCGACTAAATAGACTTTTTTCCAAGGTCATAGAATTGCTGATCAATCATCGAAGATTAAAAGCTTCTTAATGACCGGCAATTGGAAATAGTTCAACTGGTGATCTGACAGCCTGTCTCACCGAAAAGTGGAGCAAAACTTTATCTTATTGTTTCTAAGGCATTTTATAGAGTTTGGCTCCAGGCTGCTCCAGGCTTACTTATACTTACTTACTGATTCCTTATATTAGAAATTACCTTCTAAATCGTGCAATACATGTTGTATTGGACGGTTACAAGTCTGATCTTCACAAAATAAATGATAGTGTTTCCCAGGGCTCCGTTTTATCTCCGGCACTTTTCCTCATTTTCTTAAATAATCTCTTGTCTGAAACTTCTAATCCACTTCAATGTGTTGCTGACGACTCTATCTTCAGCTTCTCATATTCCTTAACAAATTCACATCCATTTAATTCGGAAGTGAAATTGCAAATTGAAAAATTATTTCCAAACAGAGTTGCCCAAACAGTGCATTTTTTTATAAGAAGGATATTGACAGAAATTTAGCACCCACCGCGCCTGATGTACATACGCAAGTTTGTGCAAAAATTTCGTGAGACTGGTATTCTAGTGGACAACACTTATGGTCCCCGTCGTCGTACGGATCTCGGATTATTCACTTACAAGGTCAAATTGAGTCAGCAATTGAAGGCGCACGACTTCCTAGGTCTCGGAAAACCTGCACGTTTTTGTCCTAGAAGTGAGGCAGTGGAACATTTTTTTTTTTTCGAAAATGAGGCTGGTAACAACGTTTCGGTCAACGGTGGGCGTTGCAGATCCATGTTAACCGACCTTTTTTCTTACTAAAATTGAAGACGTGGATTTTGACGACCTCTCAACCTATTACACAATCGATCTTATGCGCTTCAAATTTCCAAATCACAGTCTTCGGAATTCCAATTGGATGCCGCGATTTGATCCCTTTGGATTTTTTTTTTTCTAGGGAATCGTGAAGGAACAATGTTATGCCAACAATCCGGAAATGGTTCAAGCACTTAAGACCAATATCATCCAAGCAATCCGTGAGCTATAGCCCGAAACCATCAATAGATCTTGGAAAATTGGAGGAACAGAAGCCCGCAGAGGCAGCCACTTGGAAGACGTTGTACTCTATAGTTAAAATGAACATGTGCTCTTAAAAAGAAACTTGTATTTGGTCCACCCGTTTAAACTTATAGTAGAAACAGAGCTATCATGAATTCATTCCCATCTTTTGAACACCATAGGAATGTTTCATGTACTCGTAATGGTAGCTCGGAATAGCCTGGCGTATTTCTCCTCTTAATCAGTTTTCGGGTGATACCCAACGGTGGACAGTTACCGCGTCCCTGTCGGCACTTCAGAACAGCAATGGCTCTGGTGCATGAGCAGGTACTACGGCCGTGGTGGTACTAAAACAGCAGGCTTAACGCTCTGGTAGATCGACAGGTACAAAGCCGCTGGTGCCGAAACTGCAATCTGAACGCTCTGGTATATCTGCAGGTATAAAGCTTTTGAAGGCAATCAATTTAGCAAAGCTAAAGGCTTATCACATTGACAGGTACCACTAAAACGCTCAGTAGATCAGCAGGTAAAAAGCTTCTGCGCTGGTGGCAATTCAATTAATTGATCTTCTTCTTCTTCCTTTGTTTCGGCGCTGTTATGATCTCGATGTCGAGGGGATCATAACTCTCCCACGTATCTGCTTCACACTAGTGATCCGCCTGTGGGGTTCGCCGGGTTGACCTCAGAAATCGGCGGCAAGCCTCCCGGTTTTGTATTGTTCCATTTCTGAGGCCAACTGAATGCTGGTGTTTTTGCATTTGTTTGTACCAGGAGTGTTTAGGCCTACCTTTCTTTTTATTCCGAATTGGAACGTTGTATGATATTGCCTTTTTGACGGGGTTCTCAGGATCTCTCCTTTGAACATGGCAATACCAACTGAGTCGGTCGTGTTCAATTTTTTGGGAAATGGTATTCTTAACATGAAGGCTTCCTCGGATCTTCGTACTTCTAATTCGATCAAGCTTTGTAACTCCTGCTGTCATACGAAGCATCTTCATCTCAGCTGCCGTTAGCTTACTCTCATACTTTTTGTACATTGTCCAACATTGTGAACCGTATGTGAGTGCTGGACGCACAACTGAAGTGTAGAGCTTTCCTTTCAGCTTAGGGGGCATTTTTCGGTCACAGAAGATAGCAGAATTTTCCCGCCACTTCATCCACCCTATGCTTACGCGATGATTGATATCGTCATCACAAGTAGCTTCGTTATTTATCATAGACCCCAGATATTTAAACTTTTCACACTTGGGAAGCACTACTGAATTCAAATAAATGTCTGGAATAGGCCTGTGTGGATCAGAAAATGGGCAGCATAGGTATTCTGTCTTTTTCGCGCTTATGCGGTACCCACTTCCTTCTAGAACATCCACCCATACGTCAAGTGCTCGTTGTAGGGATATCGGGTCTTCACTTATGATGGCTCCATCGTCAGCAAAGAATAACTGATGCACTTTTGGATCCGTCACTTTGCCTTCAAGCAGGTAATCAAGAACTGTAATAAAGAGCAGGGGACTCAAGACACTTCCCTGGTGTACACCTACTGTGATTTCGAATTCTTCGGTGACTCCAGCTGCGCATCTTACTTTAGTAACTGCTCCATCATACATGTCCATAATTATCCGCACATAGGTTTCTGGAACTCCTCGTTGCCTGAGGGCCACCCATATTAGATCTCGTGGTTGCCGATCGAATGCTTTTTCAAAATCAACCAATACGACATGCAAATCCTCCAAAGAATCCCGATGTTTTTCCATAATTATTCTTATACTCTGGATTGCATCCGTGGTTGACTTACCCCCGACAAACCCGCACTGGTCATCAGATAGCCTAATTATTTTTCGCAGTCGGCTACCCAAGACTCGCTCAACGATCTTCATGGTGTGTGACATCAGCTTAATCGAACGGTAATTATCACAGCTTCGAGTATCACCCTTTCCTTTATAAATTGGAAGAAGGTAACTTTCCCTCCATTGATTAGGCATGCGATCACCTCGTATAAGTTTGGAGACAAGAATCATGAGCCATCTAAACCCGATGTCTCCCATCTTTTTCCAAAACTCTGAGGGTATTTCGTCTGGGCCAACAGCTTTTCCCTTTTTGGAGTATTTTACCGCCTCACTAACTTCTTCGACTGTGACGTCGGATACTTCGCTTAAGTTAGGTGAAGCTATTGGAAAGTACAGCCTTGGAAATTGTTCGTTTAGAAGTCCGTCACAATACTGTCGCCACCTGTGAAGAATTTCGTTGTCTTCCACAAGAAGTTGGCCTTGAGCATTGTTAATGAACTTTGGCGAACAAATCTCCTGGGCATTTCTTCTTCTTTGAGCGGCTATTTTGAAGATAGTTGCGCCCTTATTCGTGTTTTGCCGTAGCTCTTGAATAGCACCAGCTGTCGGGGTAGAAATTTCATCCAGCTCCCGATACAGGTTTTCTGTATTCTTTGCTTGAATTTGGGCGCACTTCTTCTTCGCTTCTTTCTTGCAGTTCCTATATTCCACTTCGAGGCGTGACTTTTGCTCTGTATCATTAGAGGGGCACTTCGACCAAGCCTTGAAAGCCATTTTCTTTTTACTTATAACTGATTTAGCTTCATCATTCCACCACCATGTTTCTTTGCCTTGTTGGTTGTGTCCTTTTGAAACCCCTAACAGTGTTTTGGCTTTTTCTTTGCAAGTTCTCTGTAGGAGATCCCACATACTTTGTGCTGTACTCTCTTCATTTCGAACTATATCGGTGTTGTTATACAGAACGTTTTGCATATTCGAAATGAAAGCTTCGCCTTTTTCCTTATCCAGATTATACCATTTGATCTTCCCAAAAGTTTTTGTATGTTTGTTGTCGTTCACTGTCTCCATAAAAAATTCTGTCAGTAGGAGACGGTGTTGGTGGGCGATCGCTTCTCCTAGTATCACTTTGCAATCTTTTACCCGGGGTTTCATGAAACTAGATACCAAATGGTAATCAATCTGGGTTTCATTTCCACCACTGCTGTAAGTGACCAGGTGTCGGCTTTGTTTGACGAACATGGTATTTAGTACGATAAGACCGTATGTTTTGCACATGCTCAGGATGTCTTCACCAGGAGGGTTCCTGGTGCCGTATCCGAGGCCTCCATGGCAATCTTCATAGTCTTCGTTTGTCTTGCCGACATGTCCGTTCAAATCTCCGCCCACGAACAAAAACTCTTCCTTTGGGATGTCCTTATGTAGATTGTGAAAGTCTAGCCAAAATGCATCTTTTTCCACCTGCTCACATCCAATTTGGGGAGCATATGCAGTGACAATATTCCACAACTTTCCTTTAATCACCAATTTAAGGGACATCAAACGGTCGCTGGATTTCGAAATGGTCAATACGCTGCCTAATAGATGTTTTGCAAGGATGATTCCGATTCCGTTTTTACCCTTTTCCGTTCCATAGTAGAACATCTTATAGTTTTTTGTCCTCGTATCCAAGAAACGGGCCCTGTTTCCCGTGTTTCGCCATTTTGTTTCTTGAACACATAAGATGTCCACTCGCCTTCTTTTCATCATCTCTTCCAGCTCGAAGCTTCGACCTGTCATACTGCCAACGTTCCAACTCGCAACTCTCAGATTTTGTATAATCTGCGGCATTACTTTGCTAGCCCCCGGAATCCGTCTAGCTCTGACCCGAGCATTGCTGCTCGGTCCAGGATCAGTACCATGTGTAACAATGGTAGTGCCTGGCGGGGTAGTGTCATTTCGGACGAGTACTTCCATAATGCTTGAATTCACAAAATCCGTTGTAAGTATCGACGTGTGCATGCTCCAGTTTTGTATTTGATCTCTCTTTTACGGCACCGGTGATCTCCAGTCGTGCCAACCCAGGGACTGGCATGCACACTTTTGGGAAAATTCAATTAATTGATATTGACTCTAAAACCAAAGAAGTAGAGTGTATTGTAAGAAACAAGTAAAATTGTGATAAGGCAATGATAAACATTACACCCTCCGGCAATATTCGAGGGATGTTAAAGTTTCTCTTGAAGTTCTATCCCCTACTATGCATTTGTTCTATGAAAGTCATATTGTTTTGGTTTTGGTTTCATTAGATCCAGCAGTAAAAAGTTGCCTTACACCTTATACCCATCCCTATTCTCTTGCTCACCACTTCCTTAATACGACTCTTAAAAACGTCACTTCGGGTATCTGGGAATACTCTGGATATGGTATGCCTAGAGGGTAAAATTATGCGTCAATTTAAAGATCTTAGATATTAGTTTTCTTGACCCTAAACAGTATGCAAGTTAAGGTAGTTCAAAAAACATTTTTTCACTGCAGTAAAACAAAAACTTCGATATCCACGAGTATGCCTTCAACTTTTTTGTCGTATTTATTTTCTTTCAAAAACAGAATTAACTTCAACAATATTCAATTTGTGACTACCAATTTGTCACAAACAGACAAAAATAACCTTCCAATCACCCAGGGGTACATGATAAAAATAAATACAACAAAAAATTCAACGAATTCAGAAACATGCATTACACAATTTACCACAAACCAACAAGCATCCTTAGGGGTTTTTAAATTAATAATGCAATTACACGAAATAATCATGAACAAAAAAATATTTAAGAAAAAAATAATAACTCATCGAATGGTAAAATAAAAATAAATCCCGCAGAGAATACTCTGCAGTTAAAAGTATGTCTTAATTAAGACGAACCACCTCCGGGCTAAGGCAACTAGACCAAGACTTCAATCCGTCGTCGGTCGGATAAGAAAAGAAACATGAAATAATAATAATTATTATCATTCACAAGGATTGCTGCAAATGAATAAAAATAAAAAATCACCACTCCCTTGCAAGAAAAAAAGTATTTCTAATGAATTTAAATGATCTTCTTCTCGTTATCCTGAAGTTCTTCTTATGTTCTTTTGTCATTGTCATAAAAATACGTATTCCAAGGAAATCAAGGATTCTTCACATTACACCCCCTCCCCAACATTTCAACTGTCGCTGATTTACATAAATTAAGATTTCATTGAATCTTTGGACCGGAAATTTATTCAGTAGACGCGCGCGCCCCCCTTTAACAAAAGTGCTTAGTTTACTTCCTGTGTCCTCGTGTCTGTGCTGTAGTATATCCTTAAATTAAACAACGTCCGAAACGGCGAAGCAGGCGGCTCTGAAGTGCTTTAAAAATTCGCCAACTTCGAATTTAATTTTAATTGCACAAGCCAGAAAATGCGGGTGCAAATTTACTCTGCATATCCTGCGATGCGAGAAAGGACAACGGACTCATCCTTTTACCCTTCCTCAAAATAAATTCAATAAAATCTCATTAAAAAATTATTGAATTCGAAGAGGGCATCATAAATGTCATCATGGATGGTTTTATAGAAAAAAAAAAAAAAAAACGTAAAGGATATTCGCACAAGAATTCAGGCGCGAAGTAGTTACAAGTTACATAGCTTTTGTATGTTGCTAACTCGCTTCGATGATCACCCACAGAGTTCGTTATGTAGCGAGCAGCCTTAATTCAGCCTTTGTATCGAGATTTGAGACTCAACACTGACCACTACTGGTAGCTGTAACAGCATAATATGAGAAGCAGAACTGTATGTGAATGAGGTGACCATACGTCCTCATATATACAAATTGATTATTATGCCTCGTATTTATACAGGGTGATTGGCATAAGATGTGACAAAAAGCTAGGGCGTGTAGGTTGGACTTAGACAAGAAAAAAATCGTATGGGAGGGGGGGGTCTATTTCCCCCCGTTTAGGCGGGAGGGGCAATTTAAGAAAAAAATCACTTAAAACAGAAAAAAAATTATTAAAAAATAACGGTGATACCTACAGAGTAATGCTATAGCACTTTGAAAAGCCAGAAATACATTCTTTAATTTTGTTTTTAAATAAAGTTGTTCGAGTGAATAGTTTTTGAAAAATTAAGTTTCAAAATCAAAATTTTGAAAAAAAAAATGAAATTTTTTTTTTTAAACAATTTTTTTTCAAAATTTTACGTAATTAAGTATTATTTTTTTATTCAATATTCAATGCTCTTTTTAATTTTTGATCAAACACAAAAAACCGGATATCAAAATGTTTTGTAGTTTTTGAGAAAATCAAAAATAACAAAAACTACTTTTGTTCTAAGAAAAGCCTTTTATTTTAGTTTTTATACGTCTTTGGATTCTTACGCGAATTTACGATTGAAAGGATGAACTTTCTTTTTACTATTCTTTTGATTATCGTCTTATAAGCATACAATAATGTGACAAAGTACTGGATTAACCATATTTCACACATTTTTCCATTGAGAACACCTGCGTGAGAGCATTGGATTAATATTGATCTGCGAATGTTTTTTAAATAATGCAGCGTTACACGCCCTAACTAGTGACAGAAAAATGCAATTGCGAAATAAGAACAAAAATGTTCCTGAATCTTGAAATCAATTTAAATAATAAATACATGCATATTTAGATAAAATACATAATTACTGTTTATTTAAAGTTAATCCTTTCTTTCGTAAATGCACCTAAGCCAAGCCGACCCCACCATAATAAAAAAGTGGCAGGTCAATTTTAAACCAATGCTCTCACGCAGGTGTTCTCAATGAAAAAATGTGTGAAATATGGTTAATCCAGTACTTTGTCACATTATTGTATGCTTATAAGACGATAATTAAAAGAATAGTAAAAAGAAAGTTCATCCTTTCAATCGTAAATTCGCGTAAGAATCCAAAGACGTATAAAAACTAAAATAAAAGGCTTTTCTTAGAACAAAAGTAGTTTTTGTTATTTTTGATTTTCGCAAAAACTACACAACATTTTGACATCCGGTTTTTTGTGTTTGATCGAAAATTAATGAGAGCATTGAATATTGAATACAAAAATAATACTTAATTACGTAAAATTTTGAAAAAAAATTGTTTAAAAAAAATTTTTTCATTTTTTTTTTCAAAATTTTGATTTTGAAAATTAATTTTTCAAAAACTATTCACTCGAACAACTTTGTTTAGAAACAAAATTAAAGAATGTATTTCTGGCTTTTCAAAGTGCTATAGCATTACTCTGTAGGTATCACCGTTATTTTTTAATAATTTTTTTTCTGTTTTAAGTGATTTTTTTCTTAAATTGCCCCTCCCGCCTAAACGGGGGGAAATAGACCCCCCCCTCCCATACGATTTTTTTCTTGTCTAAGTCCAACCTACACGCCCTAGCTTTTTGTCACACCTTATGCCAATCACCCTGTATATAAACCTTGTCTAACTTTTGACAACCATACAACTTGGAAATTATATAAATAAACGTTTTTCATTGTGGTCTAAGAGTTGTCTAACTTGGAGCTGACTTAACTTTTGTCATTTTATTTATTTAAACTAAGTATATATTCAGCTATTTAGACACTGTCTTACAACTGTCTAACGAAACTTAAGAAACAAGAATATAAGAAAACTGCATTTAGACATAGTCAAAACACTTTTTAATAGTAAAATATATCACTTATTTAAAGTTTGACAATAGATTCGGGTATATAAGTTAGATAGTTTTTAGACATATATGCAATATTGGTAGGTATTAATAACTTTTTGAAATTCGCTGACTGTTTAAAATTAAACGATGTTTATAATAAGAAATCTTAGACTCGGATTTTTAGTGCGAAATCATCCTTGCTTCGGGTTTGACCGAGTTAACTTCGGAAACATGTTTTTTTAGTCAATGAAGATCTGACATTATAGCTCAAATATTCGCCAAGTTAAATTTGGAGTAACTGAACAGATATTTCTGACAGATGGATAGCTGAAATCTAACGAAATCGAAGTGAGATACTATGGCATATTATCTACTGAAATTCGTTTTCAATAGTTTCACACTTCGATTTCGGTTATTTTTTTAAGTAAATCCTTTACCAAAAAGGTGTTTTTGAGTTAACACATTTATAATAAAATAAATATAAATAGAATATTTTAACAGCCGTATTGAATAAACTTCTCCAAACTTTGTCTAAGCCGTTAATCATAAAAATGTTAAAAAAAAAGCATTTGTAATGTTGTCTAAGTGTTGTCTATCTAAAAAACATTGCAAGCACCTGTCCAAACCGAAACTAATATTTTGTTTGATTAATTTAAGTATATTTTAAACTACTTGGAACTATCTATACACTGTCTTATAAAACAACCATTTAAGAAAATCTAAGAAATACGACTGCAATAGTCATGCTTTTAGACACTGTCTAAGCAATTATTGATCTTCTGAACAGACAGTGGTAAACAAAGTTAAATTGAATAAAATTAAGATTTAACAATTGATTCCTTGACTTTTCTTAGGCAACACTGAATATGACAGCTGTCTCAAGATAAAGAAGGTTTTTCTGTGCAAATAAACCCAGAACCATCTTTTTTCAGTCAATTTAGACCCCGATTTAATAATCGGTGAGTTAGCTCTGGACTAAATGATATTTCCCAAAGACATGTGTCAAAAATATATCGAAAGCCATTGAAATCGATTTCAGTAGCGTCGTGGGTGAACTTCGTTAAATTTTGTCATTAAAAAGGTAAAGATAATCCACCGCTGAAACACTGCTTTTGAGTTAACTCGGGTTTTATTAATAAAAATAAACAGATTGCCCATTTTAACAGTCGTATTATTTAAACTTCTCTAACTCTAGACAACAGTAAAACCTCTTAAGGTAAAAAAAATAAACCAAGGATTGCGTGACTTAGGCACTGGAATCACCTGTCTAAGCCTTGACTAAAATGACATTTTCTAATTTTCTATTGAACTAAGCACATTTTCGACTATGTGGACCTATTTACTATTCAGGCACGGTCTTACTAGATAACCGTTTGAGGAATTCTTATTAGTATGACTTTAACCGTCGTCTAAAAAGGCATTGTCTAGACACTTGTTAATAGTTCTAAAAACGTAAATATGCCAGCTAGTTATAAGGTTTAACAATCAATTGGGGTCGTTACTCGAACGCCTGGTCTAAAGTTGGATATGGTTTTTGAATACAAGTGCGAGAAAATCCTAATCCCGGATATAATCAAGCTTACTTTCGCATCATGTTCTTTTTAGAGAAGTGAAATCAATAAAAATTGATGAGTTAAATCTGGACTAACTATAGAGATATTTGTGACAAGTTCTTGTCAATTTTATCGAAATCGAATTGTAAGGCTTTGGAATCTATTGAAATTTGATACGAGTAACATTTTAAGCAACTAAAAGTGAAAGTTAATCCTTCTTTAAACTGGGTATACTAAATCTAATTTAAAGTAGACTTAAGTAGATATTTCAATTTCGTATAGGTACTTGTTTGGGAACTCAGAGAATTTGAAATATTTTAAAAAGCAACTTTAGCTTCTTTAAGTCTTTTCTTTGAAGAAGCGTAGTTGCCTAAAAGTATTAATTTGGAAGGTTATGCTTTTTATCTTTACCCCTTAATAAAGTGAAGCAAATTCTTTTTTAATTTAAGAAGAAAACGGAGTATTTTTTTTTGCTGACTCTGAAAACCCTATTGGTCATCTTAACCACATACAAAATGGCAAGGACATAGAGTGTTGGTCGTTATGCAATGGTCCGTCGCTCGGTGGGTGAGCTCGAATGTTGGTGTAGATGTAGAATGTAGTTATATTTATTGGATTCTCGCCCTGATGTGTGCATATAAAATGTATGCAATGTGGAAAATAATTCATTGCACTGAAAGGATATCGCGCACCACTGATCGATGCGTTAACATTAACTTTTATATTCACATTCTATCTCTCTTTTTCTCTCGCGCGTTGTTATTTAGTTTCGTCCTTTGGGTTTTGAAATTATATTCATGAATGCCAGCGTGCGAGCAAAAAGACTGAAATTTATGCCTGCCAGAGTGGAAAAATGAAAATTGATATTTTCCAACATATAGCTACATATTTTTATATTTTTTTTTTTTGTATTATTTTTGGCCATATAGGTATTTTTCTTTGTCGGAAAAAATAATTTCATTTACTTTTTTTTTTCCTTATTTAATATATATAAAATTCGTTGGGCTTTTAGGTTGGAGTTCTATAGGGAAATAATGTCAGCACCATGGAAGGATGCAGTCCCGATACTATATCATATACCGATACCGATGGATTTTTTTTCAAATTTCATAGGAATTTGGTGGACCGCAAAATAGTTGCAGAACAGCAGAACAATGTTTGAATGGAGAACATCAGTTATGTACGAGAATATGGAAATGAGGGTTTTTGTTTTCTGGGTCACTGAAAGCTTGGATGGATGGAAATTTGAAGCTAATTTGAAGCAGAGTAGGGTGGATATCTAACCTGCGGGAACATAGGTACATAATAGCATTGATATTGCATTTTTTTTTTTTTTTAAAATTCAATCTTAATGAAATGTTTCTTACATAGGCACTGAAATTTACTCACTGTGGCATTTTAGTTTTTAATGAAATTTAAAATCACTATTTGGACAATGGGAATACTGAATTACGTTTTTTTTATGATTTTTAGATGACGACAGTTTTGAATTTCTATAGTTTTTTTTTTATAATTTTTTCCGCACTAAGAGAATTATGACTACCCTTAAAATGTTTGAGCACAGAGCGAGGGTTTTAGGAAACCTGAAGAGGATTTTAAGGAACATATCGATGCACATTGGTTTTGAATATCTGGATAAAGTAACGGGAGGCAAATATTGAGCCAGATAAAACTTTCCACATTCATGTAGTGCGGCTGAAGAAAGAATCTCTGAATTAAACACTACGTCCGAAGTTGGGCTCAAAGGTTAACTTATGAGCATTCCCTGATTATAAGGGTTAATAAATTTAAGGGGCTATTTTTCTAGAACACTGTTAATAAAAATAACAATGAAATAATAAAAGACAGGAAACATTGCGACGTTGTCCGAGAGACTTAACTGTTTCTGATATAGTTTTATCACCTAGCATTTTTGAAGCTCTTGTTTGTTTATGGAATCTATTCAAGAGACTCAAGTGAACTATTGAAGCACCTGCCCAAATATGGGAATTATACTCGAGTGGTCCACAGTGTACTTGCCGACGTCGAATACGTTCCACATCCATTCCACACATGCCGAGAACTGAGAAGTGTTTGGTTTCTCCAATGCAAGTGCCGCTAGTAGATAGCGGCATTGAGGGTGGGTTGCGGTTTAGCAACAGAAGACAGTATTGAGTTTTTAAAGTGTTAAATTCTACGCGGGTTTTCGTTCCCCATTTGACAATTCTATTGATATCAAAATTTATTGAGCTGCCTTTCAAAATCCACATCCGAAGAAGAAGGACATACATCTGGAAACGAATATGAGAAGCTGGGAGTACTGTCGTCAGCAAAACAATTAAAAATTTCAAACAAAGGATCTTTGATGAATATCAGAAAGAGAGTTAGAGACAGAATAGAACCCTGTGGCACACCAGCATTTTTTTGTGAATTTCGGACTAAAGACCATCCAAAACGGTTTGTAAGGTAGTTTCTAATCCATCAAAGAACAGATTACACAAAATGCACGCATTTTCGATAAAATAGCTTGATGCCAAAGTCTATCAAATGTTTTTGATATATCAAGTTTAATAGTCTTACTTTCTAGAATTATACTACTTTTCTGTGAGATTTTATAACATTAAAAGAGTATGAGTACTTTCGCATTGTCATGAATATTTTGTATTTTAAGAAATGTTAATGAATCACAAAATTTCAAAAGTAAAAAAATATCACCTATAAATAAGATAAACAGAAGAGGACCAAGGTGACTATCCTGTGCGACACCCAATGAACCATAAATTGGTATGCCTTAAAAAATTCTTATCCAAAAATTTATAATTTTGTAAGGTCAACTCTATGATTGATAGAGTCAAAAGCTTTGCTGAGATCAGGGTCAGTTACATATATCATTTTTGAATTGGGCTTTATAACATAAGATGAAAAATGTGCACAGTTTAATGTAGAATTTTTAACTATGTCACTATGTTTCCTAGATAGTAACGTTGATGCCATTGCTGGTATGATCGCAGAAGTGATTTTTCTTGGGATGCGTTCTTTTATTTTTTACAGAATTAAGAGTACCTAAAAAGACTAAAGAAAATTCTTGGTTCGATACAAGCTGTAAAGAAGATATCAAGTTGAGAGAAGTGAGTTTCCAATCTTACAAAGCATACCAAATAGGAAAAAGTATAAAGTCAGAAACCAATGCAACGCTGTTATAAAAAGAACCAAGTTCTTACATGACCAAACAATTCGGCAATGCCCCGAAAGCATTAGAAATTTCTGGTGGTTTGTCACGAACGGAAAGAATTCAACTTCATCTTCGGTTCCAACGGTCATCTACAATGACAAATCAATAACTAGCTCTTTAGATAAGGCAAATGTACTTGCAGCTCATTTTGCTGCAACCTCTACGTTGCCTGATAGCAACATTGTCCCTCCTGTACTTGAGAACTTAGATCATTGAATAGGACAGGTACATTTCCGCACTCGTACAGTTGAAAGAGCATTTAGAGATCTTAATATAAGCAAATCCGTTGGTCCTGATGGTATAATAACCATTCTTCTGAAGAAGTGTTCTTCATCGCTGGCAAAACCATTACGTAACCTTTTCCATAGCTCCTACTGTTTCTTCTTTAGAAGATGGAAAACAGTATTTGTCCAGCGAGTTTTTTAAAAGGTGACCATTCCCCCCCCTCGTCTTATCGACAATTGCACCTACATCCCTTCTTTCCAAGGCCATGGAATCACTGATAAATCATCAGCTCAAGAAATATCTGGAAGATCGAAAGCTTCTCAATGACGGGCAATACGGGTATCACAGCAATCGTTCTACTGGTGATCTGATGGCAAATCTCACCAAAGAGTGGAACAGATCTTTAGATACATTATTTTGGAGAAAGTAAGATTATTGCGCTTGATATTTCTAAGGCATTTGATAGAGTTTGGCACTAGGTTTCTTTTATCGAAAATGCTTGCGTTTGGTATCAACGAAACACTTTGCATTAAAAATTACCTTCTAGATCGTTCAATACATAATGTATTGTACGGTTTCAAGTCTGATCTACACAAAATAAATGCTGACTTTCCTCAGGGTTCCGTTTTGTCTCAGAATTTCTTCCTCATTTTTTTAAATGATCTCTTGTTTGAAATTTCTAATCCACTTCATTGTTTTGCCGCCGACTCTACCCTCAGCTTCTCATACTCGCTCTCAAATCCACGTCAATTTCCTTTGGGATTGGAATTGCAACGGTATCGTCTGATAAGCTCATTAAACTCCCATCTTAACAGCATTTTAAATTAGGTATAAGAAATCGGGTGAAGTTTAATGATTCGAAAACTCAATACTGTCTATTGTTGTTAAAGCAAAATGTACCCTTTATGCCATTGTCATTGAATAGTACTTACATCGAAGAAACCGAAAACCTCTCAGTACTCGGTATGTGTGTGAATGAATTCATTCCCATCTCTTGAACACCGTCGGAATGTTTCATATATTTCCTTGTTTCATTGCTTCTTTCACAAGCAATGCTCATTGCTCACTCGAAGGAGCCAGTTGCATTCCTCCACTTTATCAGTTCACTCGTGATACCCGCTTCGCTAAGAATGCTCATCTGTTCACCCTGGAACCTTACTTTGGCCGTACCGTCAAATTCGTTTTTTAGTCGCACAACACGACTACCCGGCACGGTTTTCCCTTGCCTTTTCAATTTGCAAACATTCAAAACCAATATTCATCGACCCCTCCTTTTTCTCCTCCCCTAACTTCCGCATCGCCCGTGCTGTGTTTCAAATTATAAGGTTCTCTTAACATTCCCTTGAGCGCATGTGAATTATAAAAAAAGTCGATCGTCCAACTAAAAAAACCATGCTGAAATTCATATAAGCGTTCTTTATTGTGAAATTGAACTTTAGATTTAGCTATACTTTCAAAAAGCTTTATATATTGTAAAGAGCTTACAAATCCCTCTAGAATATTGGAAATAAAAATGGGAGTTGATTTAATGATAGGCATAAAATATGATGATTTCTGATTTCCAATCATCAAGAAAAATTCCAGATAGCCATGATTCACTAAAAATAAGAAAGAGCGAAAAAGAGCTGGTTTGATATTGGGCTTAAGGTCTTGTTGTGCTTTTTCAACTTCATATAATTCTAAATGAAGAGAACCAATAAAGTAAATATCAGGTACAAACTTAATATAATAATTAAAATGAGAAAAGCAAAGAAACTTCTTGACTGTCGTTGGATTTGAAAGAAAACTTTCCATCATCATTTAAATAATTTCAAGCAGAACTTCGAAAATTTAAAAATAACAAAATAAATCCAGATAGAATTTAATTCTTCACTGACAATGAATTTCTACGAAAACCTTCCTTAATCCCTAAATCCCTTCATTTCGGCAATAATTGCAAAACAAAATTTGTGTTGAAACGAAGGGAAATCTCATCTGCCAGTCCCAACTTCATCCGTAAATTCTTCTTCGTATTCAATTAAATAACTGCTTCCGCCTTATTAACACCACATTAAGGATCTGAAAACTTTTAAACGTCCATTTAAAAGTTCTTGCCCGATCCCGGCTGACCTAACCGACAAGCCAGCATCATCACCTTTTCGAGTGGAATATTTTCATTTTGTTTTCGGTAACACAATTTGAATTCAGAAGCAGGAGCCAAGGCCATATGTATAGGTACTTTGTAACACCAGCTAGCAAGCGATTCCATACCTTCGGGCAACACATAATAACGTTCTCTAAAAATAATTATTCACACATGCAAACAATTAGTTCTCATTTCATAGCAACACACACTCGCCCACACGCTGAACTTACTGAATTCCATATCTCTTTTTAGAATCCAGGGGTCATCTTGATTCCGATGACCACATACCATGACCAGCTGCACGGGCTGTTTGACCCTTTCGACCATTTGCACATATTAAAACCATATTTGCAACATTACGCTTGCTTACCCTTAATTGAACACACATCCCATATCCAGCTGGAGCACCCTCTAAATTCTCTGCTGCCGTTTTAGGTATGTGGTACAGGTTTATGTTTTGGGCGCCATTCTCTAACAGGACTGCGTCTGTGGAAGAGATGCACAAGTAGCACCGAGCTCATTAAGCCCGAGGAAAGACTGCAAACAGGACAAGAGCTCATCCAACCACTTCCTTAGCCAAGTGCAGAGTGGAACTGGAGAGCACTATGTACCACAACTTCATGAGCAGGTTTCCTACCACTAGATCATAGTTGCTGCTTCTGAAAGGGGTGCCATGTGAAAGCCGGGAAGACACAGTGAAAAAAAAACATCTGTGGAAATATGGGAAAGAGCCCCGCAGCTGTTGATGATTCTCTCACCCCTGAGAACCACATTTTTCGACAGTAGTTACATTTAAATTGTTTGTCTGGTCCTAGACCGCATCCTGAATTCAGAATTCAGGACGAATGAACGGACCAAACCGATGCGAACCGGACCGTAGCGTTCTTGCAATAATGGCGAATAATCAAACAGAACAGATATAATTTTGTCCACACATCAGTTGTCCGCCATCTACATTTGGTCAGCTCCCGTTAGCAGTCTACGTATACGGTTGCGGGCCATATATATAAACTGGATGCAGCTTGCCTCCCTTCCTTGACGTCTACAGTCTCTGAGTGTACCTATTTGCATAGGACAGACATGCTTTCAACTCAACGACTACCCTCTGATAGCACAAAAGAGGCGATGGAGGAATTTGAATTGTTCACCCGTTGACTTTCATAACTTTTTGGAGAAATTGCCATCCCATGCCGGAGGCTTCACCTCCCAAATTTCCAGACGAAGCAATGTTCTGGCACTATCAATAGTTGTTTTGTCCGTTAGAAGTTGTTCATGTTGTGAGATGTGAGTATACGAACCGCTTGTAGTGCATTTGCTATTGTTTTTTTGTCTTCTTCGATTTAGTAACGTGCTGTTGTCTGTCTGTCTGCACAAAATGCGCAACAAGACAAAGTTTTTGGATTAGGAAAAGAGGCAACGATTGTGAAAAAGGTACAACACACAATATTGTCAATTTTGGGGAATATATACCAACCAAGTTTTGGGATCTCTGCCACTAGTGTTCTATGGAATGTTCTTTTTGGCAGAAGGACATTTAACTTTTGCTTTTTTATCTGTTCGGAATGGATTTGAGAAGTTTTGAAATTCTTGGAAAATCTACATGAATATGTTAAAGCCGCTTTGACACCAATGGCAAATTGTCATAACTTCTTAAATTTTGTTAATAATTTTGATCTGATAGATATATAGAGGGTGTTTTTTCGAAGCGGAGAACTTTAAATTGAAATATAACATAGACAATTAACAAAATATTTTGTTAATTTAACAAAATATAACAAAAATGTTTTGTTAACAAAACAATTTTGTTAATTTAACAAAACAATTTTGTTAATTTAACAAAACAATTTTGTTAATTTAACAAAACAATTTTGTTAATTTAACAATAAATAATAACAATAATAATAAAAAAAAAAAAAACAAATTTTTAACATTAACAAAAAAAAATTGTTAGCACAACAAAAGAATTGTTAATATGACAAATTAATTTTGTAAATTCTAAGAAATTTTGTCATATTGATAAAATATTTTTGTTATTTTAACAAATTAATCTGTTAGTATAACAAAATAATTTTGTGGATACAACAAAATATTTTTTGTTACCTCAACAACATTCTGTAATTTTTATCAATTTGATAAAACTTTTTGTTGGATTTTATTTTCAGTGTAGGCATAGGTCCAAGCCAAGCCAAGCATACAAGCCGCAAGAGCGCTTTACCTCCTGGTACTATCCAGAATATAGCATCTGGTAAGCTTTCGCAACCGTGAGGTCACTTACAGATAAGTTCCGCTAAACTCAGGGTCTGTCAACCCTAGAATACACACACCCAGCAATTGATCGAAGTAGAAACCAACAACTAAGATTATGCACCCCTCTGGTGAGTTGTTACACACTCCTTAGCGGATTCCGACTTTTATGGATACCGTCCAGAATGTTCCTATCTAGTTTGTTCGGTTACTTTCGTAACCTATCCAATCCACAGGCACCACTAGGAGGTCGATAGGAACCTGACTGCAATTAGACTTACGCATCCAGTAGTAATGGTAGTAGTTATTGGTTATTGGTGGCATGGAATTACAGGCTCGTTAGAGCCCTGGTCTAGCTTTCAAAACTACCTTCAACTCAAGTTACTACAGTCACACCTGCAGGGTGGACTGCCCACCAACAGAGTGGAAAAGTCATGATTACAACCAAGTCTTAACATGGTAAGGATCTTAGGAAACAAAAAGACGAACGATTTCTGAAAATTATGGCTGATACTCCACGCACTTCATAGTTGTGGAATATATTTCTGATAATTCCTCTACTGAAATATCGAGCAGTGAAAGAAAGGAGTTGTTTCTCTTAAAACCAAATAAAAAATAAACTACGGAACTTGGCTGCAAGTTGTGATAGAACTGAGGTATCTTATAGATCGGCTAAAAGATGGCAATAAAAATTACAACTAGAGTGTCAAAAAATGGCTTAAAGAACAGCAATGTGAAGCTAGAGGATTTCAGAATATCTATATCCGGACTTTCGACTTCCGAAAGGACAAAACCTTATTCATAACTAAGACTAAAAATATATCCGATCGGAAATCTATCACTGAAGAAAATATCTCGTTAATATCGGAGCCATATTCAGATTACATGGAACATCTTTCAAGTGAATCTGGAAATGCAGTTGCTTTTCAAAAAAAGTTGATTTTGTAGAAAAAGGTTTTAATTTTCGCAAATATTTAAATACACTTGGATGCGATAGTACTGTTATAAATACGGTACATTAATATGATTCATCGTATTTATGGACAAACATTTTGGCCGGTCTTTACAATTTGTTGGTGTGCTGACTACATGTGAATGAGTAACCGTTTTGTTATCTGCTCACCCCTCTCGTTGAAACCACCATGCCCCAAAAGTTTTTCCGGAAGCATTGGCAAAAATCTTGCAAAATTGCATCAACTACAAAGTGGTGGATTTTGGAAGTAAATGCTGACTTGTTAAGCACAGATCGAAAATGTTCTCATCATCAAATGTGCTCAGTTATTTCTCGAGGTGTCTGCTTTAGCTAGCTTAAATTCAATAAAATTAACACATTCTTAATGGTTCGACGAACATGTCATCCATTCTCGAAAACAGCATAACCGATTTCGATGAAATTTTCAGGCAATGTTCATCTTAGGTCAGCGGGTGATCCTCTGCAGTTCGGTAGCGATCGGATTAACAGAAAATTGTTTTGTTTTTGTTTTTTTTTTTTGATAATTTCGAAAATAATTATATAAATTAGGTCTGAGTTAAAAAAATTGCTATTTGGTATTGCTGAAATTGACTTTTAAAAAATATATGAAATATTGGTAGTTGTCAGTTTTCTTTTGACGGTGAAATCGTTGTTACAATTTGAATGTACACAATTCTTCGTGGCTGCGCTATTCTGCTCAGACGAAACCCGAAGGAAGATATGCTGGGATTTTTGCTGAGTAAAACAACCTGACTCAGCTTTTTAATGAGTCTATTCGGATTCCTGACATTGCAGGTCAATCCGCCAACACCCTAGACTTGTTTCTTACTTCTGACCCCGATAAGTACACTATTAGTGTATTATTTCTTTAAGGTGGCACATCAGACCCTTGTTTCATATTTGAAAATTTATCGTGTCAAAAAAACCCGGTTAGAGAAAACTGGTCATAATATTTCCTCGATAGTGACATGGACTTATTAGGCTTAGGGGCGTTAATTGCCGAAATAATAAAGTCAATTCTGCTGAGAAAAACCGGAATAAGTTCAAAAGAAGCTAGAAATATCTTTAACGATCATATTCATATTCGACCAATACAATTTTTAGATAATCAAAAATTAAGGCAAAAAATACTATAATGCCCCAAAGGTAGTAAAAATTTCTGATCATTTGTTAAAAATGAATGAAATACTACTTCGTCTTCGGTTCCTACGCTCGTTTTCAAAGAAAAAGCTAATTTGCTTCCAGCACAGTTTGCTGTTAATTCGACGCTACCAGAAAGTGCCATGACTCCTCCTGTACTTGGGAGCGTAAATGATTTTATACTATCCGCTGGCCCGGATAGTATCCTTCCCATTGTATTGAAGAGGTGTTTTTAAACGCTGGCAAGATCATTACGTAAGTTTTTTCAATTGTCCTACTTTTCTGGTCTCATTCCAAGTGAATCGAAAACAGCATTTGGTCGGCCTGTCTCTTAAAGAAAGGGAATTTTCTTACATGGTCATGGAACGAAAGCTTCTCAATGACCAGTAGAATGGCTTACGAAGCAACAGATCCACTGGTGATTTGATGGCATATTTTACTGAACACTGAACAGTGGCACAACATTATGGAACAAGTAAGATTATTGCACTTAGCAAAGGGTGGGCCAAATACAAGTTTCTTTTTGAAAATGCAATAAAATGAACAAAATTAAAATTTTTTCATGTATTATGGAACACAACGTCGTTCAAGTGGCTGCCTTGGCTGGAGTCAATTTGACCTTGTAAGGGAATAATCCGAGAACTTTGTGTAGAACTATCCTCAAGCTAGTACGTGCAATGTTGAGCTGTTAAGATTGATGGCGAGTTGATGTTCGTTAATTGACTCTTACACCCTCAGCCACATTCTCATCTGTCCGCACCGTACGACGACGGGAACCATAAGTGCTGTCCACTAGCATACCAGTCTGACGAACTTACTGCACTAACTTGCGTACAGCAGGTGCGGTGAATGCTTCATTTCGGCCAAAACGTCTTTTAAAGATACGCACTGTTTGGGCTACAGAGCACTTACTTTAGAAATAATATTTCAACATTTCTCAACGTTGTTTAAGCGTAAGGCGACTCATTTTGTTCCGCGTACGTACAATACTGACTTTCTGTCAAGATTTCCAGAGGGAAGCAGCTTTCGGTTTCAAAATAACCTATTTAAAAAGGATTTACTAGATGGCCCACCTTGTGTTTCCAGGGCAATTTAAAGCGTTTGGCATCAAGCGCTTTCATCGAAAATGCTTGCATTTGGTATTGATGAATCCCTTCTTGGATAGATTAGAAACTATTTTTAGAACCAATCCATACAAGTTGTATTGGAAGGTTTTAAGTCTGAAATTCATGAAACAAATGCTGGAGTGCCACAGGGCTCCGTTTTGTCTCCGAATGTTTTTCTCAAATTTTGCACCCCTTTTCGTCTGGCTCTAATCTATAAGTCCTATATTCGTCTAAACCTCGAGTACAATTCCCATATTTGGGCAGGTGTTCCAGTAACTCACTTGAGTCCCTTTTATAGAATCCTGAAAAGAGCTTTAAAAATAATATATGATAAAAGTATAACACAACAGAAACATTTGAATCTCTTCGATGTTTTTGTCTTTCATTATTTTACCGTTATTTTTATAAACAGTGTTCTAGTCGAATAGCCAGATGCATTGCTCATTTAAACAATTCAACAATAATACTTCGGCTTCGCGATTATACATCAGTTTTACCCTTAAGTCCAACTTCGGATATTCTGCTAAATTCAGATATTCTTTCCTTAGCCGCACCACACGAATGTGGAATGCCTTACCCAACTCTATATTTTCCTGCCATGACGATATTTAGACATTCAAAACCAATGGCATCGGTATCTCTTTTTAAATCCTCTCCAAACGCTCGCAATATGCCCAAACATTCTAAGGGCATAGTCATAGTCCCTTATTATTTTTTTTGAGCTCATTTCGCTTAGCCTTTTCGTCCTTGACAGCCAACCTCAATTATTAGAAGCGCTAAGCCCAAATTTCTTGAGCCATCCAAAACAATAATTATTGTAAGCGACCCAATGCGATGTCTTTCCAAGAACCAAACTATAGCTTTAATCTGATAACAGTGATGTGTGTGCTCCCGATGCGATGCTTGAATCTCTGACAACAGATTCATCAAATCGATGAAATCGAATTTGTTTCGCATTTACTGCTGATTCTTTTGAAAAAGTTTCAATTTCCGATTTCCTTTGTCTGGCCATGTCAGTCTTTGTGTGGGAGTTCTGCAACGCTCAATCTATGAATACCCTACCCAGCTCATGATTCCAAGTAAACCATCAAGTTCCAATAAAAATTTCATTGATCTCTTTTGATAAAAAAAAAACAATAAATTAATCTTGGAGATCCTAAAAAGAGCTCTTGACGTAGCGGGGGTCTGAGATGAGCTGTGATGTGGGAAATGATTGATGACCACACCCCTGGGCACATGTTATTGTTTTTCCCCTAACTTGTTCCTTCCATCTGCACTGTGATGTGATGTGTGCTTTGTTTTTTTGGGTCACAACATTGATTCACAGGTCTATTGTGCTTGTGTTGGCCTGACACGCGGATATTTCATACACATATGACGTCATATCTATTGAAATCGAATTACTTGCTGTTCCTTCAGGGAAGATGATAAATGGTCGATGAGTTCGAGTTGTTTTCCAGTCGAGTTCTTTCTATTTTCAACTCACAAAAATTATACTGTTACAAGGACATAATATCACATCATCGCGACTATTAATCACTCCCTTCAATAACTTGACATATAAATAGCAATTGGTTGGTGGACCCCAATTATTACCCAGGGACGGGGAATCCCACAAAATTTAATTACTTTTAGTGTAGGCATATAAGATTATTACTAGCTAGCTTCCTCTAAATACTCCCTTCTTCAGTCTTCACGCATAAATGCAACTCTTTCATTGGGAACGTGACTTTTCAATTTTTGGGGAACAAACAGCTGAAAAGGGTACTCCGGCTCTTGCCACCACCGCCGCCACCGTGCGGACGGATTGGATTGGATATACTTGTTCGATATTTCCGTAAAACATAGAGGTGTCAGAATGTTTTGATAACTGTTGGATGCGAGAAGATCAAAGAGAAATTCAAAACTAATTAAACATGACGATGAGAAATGTAAGGGGATGTTATGCGTGTGGAGAGACTTCCATGTCGGAGCCCAGTGGCGGACTTAGTGAGAATTAATTATGGAATTTTCTAAAATTTAAAATCACATTGAAGTTCCAAAATTTAAAGCATTTTTAAAGGGCGTTTGATGAAGGACAAAAATAAAGATCGATCGACTTCAGTGATTTGAAAACTTAGTAGCTCGTATGTTCAACGAAAGGACATAGTCTAGGAGAATGAGCAAAGAGAACAGTTCCAGACTTTGGTGAAAACTCTCATACAAAATGTCAAAGGTGCAGTCACAGTGATACATGCATCCAGGCAATCATTTTTGTTCCGAATAAAGTTTAGTTTAATAACATAAAAATCCATTTTTAATTAAATAGGTTACACTTAGTCCAACCACCTTGATAAACTGCTTACCTTCTTAATGGATTTCCTTCAAACTCTATTCAATCGAACAGGAGCTACAAAAGTGCTCGGAAGAGCTAAAAGATGGATATATGCCCCTAAGTAGGTAATACTGACGATAACGAGGGTCGGTGACTCCATTAGTCGATTTGATATCATTATTCGTTTTGCATGTGGAAGAAAGTGGTAAGAGATTGTAGTTGTGGAACATAATCCTAGAGGACCGTCCTTAAGACTTTGAGCTCGACAGCAATATGTAATCCTGTGAGGAATCAGTGGGTTACATATTAAGATGCGACGATACCAGTGGGCATCTGCCTGCTATCTTCTGTTTGCATCAGATCACTCATGAAAGTGGTCATCTGCTCTTGAAACGAACATCGTGTTATGATGTCTGTTTTATAATCGATTCGGAAGCAGATCTTAGAATTCCCACTCAATTGAATTGCCATTCGCACCTGGTACTATCCACATTGTGCCGTACTAGGCAGTTTTCATGAACAGTTCTGATGCTCTTCACTATTAAAACGAAAGTACCGCCCTTCACTCAACCTCGACTTAATGACCAAACTCTATCCTCGTCTTCCAGGGGCCTATTGCACCATCTTACGCTAGACTTTACATATCAAATATCTTGCAGTGCGTTAAGGACTAAAATAAATAGATTGTTGGCTTGCTAACTTTTTTTTGAACTCCTACTGTGGGCATCAGTAGCTTTGTTGTCCTTGTAGTAGCTTTTGATCATATGTCGTTATGCCTGGGCTCGCGACAGAGTTGAGTGCATGTACTCGTATATCATTTACGTACACTCCCCATTAATGTAAATTTTTCTTTTGTGGTATTGGGCTTGCCTCCATCTGGATTCGTTGGGAGGTTCAGGTATTCCTTCGAGGAGCACAGTAGGCAGGTTTGTGTTTGTGCTTATGAGTGTGCATATCTAGCTATTGACTTCTGCCTCGATGGTCGGGTGTGTTTATCCGAGGATGCTAGGCCTCGAAAATTGAGGCGTTCATCTAGCAGTGACTTTCACGGTCGCGAAGCTTCATTCTATTCTGGATATATTCTGGTACCACGGGAGATAGGTGCATGGCCCCTCTAACTACCTATAAGGTAGACCGCCTTGTGGTAGTATCGAGGTTACTGTGGTTGCCCCAAAATCGCGGTTACAATTGGCGTCCAAGATTTATCTCGGATGCAAAAGGCGTTAGAAAGGCCTAGCTCCCCAGCAAGGGATGTGGAAATGCCTTAACATGTTCGCAAAATTGCCATGGTGTTATGCTATCTCAAGGTGGTGGTCAGCGCTTAATCTGACTCCGCTAGTGTGGCAAGGCCCGCCGTGGAGTTAAAATTTAGTTGGCAAGTGTCCACGCTAAACGTAATTAAAACTTAATTTCTGTGATGCGGCACTTCGACACAACGAGCCTTACTTATGGCTCAAAGATGGAGTGTGCTGTCCGTTCGCGAATTTTGTCTTATTATTTTTGGCTCTCTTTTAAACTTAAGGCAACTGCTAGTATGGGAAGCATGCAAGATACTTAAACTAGATCAAAATCGAAACCAAAAACATCCAGGTGGCTGTCAAAGCCATTGATTCGGTTTTTTCATCATTTTTTTTTGGTTTTGGTCCAGCAATGATAAGATGAACTTGCGAGCTTGAACATATATTTCAATGTCACTCTGGGTTCTGAGTCACAAGGAATTAGTGGAAAATGAACGGTCTGACGAGATAGCCAAGCAAGTAACAGCCCTTCATAGCTCACTTGCGCTCATCTTGGTGTCATGGAGGGCTAAATCATCTCAATCTTACTCACAGAATCCAAACGTAAATTTAACAGTTTAACCAACTATATTTTATCTAGAAAGATGTGGTCCACTTATAATAAGTCCGGAACAAACGACATAATTTGCAGATCCAAGCATTGAACGGGTAGTTACTACAGATGTACTGAACACTGGCCAATAGTGAACATGTAGCGAAAAAATAATGGGGATCAGCAGGAAAAGGAAACAGTCATTTATTTCCTCCGTAAATGTGGTAAATCTGGTCAGACTGAGAGATCAACTATTCTGAAAGTTATTCCTCGAAGATCTTAACGAACTATCTGAACTGAGGATCAAAGACTTGATGTCTATTCTTAATACGCCGTAGTGGCTCTGAGACGAGCCTCGAAAACTTCTGTAACTGGTAGATACTCCTCAATCTTAAGGCCACAACCTAGCGAACCGAGCCGACGGGAGCCGACCTTTGAGATAATATATAATTTTATGGATAAAGAGTTGGGAAGAGACATCCTTTAAAATTTACCTTCAGCTAAGGAACCGGAAGATCTTCCAGTTTTTAAAACATAATTATTGTCAGTTTTCCATCCAGCCCTGGATTTATTTTGGAGTGTTGATACTCTTTGCATAAACAACGAGCAATCGCACGTCACGAGATCTAAACTGTTCCAGGTTGCTATTCTCGTAGCCCGATAAATGTGTTGTTAGCAGATATTGGCAGATATTGAAGATTGCCCGTGTCATTTCATTGATCTTACAAAGGTCTTGCTACCACCAACAAGAGACCGTAGTAGCTGTTTCAAAGGAGTTCAGCTTTTACTCGTGATCTTTAATCCAGTCTGGAATCAGTTTCGGTATATTGCGGAGTTTAGAATTAACATAACTTCTTCCTGTAAATTCTAAAATAAGGAGGAGTTTTAGTCTCGTAACTTAAGTCAAAAAAAAAACCATCTGCCTGCGGCCCTAATTCGAACTTATCTCAGCCGGTTACTCAAATATTCATTTTAGGAACAGTATATTAACTTTATTAGAAAATTATTCAACTTGGAGCCCCCTGAAACCTGACGCCCTAACTAAAGCATTCAGTCCCCTTATGCGTAGTAAATTCAGCAGTAGACAACGACCAAATAACGACTTTGTGGCCATGATAATAATTCAGTTCGGTGTTATAAATTAAAAATGAAAAAAAAAACAGAACACAGCGAAGGCAATCAAAATGTTTAATCTGACGAGTAATGAGAAACAAAATGTTGATTCATGTTTTCCCAGTCTGTGTTTTATTAATTACAGTTTATCCAAATGTTCGTTTTGTATATGCATATGACGTGACATTTAGTTTTAAGTGATTTAAGCGTCATTGGTTAGAATAATTTAATTATTGAATAAAATTGTATCAGTTGATAGATACAGGAATGATATATAATGCAGAGTGTTAAATTGACTTGTACTTAGGGACTTCACAGAATGTTGGAGTTTTTCAAAGAAGAGAGTAGGTACACACGAAGGAAAAGTTGTAGTCTTAGATTCCATAAATAACCAAGGATAGGTAAACTTATGTTTGTTTAGGCGAGTTTTTAAATTTTTTTTATAATTTTCACGCACTTAAGGGATTATGACTACCCTTAAAATGTTTGAGCACAGTGCGAGCGTTTTAGGAAAGTAGGAGAGGATTTAAAAGGAGATACCGATGCACATTGGTTTTGAATGTCTGAATATTATAATGGGAGAGAAATATTCAGTTGCGAGCGGTGTGAACAAATTAACTTTTTGGATAAAGTTATTGCGAAACGCTTTTATGAAAAAAACTATGAAAATTAAATATAATAAGTTATATTTTCACAACTCATGTTTCTAGCTCAAATTGACGGTCAGCCATCAGACGAATAGGGGGAACAACATGTAGCATACGAAAACATGCACGTGCCGTAACTATTCGGGACTGGTGGAAGTGTGATCATAGCCTCTCCGCGGCGGCCGCTAGAAACAAGCCTTTTAAAAAAGGTTTGGCTAATATGATCAGGCTGGTTCCTCAGGTTGGCGACAGGTTAATTCCCTGTCCCGTAAAACTAAAAGAATTACGAGACCGACAACAAGCCTCGGAAACGGACTGATCTCACGACGACAACCCACGCAAAGAAAAAGGAAAAACGATTTACGAATTTTCTTATGGAACGTACGATCGCTCTATAGAGCTCGAGCTGCTCAGCAGCTAGCCGATGCCCTGTCAAAGTATAAAGCTGACATAACAGCTCTTCAAGAAATCAGATGGACAGGGAATGGTGTTTTACAGAAGAAAGAATATGACATATACTACAGCTGTCATACAAAACACCATGTGCTCGGGGTAGGCTTCCTAGTCAGCGAAAAAATGAAGTCTACTATCATCGGCTTTAACGCTATAAGCGAAAGGCTATGCACCCTTCGCGTGCGAGGCAAATTTACGAACATCAGCCTCATTAACGTTCACGGACCTACGGAGGAGTCCTCAGACGAAGAAAAAGAGACTTACTACGAACAAGTCGAGAGGGCCCTCAATGCCTGTCCAAGGTATGATGTTAAAATCATCCTTGGGGATTTGAACGCAAAAATAGGTCGGGAGCCGGTATTCAGGCATTACGCAGGCACCCATAGTTTGCATGAGAACACTAATGACAATGGACTTCGAGTCTTAGAATTGGCAGCATCGAAAAACATGGTCGTTGCGAGTACCAGGTTCCCGCGTAAAGATATCTACAAAGCCACCTGGGTATCACCTGATGGAGTCACTCGTAACCAAATAGACCACGTGTTGATAGACCGTCGCCACTACTCGAACTTGATGACGGTACGAACGTACCGAGGTGCCAATATCGACTCGGATCACTATCTTGTTGGTATGGTTTTCCGAGGGCGGATTGCCTTGCGAAGACGCATTGCATCCGCCGATCAGGTTCGAATCAACACGGCTGCCCTGCGCTATGAAAACACCAGTAACACCTTTGGTAATGCGTTAGGACTCGCCCTAGAAACACCTGACTTAGGGAGAGTAAGTCCTGGAGCCAGTATGCTGGGCATAAATGAGAAGTGGGCACGCCTTAAGAATACTGTCATTAGTACTGCCAACTCCATCTTAGGCAGCAGTCGTAAAAATCGGAACGACTGGTTTGATGATGAATGCAAGCTAGCGACTGAACGTAAGAATGTTGCGTACCGAGCAATGCAACAATCTCATAGAACGCGGGCACGCGAAGAGGAATATAAAGAGCTCAGAAGAACAGAAAAACGGCTTCACAGACAAAAGAAATCAGCCTGGGAGAAGAACCTAATCTGTGAAATAGAAAATAGCCGAGAGCGAGGTCCGCACCAGGCGCGGAAGTTCTACCAATCCGTCCGAAACATGACGCAGTACACACCACGCTGCACATACTGCAAGGACGGAGAGGGAAATCTGATCACCGATCCTGAAAGCATACTGGAGCGATGGGAAGTGTACTTTAATGAATTGCTAAATGGTCAGCTCACTGCAGAAGTGGAGGCTCCACTACTTCAAGAAGAATACCCTATGTTGCCGCCACCAAGCATAGAAGAGGTTGAGAAGGCTATAGGCCGGCTTAAACAGAATAAATCCCCGGGAGCCGATGGCATACCAGCCGAATTATTTCATCACGGCGGGCCAGCCTTACGTCAAGCAATTCATGATATTATAGTGCACGTATGGGAGCAGGAAGAAATGCCAGAAGACTGGCGAAAAGGCATAATATGCCCCATACATAAGAAGGGAGATGTCACAACGTGCAGCAATTATAGAGGTATCACGTTGTTGAGTATCGCCTATAAGATACTCTCCTCTATCCTACAAGACCGGATAACCCCATACGCTAAAACCGTCATCGAACAATATCAGTGTGGTTTCATTCCAGGCAAATCAACAACTGATCAGATCTTTACCCTTAGGCAGGCGATGGAAAAATGTCTAGAATTTAACATTCCAACATACCATCTGTTTATAGACTTTAAGGCCGCCTATGATAGCATAGCCAGGGTAGAACTTTACAAAGCCATGAGAGAATTCGGCATCCCAAATAAATTGACAAGACTATGTAGGTTGACCATGACCAACGTAACAAGCCAAGTAAAAATAGCCGGATTGCTATCCAGACCAATCAAAATCTTTAATGGACTCCGACAAGGGGACGGTTTGGCCTGCCTCCTCTTCAACCTGGCGTTGGAGAAAGCAATCCGTGACTCTGGCACGGCAACAAGAGGGACCATCGTCAACAGGTCCAGCCAGTTACTAGCTTACGCAGACGACATTGACATCATCGGAAGAACCGAACAAGCTGTACACGATTCCTTCATCCAGATCGAGCAGGCGGCACAAAATCTGGGGCTGCACATTAGTGAAGGTAAAACAAAGTACATGGTGGCGTCGAATGCGAGAGGAACAGTTGGTCAAACAATCAAGGTAGCGGAGCACGAATTTGAAGTGGTGCAATCCTTTAAATACCTTGGGTCAATAGTAGCAGCCGATAACAATATAGAAGAAGAAATACGCGGGCGGCTTCTCAAATCCAACAGAGCCTACTACAGTCTGTCAAAGCTCTTCAAATCCAGAAATCTCACCATAACTTCAAAACTGCTGCTGTACAGGACCATGGTCCTGCCAGTACTCACATATGGATCCGAGACTTGGGTGCTTAGCAAAAGGCACTCCGACCTCTTAGCTGCGTTCGAGAGAAAAGTCTTAAGGAGAATTGTTGGCCCCATATGTGAGGAAGGACGATTCCGGAGACGGTACAATCATGAACTGTACGCAATCTACCTAGAAGCAGATATCGTGACAAAAATTAAGCTTGGTAGACTCCGGTGGGCAGGGCACCTAGCTCGCATGAGCGAAGAGGAACCTGCTCGGAAAGTTCTTTGTGGTACATTCTATGGTAGACGACAGCGTGGTAGACCATGCTTGCGCTGGAGAGATGGCGTAGACCAGGACGCCCGAAGCCTTGGGGTGCGCAACTGGATGGCGTCGGCTAGAGACCGGGATAGGTGGAGAGACTTGTTGAAAGAGGCCAGGACCGGAACCCGGTTGTCGAGCCGATGATGATGATGAAGTTATATTTTAATAAGTGAATTTTTCGGATTGATTTTTCAACTTGGTCAGTGCTTATTTTTGAAGGTGCAAGAGTTCCAACCCAATCAATATTTCTTCACCCATTGCTGACCTCAATCAAGTTCTTAAAGACCCAATGTTTAAAAAGATATTTCTGCGGTGGCAATACCAACATTAACCGAAATGTCTCTAAGATTTTTATAAGTATTCGGACCATGAATTTGAGGAAACATAGGTAACCCAATCGTAAAAGACTTCTAACACAGGCTTTGAGGAGTCAATTTTTGTTCTTCTGCTTAACATATTCATTTTACCAAATTCGAAAACTGTAGATAGTCTGAGCTAATTTATCCAATACTTCCACTTCCATGTTAGATTCTACGATAGCTTTTATCTGCTTAAGGTCATCTGATGAGTCGATTTTAATACATATAATGTATGTACCTACAAAATCAAAGAAAATAGTTTCATAAGACTTCTAGTGAAATACAAGATCTTATCGCTTAAGACATTATTCAATAAAGGCTTGAGAATACTTCTTTGAGAAATCACTAAAAATTTATAAACTCTTAATTAGATGCTTGTGATATACTCGACTAGACTTTAAACCTCCTTTTTTTTTTAACTTGCGATATGACCCTTAAGGCATATGAAAACCATTGTGCATTTGGAACGTAGATCCTTAACTTCCAAGAATCAAGCAAATCGCTTTAGCGCCTTAGACTAAAGCTCAATATTCAGAAATAAAATAAAAGGAATTTCGGGACCCATTTTTGCGCATTCATTTTCATCGAGATGTCGAGGTTGATCAAAATCCAAAGTTTGATTTGTTTTCCAAATGCAAATCTTGCCGTATAGTACTTATCTCGTAAGGGAATCAAAATTAATTAAAGGCCAACTTCTCGGAGAGAGCCTAAGCCTAGTAACTAATAACTTTCAACGAATTCCGAGTGCGTTATGACAGTAATGGAAAGGAATTACAATTTTCTGCCTGGTCCGAACGACTAATATTGGAAGCACTTTTCATGAAAAGAGATACTCTTGATACTCATAAGCTTCGAGTACTTGGATTACCTTCGCCACTAATGAAAATATTATTTTCTTTTCTCTCTTTCAGGAAATTCTTTGGTCAGCTAGACAGCTGCAAGTCTTCAATTAAATCCCTCAAAGCCGAAGTCGTCCAAGGATCGAGGGTGGGTCCCTTCCTATATAGCCTGATGACATCTGTTCAACCCATGCCAACTGATTGCGAGAATCTTCTTTTTGCTGACGACTCACTGACCTACGCCTCATCGATAGCGCCAACAATTGCAGCTCGGAGATTGCAAGCTCACGTCTCCAGACTCTACGAGTATTACACAAAGTGGGGCATCCGAATCAACACTGCCAAATCTGGAGCTTGTGTGTTTCAGGAGATCCTCCACCAATGGCAGCCGCTGTCGTTCTGCAGGCACTTGCAGAAATCTGACCCTGAAGCTCCCCGATGGAAATGTATGAGTCCACTTCAACGGGCTAGGCTGTTCAAATTCAACCCTCGCTCAAGGCAGGTACTAAAGAAGGCCAACTTTGCGTTTTATCGCTTGCACCCATTGCTAGCCAGAAGAACCGGACTAAGCCAGCCAGTGAAACTACTTATGTATATACAAGCAGCTAATCAGACCTGTCATCAGTTATAATTTTCCTGCATGGTACACCATTTCGAAGACAGCAATGCAGAAGCTCCAACTATTCGAAAGGAAAATTCTGAGGAAAAGCACCGGGCTGACCTTCGATCGACAGCGGCAGAAGCACTACAGCAATGAAAGAATCTACGAGAAGCCAAGATCAAGCCACTGTACCAGTTTCTCAAGCAATTGGCAAAGAAGCTTATTTATAAAACCGCCAACCACCCTAACCCGCTGATGAGAAGGATGACCACCCAGGAACGACATCCAGAACCTAGATACCTTAGTGCTTTGGATATGATAGAAAGGATCCCAACCGACAACGAAGATGCAGTTCGATTTTATTTTTTGAAGAATAAAAAGAAGAAGAGGAATAAAAAGAAGAAGCTTCAATCTTAAATTGATGTTTAAAACAAGTCTGTTGATGAACTTGAATTACAAAAAATTGGCAATCCTTTCCTCGAATATATTGAGTTTTTGTTTTTGCGTAGCTGAAGGAATCTTATTTAGTTGCTCGTACCTCCAAGATCAATCTCTTATTTGTAAGAGTTGATTCAATAAAATGTACCCTGTTTCATGGCTTCTGTAAAAAAAAGTCGCTTCTTCGACAAGTCGCAAAAGTAACCAGCAACTCAGTATCCGATGCAAACTCAAAACTTCAGATAAAGATGTGCGAATATTCCCATGTTTCGGCATCGGCATATCAGAGAACTAATTCCAAAAATACGACCCAAGCCAACTGGCTTTCGAGACCCACATATAGTCCCGAGGCTCAGGAATCATAGCCAAGAGTCTATTGAACTAATTAAAAATTCACTTTTTTAACACCATACTATCTTAATAAAATTGCCTTTTTATTATCAAACTTGTTAAATTTTTAATTTTTCGTGTAATATATTTCAAAATTGTATTATGGATCTTGTCCCGATTGTTGGCCCACGTAAGTATTCCCGATTCTAACCGTTTACGTGTTTAAATACTTACTTACTTACTTATCTGGCTCCCGATCTATGGAGGCTCTCTGTCTGAGATATTGCGGTCATGTTTTTTTTTGAAAAGCTACGAGTACATTTACTACCTCTGCTACATAAAGTAGGTAGTAAACGCAGTTGAATGTAGTTGACGTAGTAAATGTAGTAGATATTTGTAGTTAACTGTCAAAATTCACAAATTCATTTTAAATTCTCATAATTTTAGAAGTGTTTCCGACTTTCTTCAGTGCAGCTTTCAGAATTGTGATTTAAATAAAAAGATTAAAACATATTAGAAAAAAAGTATTAAATAAAACATGGAGCTCTTGCGCCTGAAATCGCCTGGTCCCTGTAGCGGAGGTTCGGTCTTCCCTGTATCCCTGTCATCTCGAACCTAGGGGCTGGGATTCGAAGATTTTCTTGGCTGGAGCGTTCTTGTCCATTCGCTCGATGTGACCGAGTCAGTGTAGTCGACGTGTTTTGGCTCTTTGTACTACATCTACATCTTGGTACCAGCTCGTAAGCTCGTATAATTCACGATTGAATCTTGTCACGGTAAGAAATCGCCGTGACAAAAACTATTCTTTTTGGCATTCCCAATCCTTGTTCCCACCTTTTTATTCTTTTCATACAGGTGTTTCCTTCAAAATACTGGGAGAGAGTAGGGCTACCATGGTCCATCAGCCATTGGTACACTCTCTCAGTACTTTGAAGAAACAAGATGGATGACACTTAGTGGCCCTTAAAGTGGTCACAACCTAACGTGGATAAGAAATCGACCGACGTTCAACAACCTCGATCTGATCCCAATAGAAATGAAAACGAGAGTGGATTGCAACATACTGGATGATATTCGCGTACATAATGGCTAAACGCCCACCCTAATTGTGTTATTGGTTGTAAAAGATGGAACGCTAACGGGAAGTCCCTTTAGGTGAACCCCAAATCTGCGCAAAAGTCAAACGAAGTAGAGTATCCGCGAAATAAAATATTATTGCCTATCTCGCCTTCCTCATTTTAGTTTTGAGATGGTCCTCCACAAAGTTTCCCCAAACAACTACCTAAATCTAAATTCGAGGGGGAAAATGCACGGCACTTGTGAAAATCCTCTTTTAATTCCGAAAGTTTTCTTTTTTAGTTTGTAGAAAAAAAAATCGGTCAGACAGCTGAATGCGTTCATCGGATTCGCCACTCCTGGATGGAAAACCAAGGGTCGGCGAATTCCATGATGACTGGCCAAAATTGTGGGTTTTTAAAGTGCGAGTAGGAAGGCCGCTGAGTTTCAACTGCGTTTGGCTCACTCACGCAAATATGCTGAGTGTTGCTGAAAGATGACGTGACCGAAACCCACGGTCGCTCACTGGCCGAAAGCACTGGGGTCGCTGAAAAATAAGAGATCATCCAGGCACGAAAAAGTGTCTGGAAGTTCACTTTGGTTTTGATAAAGTTAGAGAGCAGAGCTCATTACCGATTAGTTAAAAAAAAACGAATATATATATAAAAAAGGAAAATTTTGGAAAAGGAAGAGGATTTTTTTTGAGATCATTTCTGGAACATTTGAGTCAAAAAAAGGCAGGACAAATTCTGGAGTGAGGAAGATTAGTGGAGACGATTTTTATTTTAGTTGCAAAAGAAAAATCGTTTGGCTTTTGCCCCCGTTCATTTCCAAAATTGCGGAACTCGCGCCCCGTTTCTTTAAAATTTTCCGTTTAAATAATTCGGGACCGAGCGTTAGCGGTTCATCTTACGTATTTTTTTTACTTTGTTCCATTTCTATTGTATGGACAGATTTTGGGTTTTTACCCTATATTTAAAGGTTTCCCAAACTGTTAAAAATTAAATATAACTTTTTTCCAACTCCCTATTTGGGATTAAAACTTAGTGTTATTATTTTCTTCATAATACTCGTAATTTTGCATCGTCGGTTTCCGCTTCAAAGGTTTGCAATTTCCTTAATTCAAAAAAAAATTGCTGGCGCCCTTTTTTTTATTTCAAATAGTGTATACGGACCTGCAATTAATATATTTATATTAATTCGATTGAGTATTCAATCGAAATCCAAAAACTTAATTCCCCACAATTAAATTAATTGGTGAACCCACCCCCGTTGAGCTAGCTGTGGTGGCAACGCCTATTGTCGCTGCTGTTACACTTTTAATTCGCCCTCCTTCGCCGACTCGAGTGACAGTTTGGCTATATCATCTCTCCCTATAAACGTTCATTTTCGTTGTCTTCGTCGCGAACGATCATCTCGTTTTCTTTTTTCTCTTTATAGTTTTTTTGATTAATTATTCGCGAATAAAAAGTGTAATAATCTTCTCCTCCAAATGTCCTCTTCGCATATAAAGGGTGGTTAAATTTAAAGGGCCGATGTTGATTTTGAATAAAACATAAATTATTTAGGAAATTATTGTCATTTCTTTTTATTATGATAATTTGGTAAGGTTCAATTATGTATGGAACAAAATATCGGCCAAATGGCCGCCGCGAACTCGGCGGCACACCTCCATCCGATGGTCCAAATTTTCGATGCCGCTGAGGCATAATTGAGGTTCTATATCGTTAATGCGCCGAATTATTTCATCCTTTAGCTCTTGAATTATTGCGGGCTTATCGACGTACACCTTTTCTTTCAAATAACCCAAAACAAAGAAGTCCAACGGTGTCAAATCACATGATCTTGGCGGCCAATTGACATCGCCACCACGTGAGATAACACGGCCATTGAATTTGTCGCGCAAAAGAGCCATTGTTTCGTTAGCTGTGTGGCAAGTGGCACCGTCCTGTTGAAACCACTATCGCGAACAGCAGCAATATTTTCTGCAGTAGGAGCATGCACTGGTGTTTTCACATCTCCTACACACAGAAAAAAAACAAGGTAAAATCAACAAAAACAATGTTGATTCAACATATTTTGCCAATGTTTTTGCTTCATCGAGCATTCGTATTATTTTAACATGATTTTTGTATAAGGGAAATTAATATTAGATCATGTTAAAATGAGAACGTTTTTATAGTTAAATCAATATGTTTTCATTTTGAAATAAGTAGACAAAACCTGCAAATTAAAATGAATTTCATACCAAATGAATGCTGAATCACTATGATTTCAGGTTGAATTTCAACGATCATCATGTTGAATCATGATGATAATCATATTGAATTACCATGGTCACTATATTAAATCACTTCGATCATCATGTTAAAATCATTATAATCATGTTAAATCATTACTAACATCATATTAAATCACTATGATCATCATATTGGTTTACCATGGTCGTCATGTTGAATCACGATGATCACCATGTTAAATTACCATAATCATCATTTTGAATCGCGATGATCATCATTATGAATCGACATGATCAACATGTTAAATCACGACGAAAATCATGTTGAATCACGATGACCATCAAATGGAATCACCACGATCATCAAGTTGGTTCACGATGATCATCATATTGAATCGCGATTATCTTCATGTTGAAGTACCATGATCATCATTTTAATCCTGCAAAAAAATTTAATTTCCTTGGCAAAAAAGAAAAACAATTTAAAATCAGTGTTTAATTTCATGTTTTATTTTAATAAAAATAGTTCAATAATACAACACTGAAATTATCAATGATAAATAAATAATTTATGATATATTTTTGTTAAATGTAATTTCCATTATTAATTATATAAACAAAAAATAGGCTTGAAAAATCTTTCATATATGAAGTTTGACTTCACATCATAAAACATACTTAAAGTTACATCGAGCAAAATAGTTAATGTTGGAGTGGTAATAGAAATAAGATTTCTAAACTCTTGCCATTTACTTGAAAGCAAATGTCCTTTATTTGGATGCAGCAATTCGAAGTCTAGATTGACCTTAAGGAAATAATTAATAACATTAAAAACGAAGAAAATATAATTTTCAAAAATACCATACTCAATAATTGAGTACAGCGACCGGTAACGATTAATAATTGTTTTAAATACTGTTAAAAATTTGTTACATTAATTTTTTCTTTTCTTATCAAAATCTAAATAAAAAGGAGTGCAGTTTATTTTAAGTTTTTTTTTTAAGTGAATAATATTAAAATAATAGAAAACTATTTTCAGTTCACGTACCAGTTGGTTACTTTTTGATTTGAATATAAAGGCCATTTACATAAAAAATCCAAATTCGTTGCTGAGGATTTGAGTTCTTTTTGTCTTGTTGTTCCCCCTCGATTTTTTGTTGCCCCACGCGGGCTGAAATAATATTCCTGAAATTAAAAAAAAAAATCAAATTTTGTATTGAAGCTTTTAGAAAAATCTTTAATCTTAAAACAATTTTAATACTCAAGGATTTAGTGCTTAGGTATTAAAAACATATTTATAATATAACATTAGAATTTCATAAGATAGAAAATGCTTACCTAAGTTTCAGCTGGAAAAAGCTCCCTTAGTTCATCCAAAATCATAGGGACATTTTTGAGCGCTTTGAAACTCTCTGATAAAGTAAGTTTCAGTTTCTGAGTTTGTAAATAAAACAAAAATGTAAGAAAATACTTAATGACGTATTTATACCAATGCTTACCTTAGACAACTTTGAGCTCCCGACTTTCGGACTTGACATTTAAGTTGACGTTGTCGAGGCTATACTGAATTGGCTTCCTAGCCAAGAAACTACTTTATTGGCAATTGATTGTGACAAGGTATCGTCGTCATCTCCAAACTTAAAAATAAATAAACCATAAATTACTACTATTATTAAGAAAATATACAAGTTAATATACTTCAGTTTTCATCCAATGAAAAAGTGTTTCCCGAAAACGAGCCCGTATCCCGATTGGTTTTATAGGTTCTTGTATATCCTCCTTCGACTGAAATCTTAAGATTTCATAATCTATTTCAGCTTCTACAACAGAAAACGTAAAAAAAATTATTACCTTTTTTCGGTAATCAGAACATTTATATCCGTTGGCCTTGGTGTCTGTCAGGGAGGGACAGATCAATTAAAACTGACATTTTAATTACAAAGTCATTAAAGTGCGAAATGGATCAACTCCTTTCTTCCTACGGCCTACGGAGATAAACGTTACATATTCTTATTTGATTGTTAATTCGCTAAAAACTTGCATTCACATTTTTTGATTCCCATGATAATTTACGTAGTTTCTAATTGGGACCTTCGTATAAGTATCGATTTCTTGAATTCCATATGAATTTTACATGAAATGTAAATCGATACGAAGCTCCCAGTTGGAATCTTCTTGAACGATTTGTATGATTCAAACGTTTCTTAGTTTGAATTAACATCTTCTAAGTAATTCTAAGGTCCGTTTTCAGTTCGGTCAAAAATTTCAATTTTTTGCCTTCTAGGACGAATTTAAAGATTTTCATGTTAAATTCATATGGAATTCAAGAAAACACCCAGTTCGTAATCGCAGGCTTTATTTGGATGATTTACATGGTTTTGAATTCCAATTCTAGCCAAATGAATTCCTAAAACTCAGAATCATTTGAAGTACCAAATGAATCAAGTAGCTTGGAAATGACACCATGGTTTATCTATCATTTTCACGAATTTCATAAAAATATCATGATTTTCTTGAAAGTGATCGTAAACTATGCTGTCATTTCTTAATTCGGAATTCGGATGACTGAAAATTTTTTGAATCCCAATCTGAGTTCTCTGAATTATCCCGAAACTTATCTTCAACTTTAACAAATCGACGGTTAACTATGAATATCTCCTATGTCGCATTTTGTAAACTTTACAGGGGACACACAAAACTGATTATAGTCTCAAAATTAAAACGTATAATAATAAAATTTTATGCATAATTATCAGTTTTGAATATCTATGATGTGTAATAGTTGAAATTTTAAAAATTCAGCGAAGCAGATGGAAATTATTAACGAAATTTCATCAGAAAGTGAATTTTACAAAAATCTATGTTAGGAGGTATTCATAGTTAACCGTCGAAATATTTCATTAATAAAATAACCTCTACAGTAAAAGCTTAAAATTGAAAAATGTTAAACCTATTCAATTACGGGCCAAGAATTTTGCTTGAATTCTGCTTTATGGGTGTTTTTTCTACTCCCGGCTGAAGAATTTGGCCTATAGATAATAAATATAATATATATATAACATATTATGTGTTTGTCATTAAAGAGATATTTTCTTACTAGCAGCAATAACACTTATACATTTTAATAAAAAAATCTTTGGAGAACGAGCCAAAAGAAATTTCAGACCTTGGACAAGTTCGTCCTTGGAAGATGAAAAATTTATATTGCTGCTTGTAAGAACAAATCTCTAGGATGACAAAAAGATATGTTTGATCCTTTGCGACCAAATTATTCAGCAGGGGATTGCAAAAACAAAAAATACAATGCGCAACAACTTCTAAATGATGACTGCCACTGCCAAACAGCCATTCACAAAAGCCACACAATTAAGTTTTTTCGGTCAAACCGGACAATCACGAATACATATATAGTTTATCCCAATTCCCTGCCCGTTAAATGCGGTACGTCTAGGCTTGAGACTGCGAGTTGGAAAACAAATATGTAAATGGTCGCAAATACTCACCAATTAGGAAAATTTTTTGCTTCAGTTAGGTTAAATTTTTGTAAAAAGTCATCCAATTTTTGTTTGTTGCTGTCCGGAATATTTAGCACAATGTTACCCTCGTGATCAGTAGAAAAATCGATGCACTGGGCTTCACTTATATCACATATCGATATCACTAAAACAAAACTATACATTTTTTTTATATTTTTCGTTTTAACTTCTTCTTCTTATATCACTTATTTAAACTATCTCAGCCAATAACAAAATTTTTGTCCACTTTACATAAAACTCTTAAAATGATGTTACTTGCGTCGCCACCAAAACGAAAATGATTTAACTTTTTTCGAACCAAAATATTCGTTAGGTTGGAAGTAATAACGGGATCTTTCAAGTTTTGTAGAATTCAACACGATTTCCTTTTAAATGATAAAGGTTTCATTTTGTTTTGTGAGGAATTCAAATTGATTCAATATGATTCCACGTTGATTTACAAACCACGATACAGGGTGAACCAAGAAAGGCCAACTTGTTATACTTACATCAATGGGAAGATAAAATTTATCAAGACTTAAAACGGTATTGAAAATGCATATGGTTCTATAAGAATTAGTGAAAATAACGGAAAGAGGAAATAATAAATTTTAATGTGAATTTGAGTTAATTTTGTGTATGGTTAACAAATTATTTGGTAAACGATACAAAATTATACAGGTGACTTATTAAGCTTTTTATTGGTGACAAAAAAATATAATCCATCATTACTATTGAGTTTTTTTTCTCACAATTTTTCTCATACTAATCTCCACTTTCACAAAAACTTTCCATATTATACAATCTTTATTTGCTAAGAATCATTGTATTCTAATCTCTATATGTACAAAATATTCTACCATGTTACATGATTTCACTGAAGAAGAAATAAATTTGAATTTGAAATAATCCATCCATTAAATATATATAAAACAAAAACAAACTATCAAAAAGCTTTGTCAAAATTTTTACCTTTGCTTAAAAGATTGCAAAACTACCTTTCATTTTACTCGGAGCTGCTCAAGTTTTTATTTTACAACGAATTCACTCGAGGCAGAAGTTTCATCAATTGATTTCAAGAATTTTCAGAGATTTTCCCATTTCGCTGATGTATATTTTAACATTTTGGGTCAGTAACCATTTAATGAATCAAATAAACAAAAAATTTAACGTCAAAATATATTTATTTACATCAGAATTAATGGTAAAAATTTGTCAAATTTTCTTGAAATTCCAATTTTCGCCAAACTGCCATCAGCTAATTTGCATTTTGACAGCTCTTGTTTCTCGTTTTTGTATTTTTAAGTCTGTGAGAGAACAACTTGTTCTACAAGAAATATATTGGTCTCTAGAGATCCTTTTCGGAAAATTTTCTAAATTAAATTAAGTTTTTTACTTGCGATATATGTATGTACATATTGTAGGTACGCCCCATGCAACGATTATTTAAAATCTTATTTATCTTATTTTTGATAAGAAAAATTTATAGGAATACACTAATTTGTCAAAAACAAAAGTTTTAGGTACCTGCCTGTAATAGAACTGTTTTTTTTATTTTCGACTTTCTCATTAATAGCTCTAATAATTTCAACCAAAATTCTTAAGCAGAAGCCCCCTTAAGTTTAAAAAAATATTGTGTATAAAAATATTCAAACAAATATTTTTCGTTTTTTTTTTTAAATGTTTTTGTATGAAAAATCAATACCTTAAAAACGTGTGAAAAATTATTTTTTTAAATTATTTCCCTAAATATATACTACTAAATACTTAAAATAAACATCCCAAATTTTGTTCTTGAAAAATTTTAAAGAAATTTATTATCTAACCTATAAAAAATTACTTTAATAATAAAATGATTTTTGAACTTAAATTCATATATCTACATATGTTTAAATTCCACACTCTGAAATAGCATCAAACATATTATAGTAAATAGCCTCGGCCGAAAAAGAGCTTCAAAAAGGTTTCAGACCAAAATATTTGTTACCTTGGAAGTAATAACGGGATCTTTCAAGTTTTGTAGAATTCAACTAGAAACAATAATACTTCTACACGATTTCCTTTTAAATGATAGAGATTTCATTTTGTTTTGAAAGGAATTCAAATTGATTCAATATGATTCCACGTTGATTTACAAGCCACGATGCAGGGTGAACCAAGAAAGGCCAACTTGTTCTACTTAAATCAATGGGAAGGTAATTTATCAAGACTTAAAATGGTAATGGTAAATGCATATGGTTCTATGTATAAGAATAAAAAATAACAGAAAGAGAAAATAATAATTGTATTTTAATGTGAATTTGAGTTAATTTTGTGTATAGTTAACAAATTATTTGATAAACGATACAAACTATCAAAGAGTTTAATCAAAATAGCTCAAAACACATAAAACCTAGCAATATCATTCTCCTGCCTCCTTTACTCTTAGGCTAACCGCGCACTAGCAATTTTTAGTTGCGAAACTGTTTGGTTACTTATATAAAACAGATGAACTGTTTGGTTGAATGTCGGTGAATTTGCAGATAATTATATGTTCAGTAAAATGGCGAACTTATTTTAGGCAATCGTTTAGTTTGTGTCAAAACACAAACTTTTTAGTTGCTCGAACCAAGCAGTTTCGCAACTAAAAATTGCTAGTGCGCGGCTAGCCTTAAGGTAAAAGCAATTAAATATTTCCAAAAAAAAAACACCGACATTTTTTCCAATTATTTGACGTTTTGGCCTATACACAGTGCGGCCGATGGCATCTTTTTGCGACCAAAAGTCCAAAATAAAAGTTTTGAGTTAGGGGTTTTTTGTCATCAGGAGACGAAAAATGTTCGTAGTAGAATCTCTTGCCGCAAATCCCCCCCATAATCTTAGCCTTTATGTGGCTGCTAAGTTAACGTAGTCACGAGTCGTTAAGATAGGCTAATGGACACTTCCATCAAAACACGTGTAAAAGTTTTTATTTCCAAGCAAATCTATTGCTATAAAATGGATTCAATAACTGCAGGTGCGTAAAATAAGTTAAGGAATTTCTGAATTTCTCAGGACTGGCTGGACTGAAACAAAAAAAACAAAGTGGGTTATTTAAAGGAAGGTTTCTTACGAGACAATTTACAACAATTTGTTTTAAAAGAAAAACAAAAAAATTGAAGCTTTGAAAAATAAATTTTGTTTGGCCATTTTTGGGTCGCCATTTTTTTTTATCATTGTTTTTTGGTCAAATTGTGGTAAATTGTCTAAGAAAACATAAAAACAATCAAGTTGCAACAAGACTTTTGAAAATCGGTTCAGTAGATCCGAAAATTAACTGTCCACAATGAGACAATGTGTTTTTTGAAGAGACAACGTTGGCGCCCTCTATAATTCGGCCAAAATTAGAAAATTAAGACAAAACAAAAATGTTCTTGTACTCTTGACGCATGTATTCATTATCTAAAAAAAAAAAACTTATGTTATTATCTAATAAAGCTTCCGAGAAAAAAATTCCCAAAAATCGTGCGTTTTTTGGCGTTCTAGACCGTACTAGTTTACAACAATATCCCTGGTATTGTATGCCCACATTAGTTCACAAACTTTTAATTCATGGCCCCGAAATAATGAAATATTCAGTATTACCTATCTGTCAATTGTCAGAAGATGCACAAGAAGCATGTAATAATTTTTTTTAAATCTATCAAGCTAATTTCGCAAGAAACCATTATCGTCAAAAGACAATGGAGGATGTTTTTAAAAGATTCCTAATTGCATCCGATCCATTCATATCTAGTTGTCGGGAATTACCTCTAAAACCACTTAAATCTTTGTCTAAGGACTGTATCAATTTGTTAGCGCCTCAACCTGTAAATAATCAAACAGAAGATGAACAACAATCTTTTGACAGCTCTTCCGCTTCTGAAACAGATACAGATGTAGATGATTGTGACTGTTACGAGATGGGCAATGAAAACTTTTTGATGTAAATATCGGATTAACTTATATATTGTTTGCTCATTATGCATTTTGTATTTCTATATTTATGATTTATAAATTACAGTGTTCGATTTCAATAAAAATATATAAATAATTTTTCCACTTTTTTTGTTATTTAATATTGCCATATAGCATTCCACCATTTTGAATTTGTTCATTTTTAATAAATTTTCAAGTATCTATACATGCCCTAATAATATCAAAAAAAAATTTTCAACCAACTATCAAAGTTATTTCATTTTTGATAAGTTTTTTCGTATGACATGACGCCATATTAGGTCGGGCATTTTGAATTTGCTGATTCTGATAACAGATTCGTAATCAGCGACCCCAAAAACCCCTATATACCAATTTGTGGATCATTCTCTACGTTTTTCGACTTTTGGCCGCACAAAGCGGCTTTCGGCCGCACTGTGCTATAGTAAAATGGTGACAAAGCTTCACTTTTAGCTCATACAAAAATGTACGAGTTGGATATCTAGTCAATACATTAAAATCTATGGTGCAAATTAAATAAAATAAGATTCAATAATGATATTACGAGTAGATTTGCTCGTTGTTTCTCGCTCCAGTGTGCTCTGTGGGGATGTCAATCAATCAATATCAGAATATTAATCATGATACGAAATGTCCAATTTAGGTGAGTTGTTTCATATCGTGCTCGAGTTCGATCTCCCATATTGGTGTAAAATGTATTTAATAGATATCAGTTTTTTGCATCTTATTCCGATAACTACTCTTTTCGATCATTTCAAGATAGTATGATAGTTTTTTGTGGATAATCAATTTATTTTTGTAAGAAGCAATCATTTATTTTATTAATGGATATTTGTTTTATATAATGTTGATTCAATATGTAATAAATAAATATTATGTAAATTCAATATAAAAAAAAATTGTTCAGGTGTATAACATGAAAATTATTTGTTTTGAAATTTCTAGCTAAGAATTATTATCCAAATCGTTTTGTTTTTATACTATTTTAATTTTAAAATAAGTTCAACATGATCTCACACATGAACTTATTCGTATCCATATGAAACCTTGATGATTTAATAATATTTCCTTTAGAACAAAAATCATATTGAATCAAAATGAAAAACGTTGTTTTAGTGTAGCCATGTTGTTTTTACATGAAAAACGCTTGTTTTAACATGAAGTACTTTTTTCTTGGAATTAATATGTTAATCATTTTATTTTTAATGTCAAAATTATTCAATCATGTTATTTCAACATGATATCACACACGAATTAATTTTTATATGAAACCTCTATGATTTAATAATATTTCCTTTAGAACAAAAATCATGTTGAATCAAAATCACAAACGTTGTTTTGGTGTATGTCCTGTTGTTTTAACATGAAAAACACTTGTTTTAATATGGAGTACTTTTATTTTTATTTTCAACACAACTTCAAAGTTAAAACAAAGTGAAAACGGTTTAATTTTAAATCAAATACCTGTTAACCTGTGTTTCAATTTTAAATTAAGAGGATTTAGTATTAAATTATTATTTTGAAATGTTAAAATAAAATGAAAACGTGTTAAAGCAAAATGAAATCCAATGATTTAAAAATTCATCTTTTTAATCGAAATTAATAATTCGTCATGTTGATTTTACATTGCGTTATTTTTCTGTGTGTACAGGCCCGGTTTGCTCAAATTTTTGCACGATTTTTCCGTTTGTACGCAGATTTGGACGATTAAATTGACCGAAAAAATCACGAAGTGCACGATATGCATTTTTATTTGAAGGCCCGTTTTCAAAATAAGCCTGAATAACTTTAACGCGTTGCTCGATTCTGTACCTTTCCATCGTTCAAATTGAGTTAGTCTGAAATTGAGAAATGTCAAATGAAGTTCAGAAAATTAACTTGACGTTAAGGTGTGGTTCACATTCAACATCGGCCCTTAAAATTTAACCACCCTTTAGGACCAAATATCCGCCGAAGAATTTTTCTCTCGAAAGCGCCTAGTATCGATTCTCCTTATTTACTTATCGTCCAGCACTCGACGCCGTAGATGGTAAAATTAGTTTTTTGTATAGAGTGCACTTTGTCTTTCGATAAAGAAGTTTTGAACCCATTTATTTGGCCAAACCGAAGTAGCAGCGGTTCGCTAGGGTAACTCTTTGTCGGATTTCCACTAAGGTGTCGTTCGTGGGATTGATGTTTGTTCCGAGGTAGGTGAACTCCTTGACTACCTCGAAATTATTACCAACAGTGACTACATTTGTCCTAGGCGATAGACAGCTGAGGCTTTGTTTGTTGATAGCACATACTCTTTTGTCCTCATTAACTTCAAGACTAACGCATTTCGCCTGTTCATCAATAGCTGTGAACGCTTCTAGCACCAGCTCGCTTGGAGCGGCTAAAGATGTCGGTGACGTCCGCATAGCCAAGCAGTTGGGAAGACTTATTGAAGATAGTGTAAACTAAGCGAACTTGTGCCAGTTGTACATCTTCTGAAAGTGGCTGCTCTTCTTTAACCGTCTTTAAGTTTTTTTATAACATCCGATCTCAAGTACGATACAATCAGAATTTTTCTTTTCTCGAACAACCCATGTATTTGTTGTTCCTATTTCTCTTTCTCCCTTTCATTTTTATCTTCCGGAAATCCTATACTTTTTTCCGAAACTTCAATCTAAAAAACACATGCTCGCAAACTCTCAGTGCCGGATTAGCCACGAAGCAAGAGTAGCAAATGCTACGGGCCCCGCGCATTTAGGGGCCCCGCGCACCAACGTTTTCTGACCATAAAAAAGTATTATTTATATATTAGATTTAGTTACAATTACTAAGAAGAAAATATTTGCACCAAAATGATCAACTAAAATTTTATTTTTCTATCTGCTGGTCATACCAAAAATCATGTTTCGCACCGCACTACACGCAAATTGGACAACGCACAGTGGTTCCACTCCCGAACAAAGGCGGCCATAATTACTAACTCACTTGATAAAATCTTAAAACGAATGGTGCTCAAATGTTTTGAGCTCTCTGATTTTGAATCTGCAATCAGTTTTAAACTATCTCGTCACGACTTTGAGATACGTTCGATAAAAGGGTTGAAGACCGGTTTAATACAGTTTTAATTAAATATAATTTTTTACTTGCGATTTATAGGTACTATAAGGCAAGTTATGCATTTGTAAAAAAAATCGAACTCGAGATTTCGATCAAAGTTGACATTACGATGATAGCGAAGACCAAAAAAGTGGGTCTCGCAATTCTGTCTGTATGTCTCTTCGACTACAGGCTAAACGGCTCAGCCGATTTTCTTTAAATTTGGTAGATATCACTTTTAATTTTTCCCCCCCACACGTTTTTTTCTTTTTTTTAAGACCAAAAATAACGGTACCTGCCATACGATTTTTTTTCGAAATTTTATAAACATTATTTTTTCTCAAAAATTGTTCGACAAATTTTAAAAATAAGAATACAAAAATATTCATTGAATTAAAGCTAGGTAATGGTTGAAAAAAATTCCGAAAAATAGTTATTGAGGGTACCCCCCATGGAACCATTTTTCGTTTGTTTTTGATTTTCTCAAAAACGGTACAACCGCTAAAGCTCCCCAAAACCATAAATAGAATTGTGTACTCAAATTTTCAAAAAAAACTGATTGGATTAAAAAAAAAACTTCAAAATTTTTTTTTCAAAACTCAATACACATATTTCGAAAACCCCATGCTAGATTTTTTTTTAAACTTGATAAATAAAAGTTTCTCAATATAATCTACAAGATGTGAGAAAAAAAATTTACTTTACCTAAAATTAAAGGTACCTACCATACAAATGCTTACAAATTTAAAAAAAAATGTTTTTCAAAAATAGTATTTTTCTCGAAAACGGCACCTAGAATTTTGATAGAATTTTTTTTCTTTCAATTAATTTTTACGATCTTTAATTTAATGAAAAAAAATTTGAAATTAAGATATTAAATAATTGATATTTTCAGAAATGATACATACTTCCTTTGTATTAAGCCACCCTGAATAATTTTTAACAAGAAGGCATCTCTTTCGGCAAGTTTTTTTTGCAGAAATACGTAAGTTTTTTACAAACTCTTGGAAATGACGTCTAATATTGAATGGGACTTATTTTTTTCGGTTCCATCAGCATTTAAACAATGCTGAAGCAGAAACATTCTCGTAAATGAGACTTTAGTTAAAAGCCCTAAACTACAAAAAATGAGACTTTAGGTGGTTCAAAGATTAATCAAAAGTGAATTCGCAAGTAATCGCATCTAAGTCAACGTGGATTAAAAAGTACATGAAATTACCTTTCAGGTAATATATAACTTTGTGGGGGCGTAACGGGGCGTAACAGTTAAAAGTTTAAAACAAACAATATTAAGCTAATTTATTTTTATTTTATTTAGTCCCAATTTATAAACTCTTATGCTTAGTCGAAAAATGAATCATAAAAAATAAAAAACAAATATCTTACCTTCCACTAATATATCCATTATAAAAAAAAAATAACGCAAACAGATGAAAAAAATTAATTAAACAAACGCAGTCGCACTTGCTCTTAGAGCACTAAAACTCAAATGCCATGTGTTTGCAATGTTATTACTCTGAAGATAAAAATCTAACGGTTTTTCTTTTTCTATTTCTAATTAGTTTGGAATATTCTCAGCTCATTTTAACCGTTTATATAATAATCGCTACAGTAATTTTTTTAGAATTTTGGCCTACGGTGGAACCACAGTGCAACGGTATGAAATGCAGGTGTTTATTGTCACCATTGATAACGTACTCACTGCTTTAGGTAAACGTATGAACAGAACAGTTATCATAAAATTGCTGGCATTTTCGGAATATTCCGAGAGCTAAAATCTTTTCCTGATTCAAAATAGCTATTTAGTCCAGTCCACAAAAATTGGCGTTTCGTCCGGGTGATCGCACATGGACTCATCAGTTGACTGTGAGGACCTTGTCAATACGCAATTTTTATTAAATTCAGTTCATCTTACATCGATTTTTTGACAAAAATCCAATGTGAACTATATCCAACCAAGATTAAAATTGTAATCATTAACGTTGGAATATTTTGCTATTTTGAATCAATAATTAAACAAGTCCATTAATAGTGAAGTCTTCTACCTGGCTGATTTATTTCAGTAGTATATAGAATTTGTATTATAAAAACCTTCATATAGAATCAAAGCTGAGCCACGGGCAAAATATTCCAACTTTAATGAGTACAATTGAATCGATGAGAGAAAGAACAGTATAAGTGCAAAAAGCTACTTTGGAGAAAAACACAAATTAATGTTTTACAGGTAAACAATTAATTTCAGCATATTATGATGTATGATGGATTTGAAATTTCTCACCTTCCCATTATATTGGTAAGAGAATTTTTAGTAAAGGTGTAAATTGAAAAGAAATATTAAGAAAAAAAAACGCTGAACTTGTACGGTTCTTTCACTCAATGTAAAAAAACACATGATTAAATTCTTTCCATTTGTTTTATTACCTAAATAAATCATAATAAACTTAAACATTTCAATTTGTTGAATAATATTAATATTCTGCAGGATCATTACATATTGTTTTCCATGATATTATTATGGTAGTAAAATTTCCAAGTCTCTCCAGATAAATACTGCATTATTTTCTTAATGTCTGCTATTTTCTTTGCATTTATAGGAACAGGTTCGTGGTATGACCTTTCAGTTGGTAATTGTAAATTAACTTTTGGCTTAAGTAATTTAAAGCCATGTGATATAAAACCCTCTATGAAGTCGGTTGTTGTATTGGGGATTAATTGCACTGCGACCTGTAGATCTATTGTGCCCAAGTCGGTTGTTGTAACAAAGTCAGGGCATTCACTGCAATATTCGAACTGGTTATAAAGTGATACTGCAAAATTTATCTTACGTTGATTAACAGATTTGGTTGTCTTTTTAAAAAAACTGAGCCACCAGTTCTTAAAGTCTATAATATTTTTGTAATTAATTTCTTTTATGGTAAACGAATTTTTCTTCCTTGAATTAATGACTATCTGATAGTATTCTTCGGGAAGGTAAATACGATCGATTTTTTTGTAGACTTTTTAACTGTTCCGAAGTCTCTATCACAAGGTAAAAATGAATGACCTCGAACAGGGAAGTAGTGATAAATCTTTTTAAAACGTTTTGTGTATAAAACGATGACGATGAATAAAATGAAGATTGCAAAGATTGAGTGAAAGAACAGTATAAGCGCCGGATATGTAATGTTCTTTCACTCAATGAGCAAATATGGTAGCTTAGTTTTGAATGAAATCGACTCTCTAATGAAATATAATTTTGCTGATAAGTAGGTTTACACACGTAGAGCATTTTTGCATTTTCATCGCAAATCTCAATTTTTGGCGCTTGTATTGTTCTTTCACTCATCGATTCAATTTTAATCTTGGTTGGATATAGTTCACATTGGATTTTTGACAAAAAATCGATGTAAAATGAACTGAACTTAATAAAAATTGCGTATTGACAAGGTCCTCACAGTCAACTGATGTGTCCATGTGCGATCACTTGGACGAAACGCCAATTTTTGTGGACTAAAGGCCATTGTTAGAGAGAGAGAACCAAACAACCTACGTCTGCAAATAATTTGCAGATACATTATGTACTTCTACTTGCCAGATGGTTCGAATCCAATCCTTTAGTTCAGTATAGTTATTAACGCCGAAGAAGACGGAAGACACAAAATACAATTTGAAAACGAGCCACGAGCCCTTTGATACGAGCTTTTTTATACTTGCCTAATAAAACATTAAATAATTCATTATAAATAAACTTAAGTTGTTATTGACTAAATAAATAAGTTCGTATTAACAAAGTTTAATTGTTGAAGAAATTCATTATTTCAGTCGCCGCCATTACAGTCATAAAAGCTATTTTAATCAATAATTCAATAATTCAATAAGTCCATTAATAGTGCTGTCTTCTGCTTGGCTGATTTATTTCAGTCGTATATAGAATTTGTATTATAAAAACCTTCATATAAAATCTCTTCAACCAGAAGAAATTTTGAAAAAATCTGCAACCATAGTAAGTGCTTACGCAGATGGAGGACAGTCTGAGCAACGAATTAGTGCAGTTCGCTTCAATGCTCAATTCTGATGTGGCTGTTATTATTGACAGCAGGAATCTTGAGGCTCTGGAAATGCAGGTTTACAAGCTGTTGATAAATAACTTTTTAAAATCTTGTTTCCCGAACGTTGAAATTGCTTTGCGCATTTATTTGTCTCTCATGATCACCAACTGCAGTGGTGAACGATCTTTCTCAACATTAAAACGTGTTAAAAATGAATTGAGCCAACAACGTCTTAATCACCTCACTTTAATGAATTTTGAACATGATTTACTCCGAGAAGTCGATATCAACAGCATTATTTATAAATTTTCCCAAATTAAATCAAGAAAAGTTTTGTTTTATTTAATACCATAAACTTGATAAGTACCTAACCTAAAACAGTCTAAGGGCCCCTTAATAGAATTTGCTACAGGCCCCGCGCTGGCTTAATCCGGCACTGCAAACTCTTATTAAAATATGACATGTAACCCTAACTCAAGCACTACTTTTCAATTCTGTCTTTTTCTCTTCTTTTGTCCACAGATAGGTGGCGCTATTTAGGCACAAGTTTTATTACCGTCCTTGAACCAGGCTTCACATTCAACATCGGTTGTACTTAGCCATTGACCCAGCTCATATCGGACGGCTGAGCAAGGAATATACTACTTTTCATAGTCGGCAGGGCGTCCGTAGCAGCTTAGTGACTTACAACACTCAACCATTTGAGCATGCGTGTTTGGAGAAATGGAGGGACCCACGATTTTCTGGCAATTTCTAACGACTAATGAGCAGCACTTTTCAAGGCCAGAGATGCTCCTAGCCAATTTGTCAATTCCTCCTAGGAGGAAGTACAACTCTTAACAACTTTTATGCAGAGACTTAGAATCGAGCTCAAAGCCCTCTGACATGAAAGTCCAACGCACTAACCATTATGCCAAAAAGTAGTACGTTTTGGTATAATGGTTAGTGCTAGCTATTTACCAATTTACCAATTTTTACCAATTACCTTTGTTTCCCTAATATAATTTAGAGATTGGCTCAACTTCTCGGTAAGGTGAGCTATCAGGTTACCGAACGTAACGATCATTAAAAGGCTTTCGTTTTACAATACTGATTATTGATCAGCGTTTCCAAGCCCATGAAGTAGGGACGTTAGTGCGATTGGTCGGTAATTACGAGTAAAATCGGAAGAAGATTTGCCGACGGAATAGATAAATATATGGTTTCCCATCAACTCGAAAAAAGTCCCGAAGTCCAATGGTTTTTCTAGCTTAGGATAACATTTTTTCAGAACGTAAAGAGATATAAAATCTGGACCATTGGATTTATATGTTTGAAGATCATTAAAGAACCTTGCAACTATGCAACTGCGAAAGAAGATCTGTCCCGAGGAATCATTTACAAGCTCAAGTACAGGGGGAGTCATTGCTGCAATGTATGTCGAAATTTCAGCAAGACTTGTTCACAATAACAGTCCTGTGATCCTGTCTATAATAGTGAATGAGTGGTGGAACCGATGCCTAACTACTCAGGCCCCTGTCTTCTTAAAACTATTTCCCCATTCATGTGAATTCCATTCTAAGACATTTAAAACGTCCCTTATACTTAGGTAAGGTACATTACCCTACAGTTTTTAATCACTTATCTGTATAAAACTTTCTCATTAAATAAATAAGTCGCCAAAAAACACTTCAAAGACATCTGACGGAGGTGGGTAAACATTAAGTTGATGAATTTATGCCAATCGATTCCTATCTGCGTCCCAATTCTACACTTTAATTATGTCAAAAGATAATAACGCCAACGGAAACGTGCAAAAGATAGGATGATGGTATAAATATAGATACGAACTTATCTCTGGACTTCCACAAATGAAGGGGGTGTATACGAAATATTTTCGAACTCTTCGCCATAACTGATAAGAAATTAATTATTTCCGATGGCAAAACGCAACTCAAATTTGGATTTTATATTCCCAAGAGAGGGGGACAGAAAACCATTTAGTACCAACAAATGAAAAAAAGAAACAAAACTAAAAAAAAACTGAAAACATTTTAATTTAATTGCAGTTCACAAACACTGACACACACTTATAACAGCGGAGTCAATCGACTGGAGTGGCACTATGGCCGGTTGAAGTGAAGCCAAGTCATCCATCCCTCACCGTTTGTCGGGGTCGGTCGTTAAGGGGATGAGATGTGGTTGGATTGGGAAAAAAAGAAACATTCACCCTAACTACAATTTACACTCGAGAAAGTATTTCATTTCGTTAATTACTCCCGATCGATTGGAAACCGGCACTCGTGATATCTTCTTTATAGTGTCCTGAAGATATTTCTTTTAATTACATTATATCGAGCGGGAAGAAGGTGTGGGTAGGAAAAATGGATTCCCCGTGCCACTGCCGCAGCCATTTGCCACTTGCCACTCATAAGAATCCGCCAAGGAGGGTGGTGGAAGTGGAATAAGAAGTAGTATCGAACCGAGTGATAAGAACGAATGGTGCGATAATTACGAGTATAAAGCGCGAGGGTCTCTCCCTCTGTATCGGGCTTATTATGGCCAGGCCTGGGTATACTCGTACCCGTGTCCAGTATACGGTATACCTTTTCGTTCTCGCTCTTGTCCTTATCCGCTTCCTCTGGCATGACAATGTCATTTCATTTTCCATTCCGCTTTTTTGCTTTTAATTGACTTTCAAATGAGTCAATTAAAAAAAATGCCAACCAGAGTGCGGGAGATTACTTCTTTAGAAGCGCGTGCTTAATGATGGTTGTTGAACATCCCCCTAATACCCATAATCATCATCGTCATCATGGCTTTGACTTTTCGTCTATATCTTTAATGGCTATCTACCGTTAGTTATGTTATTATTCCCTATCCCTGGAATGATAAAACCATTTTCATGGCTTATTATACGAAAGCAAGGAACCCATAATCAAAACTGTCTTAGCACAGGGATTTTAATATCCTTTCGTAACATGAACGATGATAATGGGGTTACTGTGAAAATGAGGATGATCTTAAGACTTATTTCAAACTACTAAAAATGACCCCATGTACCTAATAGAAGCTTTTCGAGGTTTATATGATTTGCGATAAAAATTTTAATACCCGTTTTTGCGAAGGAATTTAATGCTTAAGTCGTGAAGAATTATTGCAAATCTAATTGGCAGAATTTCGAAAATCATAAAACTATTTCATATTTTTACGTTAATGATTTTTTTAAGGGATATTAAGCTCAGATTTGTACATTATTACCTGATTGCTTAGTGAATGAATCCTGGGATTTCTTTCTGAGACGAGGTGGGAAAGGTTTTCCCGAAATCGTTATGACCCAGTGAAGACTAATAGATGTCTTTCAATGTTGCCGATATTTGTCACATGAATATTATTTTTTATTAAGATAGTACAATGGTCGCTATTCTACATACCTAATATGAAAAGTATATTTTTTGAAAAAACACCAGCAAACGGTAATGTTTAACATTAAAATGAAAGGGTTAAAGGTTTCCCACAAAAACCACGTCGAGTTATTAATTTGATCGGGGTTCCTTAAAAGGCCCCATAAAATCTGGACACACCCCTGTTCCAAGACCTTAGAATCACTTACTAGCAATCACACTTTACAAGATGTATTAACGACTAATTTTCTTTGGACAGAGGGCCCAGCATAAGTGATATATCTAACATAGGTAATGATGGAATAGTTCCAATTAGCGTTACCACTTCTGGACAAAAAGTCGAAGTAGATTTGAAGAAAAAAGTGAAGTTACTTAAGAAAAATCGAAGTAGGTTTCAAAATGACTTTTAGCTTGCATTTAGAAAAAAAATTGTATTCAAAATTCTTATCGCTCGACATTACAACACGAAATAGTAGTGATTCAGTCCGTCTGCAAAATTTTGATAAGATTCGTACACACGTGTAAAATTACTTATTTGTGTATTTATATTGTGATGACACACATTTTGTTCATTGTTATATACTACCTAGAGTAAAATAGGGAAAAAGAAGTAGATGTGGGTTTTTTTTTGTAAAATTGAAGCAGGTTGAAACGAAGATTTCTAAAAGGAAGTAGATTTCAGTATTTTGCTGATGGTGCGAAGTAGGAAGTAGATTTTAAAATATTTTTAAAAAAAAGAAGTAGATCTACTTCAATTGAAGTAAAGTGGTACCACTGGTTCCAATTATTAAGATTGAATTGTTCCAAATCTAGTAGACATCTTTAGAACGTTTTAAAGTCAGCTTCATTCCCACTATTTGGAGGAAAGTGAATGTCATTTTCATTCCAAAATCTGGCAAACCCACTCGCACTGGACCGAAAAACCTCATGCCAATAAGCCTATCCTCTTTTCTTCCTAAGACGCTAAAAAAACTTATTGAAATCCATATTCACCTAAGGCTAAAGTAACGATGAGCTTTCGGAGGCCCAACATGCATATATAAATAGCGAATCTGTAGAAATAGCGCTTCATGAAGTTTTCGGTATACTCGAAAATTCAATTAATTCAAAGAATTTACCCTGGCAGCATTGCTGGAGATAGAAGGGGCCTTAAATAAGGTTGAAAACAATGCAATTCGATTAGCCCTTAACTCGATCAAAGTCGATCCGGCAGTGACGAAGTGGACAGACTGCATGCTTCAAAGAAGACTTATAAATTCATATATGGGTGATAGCAAGTTAAAAATAAGATCATGTAGAGGTATTCCACAAGGTGGAGTGTTGTCTCCTTTGCTTTGGCTTTTAATCTCTAACCAAATCTTAGCTGCACTAAGTCTCGGTGGTAAAGAGGTCGTTGCATACGATGACGTCGTGTTAATGGCTTCGGAAAAATGTTTTCCTACCTTATATACGAGCTCATAAAAGTGCTCCTATGTATTTAGACTCAGTAATTGGGCGAGAAGCCGTGAACTTAACAAGGAAACGAAATATCCCCACTATAAACCCGCTAACTATTAAGGGAATTCCGTTTCAGATTTCTGGGGCTGCCAAATATATTTGGCGTTGTACTTGATCGTAAACTAAAGTGGAGAGAAAATATTAAAATAAGAGCGGAAAAAGCCTCAAAAAACATTCTAGGTCTAGGTCTGCTGGCCATCAGTCTTAGATAAGAAAACCATCACAAAAATTCAAAGACTTGATCGTATAGCATTGGCACAACCAGTGCTATAATAAGTCCCGCTCGATCCTTTTGCGATAGATTTGGTGGTGCTTTAAGACTTAATCATTGTAGTTATTGGAAGAGAGGGCACTACGGCTATAGAACTTTAATTAATTTCACAAACACAGCAATTCAAACAGACCACGTTACACGGCACATAGATTTTAACCCCAGTCTCAGTGCCAATAACAGATATCTCAACAAGGGAACTCTGGAATGAAGACCGGGTCATTAATGCTTACCATGTTTCGGTCTTTTCAGTCGGTTCCAAGATATTCGAGAGGGTAGGAAATGGCCACCTGTAGCCCTTCTAGAGCAGTTGATTCCTTCGATGACTTTTTCGCAAGTTTTGCTGTTTATCTTTTCCTTAACTTGGGGGATGTTGGTGTTTAGACGCTGGTTATTTTATTTTTATTCTCTAGAACGAAAAACACCTCACAAAAAAAGCCTAACGGTCACCAAAACGTGAAATAATGCAACCGCTAAAAATCCGCGTCGTTATCACTTCACAGTTTGGGCCTTAGAGCAGATTGAATCGGACAACGATTTTGGACGAAAAATAATCTTTTTTGACGAGGCACATTTTCACCTCGGCAGTTTCGTTAAAAAAAAAACAAAATTGACGCATCTGGGGCTCGGAAAACCCGCACGCCGCACGCTATTGCCGACAAGTTAGTGCATCCACAGAGAGTGACAACTTGGTGCGGATTGTGGAATGGTGGCATCATTGGACCATTTTTCTTGGAAAATGAGGATGGGAACAACGTTTCGGTCAACGGTGGGCGTGACAGAGCTGACTTTTTATTTGCGATATACATACGTACCATAAGTCTGTATTTGGAAAACGAAAATCGAACTCAAGATTTTAATCAAAGTTGACATTACGATGAAGTGTCTCCGGCAATTCCGTCTGTTTGTCTATGTGTGTGTATGTGTGTATGTTAGTATGTCTAAACCTAGATCTACAGCAGAAGCTACTGGAGGTATTTTCTTCAGAAATTGAAATCGTTTTTAGCTCCAAAACTAACGGTACCCCCCAGACAACCGTTATGCAAAATATTATTTATCTCGAAAACGGCTTTAACGATTTTGATTAAAAAAAAAAAATTAGTGTACCACATCTCGGTCAAAACAAAATCTTGGAAAAAAAGTTATTAACGGTACCTGTCACAGAACCATTTTTTTTTTCGACTTTCTCACTAGCGGCTTTAACAATTTTAACCAAAATTTTAACCCTTAAGTTTAAAATAATATTGCATATAAGAATTTTCGCAAAAATGTTTTTTTTTTTTTTTTTTTAAATTCCAAATTTTTTTGGAAAAATCAATATATTCAAAACGTTTTTTTTTTTTACATTATTTCTTAAAATCTATACTACTAAATACTTAAAATTGGCATCCTAAATTTCGTCCTTGTAAATTTTTAAAGAAATTTCTTATATAAGAAATCACTTTAATAATTAAACGATTTTTGAGCTTTGTTTGCATAAATTCATACTTTTCTGGAAATCCGACGGCAATTTTATGCATATAAACATTTTTATCTCAATAAATCTATGTTTTATATTTATATACGAGTATGTATTTATTTATTTCAAAAGGCTGTACACATTAAGATATGTATAATATCTTATAAACTAGTGTTAACCGTATTTAAATTGTTGAAAGTCTCTTCCTTATTGACCGCAAAAAAGATTTGAAGAAAAATAAAAAATAAAATGAAAACAAAAACAAAATCAAAAGACAATTAGCTTTAGTTGTACTTTATCTATTTATTTTTCTTAATACCGAATGCATTTCGGAAGGCATTGGCCTACCATCTTCAGCGTAATACGCGTGACAACTAAAAAGCTTAGAATTAAATGCAATAAATGCAATAACAAAATTTAACAACAGAGAGTGACATTAATATTTTATATTTAACCATACAACACATACAAATTATTTTGCAAGAGAAAGTAAATTAGATGCTATTGGACTTTCATCTATGTTCATCAAATTCTCGTTGATATGAATGTAAATGGATTCATATGCGTCCAGTTTTGATGGAAAAGGTACACTTTTTATTAGTTTGTTAACCGATAAAATCTAACTATGAGAGCATTGAAAAAGCAAAACTAAAACTAATTTTTTTGGAAAAAATATGTATATGATTAAAAAAAAACGAGAAAAGTAAATAAGAAGAGATAATAATAAGGGCGGAAAGGAAAAGGATGAAAATAAAAAGCTGAAATGATAGAGTGTAGACAATTTCTTTAATATACTTTAATCAGTTTAAACTTTGCTTAATACAAAACTAAAACAATATTCGGTTAAATAAATAAAAGGTCTTTCTTCGTCAACAGATCTACAACAACTGATTACATTTTAATTCTCTAAGTATTTGCTTCAATGCAATAATTATATCTTTCTTTCATTATATCTTTTTTCTAAACACTCATTTATTCATTTGTTTTTCTTTATTCTTTCTTCTGGAAGTGTTGCCACAATACTGACAAAAAATGTCTCAATTTTGTCTTAAAACGTCTACTGTTGTTGATTCTCTTGATATGGAGAGACAAAGAACTCCACAGACGTGAAGCTTTTGCTTTAATGAAAAACTATTTAAAGCAAATGGCCACCTCTAGCCCTTCCGCAGCAGTTGATTCTTTCGATGTATTTTTCGATAACATTTTCGCATGTTTTACTGGTTATCTCGAATTTAATTTGTGAATTTCAGTTTAAAGATACTCTTTAGTTTAAGGTTTATAAAAATACAAAAAACACAATAGTGTCCAACGGTCATTGAAACGTAAAATAACGAGACCAATGAATATCTCTATCTTCGCTTTCATGTTAACAAAAATTTGATATTTGAAATATATGACATTCATAGTTTTGGAAAAATATATAGTTTTCAAACTATGTATACTAGCCGACCCAGCGCTCGAAATTCGAGTGCCAATTTATGTATACGAGTATTATTGGCCGTGTTTTCAAGCAAATTTATTAAATTAAATTTTATTTTATGTAATATGCAGTGTTCGACGGTGCAAAAACAAAAATGACCCACAGTATGTAAATGCGTGTCTCAAGTATATTCTGCACATCTCCGTAACTGTGGCTTTCCAACCATATAAAATTTATCGAAATCGGTTAAATACTTTTGGAGAAAAGTGTACCACAAAAAACATGTTTGCCGTTTTATTATATGATGTAATGGTTGACGAGGTGGTCTTCAGTTCTTACGAACAAAATTTCTTAACCCAAAAGGCCGCTTGTGTCTCCGAGCATCAAAATGCACGATTTTAAATTGATTGAGTCGTGGTTAAGGTTTTAACTAGACTAATTTTATTTTCCAAATTTTCTTCTATTTATACTTACAACTAGTTTTACAAAATATCATTTTCATTCATATTCTTATTCTACTTCTTTAATTATTTATTTTGCCTATGACCTACACTACACTGTCCCACATGACGTAAGAATTAAATGTCCACTTGACAAAATACACCTTCGGTTGTATTTCCTCATAGGCATTCCGAATGCTCAGTCAATGTGTCGCATATGATTGCAGTCATAAGCAAAAATCGATTTATGCACTTGGCGCATAGTGACCGAACATACTTAGTGTGTAATACGATCAGTTCAATGCACGATGGTATCGCTTGGTGACGGCTGATGATTAAACACAATTACAAGTAGGTCGATATGCGTCGAGTTCATGAATGTTTACATTATTGTTTACATTTTTTTTATTAATTGTTTTTGTTCTATTATTATTGTTTACATTAATTTTTGGTTTATGGGTGTTACACACAACAATGATATACTACATACATATATAGTTAATATTTGAAAATGCAATGGTTGGAAGAATTTCCACTACATATATACTTACATACTTGTACATACCGGATGATAAGAGTGTAGTTGTTGTTGTTCGAGAGAAGACTTTGCTACTCAATTGCCTTCTAAGACCAAAGAAGCAGCGATTGGCAAGAGGTATTCCCCGTTTGATCTCAGCGCAGGTATTGTTATCTGAATTAAAAGGGGCGTCAGATAAGAAAGATTTATAAACTACCTCAAAGCTATAGCTTTCTATGGTAACGTTCTGTTCAAGACGTGTCTATCTGTGCTAGATGTCCTTTCTGGATGAAAGCATATACTGGGTGCAGCCTTCATTGACAGGTAAGATCCATCTTCTTCGCATCCGTCTCTATGATCAAAAACCCACAACTGACAACACACTTTGTTCTTCTAATCATTTCAATATCGTCGCCGTATCCGACTAATTAGACGCCTATTCAAACGGACCGTAATCTTCCAGTAAGCTTCGAAAAAAGTTTGCAGCGGGTTTCTTGTCTGTATTGATGTTGACAAAAGTATCGGAAAAATATTATTCTATATCCTTACTAATCAAAAATCCTCATTCATTGTATCGACACGAACTTCAAACGAACCTTCTACAGTGCGCCAGTAATGTTATTAACATCAATTGAATAATGTCCTCCTTCAAAGGACTCGCCATCCGCAACAACCATACATGTAAACACGTTAGCACCCCCCCAGTTTATTCAATCTGTCAATTAAACAATCACGGTTAAGCATATTTTCAATTAACGTAATTTTTTATTTGTGTACATAGTGTCGTTATTGAATTTTGCGTAATGAACTAACCACCACATTTCTACAAATATCTGAGTGATGCAAATGAAAAGACAACATTAACTACCTAGCTCATTATGCGGTCTGGCAGTCACGTAAATTCAAAATCTATATAAAATCTGGCAAACAGGACACGTCTCGATTAGCGTAATTGGACTTTGAATTTATGTGCGGATATATGTATAATATCTGTCTGACATCGAAGTCCTGTTCTTCAAAAAAAAAAAATAAATTATAAAATCCAACTGCATTTACATACCAGCAGATACATATATCCAAAGATCAAAAGAAAGGAAGCAGTCGTGCAGGATGCGTTCAGAGAGTTCGTCGAACACGTCATAATATCCTCTTTGCATTACTAATTATTGCAAATGCAGCTACTACAGGTTGGTTGGGATGATATTTTTTTCTGGCTTCGTTTCAAATCCTAACATCCTGCCCTGACGGAACTACAGTGCATTAACACCGGAAAAAAAGGAAACAGGACGCAGATCAGGACATGAAATAAATACACACTTGCATCAACATTAATATTTATACAAAATAAACTCTGCATCCTTTCTGGGAGGAACAAAAAAAGGGATCCTATCAAAAAATGCATGCAAATAAAATAGTACACACAACTTCGTATTCATTACGATAATCATAATTCCATCCTGGAAATGGTTGCTGCTGCTGGTGCTGGAGCTGCAACTCCTACAGTCTCCACCGGCTGTCGCAGAGAATACTTTCATATATTACACCCGGAAGTTGGACGTTAAAATAAAACAATTTATGCGACTCCCAGTTAAACCCTAATCCTCCAAGTGAGCCCCATGCAACTGGGTACACAATCCCAATTTCATAGCCATCATCCTGAAAAACCTTCCGTAGCACCCTACTTTGCTTCATCTCACATTTTGTTGGATCAGACTGAAGCAGTGCAAAAACCCCATAAATAGAGAAAAGCTTCGCTTGGAATCCTACTTAACACCTGTAAAAGTGTTTTCTTGCACCACCCATTGTGCCAGAGATAGTTCTCTTTGTTGCTCACCCCACCCATTTCCCAGTTAAACGCTCAGGGATTGACTGAATTGCTGGCATAAAAATCCCATTGTGTTAGCGGGAGCATTAAAAGTGTCAAAAAATAGAGAACGAAACGCGCAGCTTACCGACGAACAAGCGAAAACCTGCCCTCATCCCCGTGTGCTGCTGCTACGTGAGAATATGATTTATAGGGGTGGTCATTAATCATTGGGGGTGATTGTACTCTATACACCATGCCGATTCAATGGAGAGTTAATTACACACACACATACACACACACACGTAGAGTGTGTCCGTCCGAACGGACAGGAGTAAAGTGTAAAACTGCTGTTGCTGGAACACAATGGTATAACAGCGCGGACGGCAAAAAGCTATTTATCCGAGGATGAAAAAGGTCCTCAATAGCCCAGCCCGCTGGAATACAGACTGGTCGATGGGGTTGGGCGGCGCGGTGGCGGCGGCAAGGCTTTGGGGTATAGTCAGCAAAGGCGAGCCAAACAACAGCAACATTTTGCGACGACGAAGTGAATGCCACTTTAATCGGCTGACGCGGCAGCGGCGGCGTTTGGAGAAGGCATGTTCGGGTTAATGATGGCATTGCTGGAGCTGTAAGGACATGATGTTGTATTGGACGCACAGCTGATAGAACAAGGGGGAGTTAACAGATTCGCTGAGTCCCGACTTGGCCGAAAGGGATGTAATGGATAAAGTCCATCATGGTAAAAGGTACTTTTATTGTCTTTTGTTGGAAAAGGGATTTTTTAAGAGCCGCGGATGTTGATACTACTCCGGAACGCTTTGCTTGGTAATTAAGTGCGGAATGATGATTGGATTTTGTTTGTCTAGAGGGCAATAAAGGATCTTTGTGGAGTAAAAAAGTTCGGTCCATGTTGACAGGGCTGGTCGATGGTCTTGTTTAAATGTTGTCTCTTGTTTTAGTCTTTGGTATGGGCGAAAAGATTTGACTTTGTATGTGCGTTCAGGAAGACTATAGGGTTTGTCTTTGAGCCAAAAATAATTTAAGATGCGGAGTTGTGGAGACTTAATTAGAGACCACACCTCTTTTCTTAAGGTGTAGAGTGGGCTGTTTTGTTGTGTCGTCGATTATGCACACTGATCAAGTTTGCTGTGTTATAAAGTGTCATTATTTCATTTAGGTCTTCAGTCTTCTATTAAACGATGATGCTTTGTCCCTGAATTTTTCCGGATTTAATGAATGTGAAAGAGAATAAAGATCTGATCTAACCTTTGTCCACATTGAAGTTGGATAAGAGTTAGGGAGAAATATGTAGTTATCGAGTAATAGGGGTCTAATTGAAGTGAGTTATTTCTCATTCAACGATCCCTTTTATGTTCTTTTTCATAACTTATAACTTATTTATTTAATTCGTTAATGGTCTAACGTTAAAAAAACTTATAGCTAATTACATATATTTTAATTTAAAAAATAATTTATCTACAAATAAATAAATATGTATATATAACTACAATATTAGAGTGTTAAAAAAGTTTTCTTTAAATTTTTTACTTTTGACATTGTCGTTTATAGAAGTAATTAAAAAATAATATTTATTGAAAACTGAAATCAATTGATTTAGAGGGCTGTTCGCACCATAGTTTGTTCTGCTGAAAATCGGACATAAAGGCAACTGCCTTCTTATGCTAGTTTGACTATAGCTAAAATTTAGACGATGCAGAGCTGATGGAGATATTATTGAACCATTTATTAATTTTACAATAAAACAAAGCTGGAGATACTGTCTATGTTGTGAAAGTGATGGGAGGTTTATAAGCAAGAGTCTGTGAGAATATGGAGGTAGTGTGGATCTCTGGGACCACGGAAAAAAACGAAGACAAAATCGCAAAAACCTTTTTTGGATACCTTCAAGTCTGTTTATATGAACAGAATAGTAAGGTGCCCATATTACGCAGCCGTATTCAAGTATTGGTCGGACAAAAGATATGTAAAGGAGCTTGAGGACGTAGGGATCACGAAAATCGCGAGAGAATCGTTTAATAAAACCGAGAATTTTATTAGCTTTTTTAACTATAAAGTTATAATGGTCAATGAACATTAATTTACTGTCAAGAATAACTCCTAAATCAGAGAAAACTGATAGCTTACAAAGAGAAGAAGAATCTAATATGTAATTATAATCTATAATTGTTTTTTTGCGTGTAAAACACATTGTTTTACATTTGTCAATATTCAAGAAAAGTCGGTTTGTATTGCACCATTCCCTAAAACTATGTAGATCTTCTTGAAGCTGTGAGCAGTCATTAATTGAACATATAGTTTTGAAAATTTTAATGTCATCAGCGTATATCAGAACCGAAGAGTATTTTATCACAGAAGTTATATCATTTATATATAAGATAAATAATAGGGGTCCTAAATGGCTGCCTTGTGGAACACCAGAGTTAACGTAAAATTGATCAGAGAGCTCATTTCTAAAAGTAACACTATAATTTCTATTCGTTAAATATGACGAGATCCACATTAAGAATTTGTCATTAAATCCTAAGGCTTTAAGTTTATGGACTAAGGTCTTATGACATAGTTTATCGAAGGCTTTACTAAAATCTGTGAACACACAATCTACTTGTTTCCGATGTTTAACGCATGATAAAATACATTTGAGCAAAAGCGACATACTATAATCAACAACACAAACCCTCAAGGCAAATATGTTTAAGGACTATTCACATGAGAGCGACCAACGACCGACGAATAGAAGAATAGAGCCTGAGTTGTCAAAAAATGATTATAGAATAACTGAGCAGACAGAATTAAATACTTAACACAAGCATTTAGCATGTGGAAATAAAAAAAAAAAGTGACAGCTAAGTGTTCAGGGGTTTTCCAAAAACAACTCAGAGCGCTCAGAGCACGCTTGGTTCAGATGATGTTCAGAACTTGCTCGACATGCTCGGACTCTGTTCAGAGCTCTATGCCGAACTAAAAAAGAAAAACGCCTTATATGAGTGAAATGTCAAAATGATCATTCATCCGTCGGTCGTTGGTCGTTCTCCTGTGAATAGTCCTTTAGTTATGCTGCACTGTATCCATTGCAGAGTAAGTAATGTCGTGTTCACTCCAATGAATTTCATATGTTTAAGACCATTATTGTTTCATGTAGTGTGTTATGGAGCGGTGTGTTTTGCTAAAATAGCTCTTGTTCTGATAGCGTAATACCTCGCTTTGTAGCAGACGACAAAATAAATGTTTTAGAAAAAAGGAGACATCAGAGAGCTATGACAAAATATAAAAGTTTGCAACACAGCAGGCTTGTTTAGTGTGTTCAGTCAAGGTAAGGTTTATAACGACAGGCGACATGACTTTGTAAGGATTTTAAAGCAGTCTCAGTTCATCTGGTCAGATAAGATTATGTTTGATCGGGTGCAACCGCAGTACTATTCTTTGCGATAGAGCTATGTCAATCAGAATCGATTCGATTTTTTTGATCCGATCATCGAAAAGTATTGATGATGATCGAAATCACAAATTTTCATTTTGATCGATCCCAATCTCGATCATTTAGATGATTTTCGATTTTCTATTTCAATCAGTCTCGATTTGAATTCAGCATGTACCTAGCTCGTTGAATATTCACTAGTAATCGGAATTATCGAATAAAACTATCGACTTACATATTATGCGATAGTAGCAAAAAGTAAATTTAGTCGATAGTATCCAGTCATTCATTCAGTAACAATTTTCAGTAACTATTAGTCCTAAAATTGCTCTTTTCCGGAGCAACAAATAAAATCTCTTTTTTTGGCATTTTTAGACATTTCTTAATCGATATACATATATCGTATCGTAGCAATACTTTGGTGGAAGTTGACAGTTTATAATTTGACAAATAGAGGACGAATTCAGTTATGACGTACATAGAATATTTCGTTCCAAATGTCAGCCGAAAGCCCTAAAATTGCTTTTTTGCGGAGCAACAAATAAAATCTCTTTTTCTTGAATTTGTAAGGCTTTTTAATCCATGGACATAGTAGCCATCATTCGATGTCATTTGGCAATTTATGACTTACAATGAAGAGCGTTTTGTGAGAACTATCAAAGCCTCAAGGCAATCTTATCATCGAAATCATGAAAATCGAATCGGAACACATTTCATCGGCCCCGAGGAGCTTTTCTCAATTTTGTTTTGCTTCATCTTTTCTATACGAGGATACGATAGTGTGTAAAATAAGATGAAATAAGATAGACTCCCAAAAATTAAGATAAAGCTATTTGGGGCAGACGATTTTTCTACTAAAAATCGCTTGCAAGATCGAAATCTCGATTTTAGTACTTTTCATTGCTAGCTAGAACAATGGACGATTACATTTTATTTTATGTTCCCGAAAATGCATGTTCAATGTCGACATTTTTTATTTTCTGCAATCGGCAATCGGTTGACATTTGCAAAGAAATATTTTCAATACGTCAAAATTGTATTTGTCCCTTATCTGTCATACCATATATCATGCATATCATATTTTTAATTAAATATTCATACATCAAAACATAGATCATTCTCTATCTGTCAAGCCATGAACTGGATGATGACTACGATGTCAATGGATTAAAGAATTATTTTTTCAGGCTTATTTTTACTCTGATGGGAATGATGTCGATCGGCTTATAAATCTCTGATAGAGGGATTGAGATAAAGTACAGAAAGTCGGAGTATTAAGCTCAGTGTGAACATCGTCAATAAGAGTATAAAGACATTAGGAACCTGATTACACGATCCAGTTTTTGTCTTTCCTCTTTATGACATATTTGGTGTGAGAAATGTTGTAGAATGATGCTACGTTTCTACACCTCTCGCCAAAACTGTAAAAAAAAATGAAAAAAAAACAACCGTAATCAGGATCCAAAAGTCAAACTGAAGTATTATATTTTCTTGCATCATTAGGAGCGTTCAAATTCTCAAATATGTTTGACAAGAACGGCATGATTGGCTTGATTTTGATAATGTGAACGCTATATCCAGCAGCTTGTCAAACATGCTGGATAGATTTCAAATTTTTTTTATATTTTGGCTGCATGACAAGCAGATTTGAGAATGTGAACATATGTTTTTCAAGCCTAAGGCAAATTTTATTTTCCATGAACTTCTCGAGCTGTAAGAAATCGTAAGCAAATATATCAAAATGAGTTTTATAATCAACAGCCGTAATTCAGGCGAATAATAGTTTTTGCGGACTTTGAATATAAAATTCAAGTAAATTTCCTCATCAAAAATTTCATCTTTTCTCTCAGTTGATCCGCCATTGTCGAAATTCTAATGAAAAGTGATGATTGACATCGTGATGGCCAGAGACATAATGTGAGGTTGAGAAAATAGCAGAGTTATCGTTCTTTCTTTTTTCTGGTTTCTTTTATTTCTTGAGTATGTTTCATTTTTAATTTGACATTCGCTCAGTGAAATTCGCTTAACTGAGTAGAGGAGGGAGTGCGAAGAGATAACTCCTTTTCGGTTGAACAAACTTAACTTTTATTAAAAATCGTTGTGCTTATGCAATCAAAAGGAAGCCAATAGAGAAACAGAGATTAAAAATCGTTTTCGTGTAAGAGCAGTCTATTTCGTATCAGATAACATCTCTGCTTGAATATAGGTTTTCAAATTTAATGCTGTATCAAGCAACATCCCTGTTTAAACATACATAAGTCTAACAAACTTTACGTTACGAAGCGGAGTCCAGTAGTGCGTTCTTTTTCTTACATATTTAAAATATGAAATAAATAGGTACTTTGAAACTCTACTGCAAAGACTGAAAAAAAGTTGGAGTAGTTAGTCAAATGAGAACACTGTCTTGAAATTAATGATTAAAAAGTCAATGATAAGTTTTTAATGATGGCTACGTATGCATGTGTATAACTGGTGTCTTTGCCCATATTTCTATCGATGCGATAGTTATAGCACATAGTCCCAAAATACATATGTATGTGTTTTGGAGGAAAGCATTATGTACATCTACAGCCATATTTATAAACTCATTATAGTGAGTACATAAGGCTATGCAACCCTTATACTCATAATGCCTCTAAACGCAAAATCGTTATTTATAAAACTTATGTGACGTTGAATAGAGGCATTATAAGCTAAACGTGTTTGGAGGTTGAATAGTGCCTACATAAGGACTTTGACATCACATTAAATTATAAAGATTATAAAAAAAAATGCCTTTGACTTGATATTGAAACTAAAACTTTGTGTTATTTTTTTTTATTGAAACAAAAATGTTATACTAATATACGAGTATTAAAAATAAATTAAATTGAAAATTGTTTAGAATTAAATAGATAAATAAATTTGTTGGTGATGTCTCTCCACGCATCCTTCTTCATCCGGTGTGTTAGTGTTGTAATTATTTTCTTGCATTATTGAATTGTATCCTCAAGAACTTGTCTGAGGAGTATTCCAGCTATAATGAAACGTTTGCTCGATGACGGAAGCGGTAATGCCAAACTCACATACATAATTCAGTCACGTATTACTCGTTACCTGATGCGGTAATTTGGCATCAGGATTTCTGCAGGTTGAGGGTGAAAAATGGCATCGCTGTGCCCAACATGTTGAGTTGGTGATTAAGCCATAAATGTGGGAAATTAATGTTTTCACTGAAAAAGCAGTGGAAAGTTTGATAATATAATTTAAATCAGGTAGGAGCAACTCCTCGTATTAGTCGGAGTAATTAAGTATTTATTTTATTTTTAATTAATTTTTGTCTGTACTATCTATATATTGTAAATTACAATTTTGTTACTAATTTGATATCCGATACCTTTTCTTATATAAAATACCTCAACCTCTACCTTAATTGTGAATCTCATCCAGATTTCCACGTTTTGCAAACGTGTGGTAAGTTATTTATAAACATGCAGAACAAAATAGGACCTTAAATGGAACCCTGTGGGACACCAGCAAGCAAGCTGATTCAATCAGAAGAATTGTTGCCAACTTAAACCTTTTGAGTTTGATGACTTAAATAGTCTTGTATACGACGAACCGGCCTGTCACCGAAGCCAAAGTATAGTTTTAGTTTCTTGCACAGAATACTGTGATTTACTCGGTCAAAGGCTTTTGTAAGACCCATCAAAAAGAGAAGCCTTATCATGCCTTGGTCATACTAAATTCGAATATCTTCAAGGATCTTAACCATAGCCGTAGCGCCCCTGTGGACTGCCCCAAATACTGAAAGCACCGACAAAAATAAGTTTCGAGTCCGCATGCTGTTTGAAATATGGTTGGAAAAAACTTTTTATAAGATCTTAGACAGCCATACCTATATAAGCCAAACATCAGATGAAATTAAAGGATTGTTTTTCTTAGGCACAGGAATAACCTTTGCATGCTTCGAACATTTTGGAAAAGAATAGGTCGATATACAAAACTTACTATATATATGAGTAAAGTTTGACTGTCAGAAACGACCTCAAATTCAAATTCTTCTTTACCCAAAAATGTATAACTTCTCAAGAGTTTAGCTACAATATATGTACCTACGAGTATCGACCTCACATTTTGACAACAACAAAAAATAGTCAACTGAATTATAAACTCTTAAAGTACTTTAAAGAAGAATGTTTCCACATTGGCATTCAATAAAAAGCACTAAAGTGCTATTTATAGTATAACTGATGTCCTGGCTTGCCTATATATATATATGTAAGCCTTTTAGTAGGCACATTTTCCGAGCTCATTACCGTCATTCCATTCATTCAACCTTATAAAAACCACTGGCCCATAAATTCGGTCCCGAAACAATAATAAATGTAATAAAAGTAAAGTGAGCAAGTATAGTGCTCCGCTATTATGGCATCCGCACTTACCAAAATTTATAGCTTCAATACAATTGCAATATAGTATAGACCGAGTCCTGTATCCTTTTTCTATGTTGGTGTACTATATTCTCGTTCGCATTATTCGAGGCTCATTCATTCATTTCGGAAGTGCATGGTAAATGATAACTCCAATTTCCTCATTGGCAAGCGGAGTTGAGTGGCTCGGCCTGCCCTCGGCGTCGCCCTCGCCCTCTAACGAAAGCCTTGTGTCCTGTTTAGCATAATGCATATGAGAAGGTTCCATATCTGGAAAGAGTTGTCCCCACTAAACTATCCCAGCACCGGAATAAGGCACAGCAAACCACCATCTAGAACAGCAAACCAATGGGGTGTGCAAAAATTGCTCGTGAATAATTTCGAATCGCGCTTGTGTGTTCCAAAACAATTCCGAAAAGCATTTGGAAAACCCTTGGTCGTTCAGTCGTTCATAGTTCGTTGTCTCGATTCTCGAATGTTTTTGTCAATTTTATTGCAATTTCAGCATTTTCTATGTGTCTCTGTGGGACGGACGGGACAAAGGGTATGAGGATTTTCCTTGGTTCGTTCGATCGGTACCAGGACAGAACAGGACGGACGGTACGTGCCTCTACGGGACCCATGTCTGACTCCATTAACTTCCTTTTGTTGTTTGTCAATTGAAATGGCACAGGATGTTTGAGGGTAGATAGTGCAAAAGGCTGAAATTGTCTATGCGGCGCTAGTTGGGGATGTTTCTATATCGACTACATGCGACGAGTAAGTTAGTTTGTTTGATTCAAATTTTTTGTCACCTTGAAGGGCTATGGTAAAACCAAAATCAATTGGCAACAATTTGTAAGGGCATTTAATCGCGTGTTTTAGTTCAAGTTTAATTTAGGGCAATTTGTAACGACATTTTTCGCGTGCGCAAAAATTCCGGCCCGTTTGTTGTTTGAGTGGGTTTAAGCATATAGTTCGTTCTTCATAAGAGGCATTGGTTTTATTCAGAAAATAAAAAGAAAAAACAAGTACCGACTCCTTACAATTTTTGAATTGATAATTAATGGCTCAAAATGTTTCCACTTCGTTTAAAATGCCAACAATATTCTTGAATGGTTATACGAATTAGGGTAGTTTCAAGTTTTTGATATGTTTACTGCGTTTATAAATGTTGCGTTCAAAAATTCAAAGTTTTCAACTACCGCATCTGTAAGACACCTCAATATGTTTGGGGTTGTCCCTGTTTTATTAACATATCTTTTAATATTTATGACAAAAAAAAATATATATGTGAGATACTTTTTTTCTAAATAAAGTTATCTTATAGAGACCAATATGAAACTTGTATCTTATTCACTTCCCCTGATAGAGCACTTTGAATTTTAATATTTTTTCGTGTATAAGATGTATGTATGTATGAACATACTCGTACATATATTGAACGAAAAAGTTTGGTGTACCTATAAAAAATGTGTAGTAAAAATTAATAGCTTTATTCGAAATCTAGACAATGATGTGCAAGGTACTGTGAGCGGTTGCATGAAATACTGTCCCAAAATAAATAAATTACGTGACTGGATCGCACTTACCTCCTAAAACGAAGAACCTGCTCTAAATAAAATCGATTTTGATCAGACTTCACATAACGATGATAAGGAAGGTCAACAAATTGGACCTTGCCTATCTGTTTGTCTATCTGAACTCGCCCGATTTTTCTAAAGCTTTAACATTTAATATTTTAAAATCCTCCCATGCAGCGGTTTTCATTAGGACACAACATAACGGTACCAGACATCCCTTTTTTCGAAATTTTAGAAAATATTTTCTTCTCAGAAACTGTTTAACAAATTAAAAAACAAAAACATCAGAAAATTTCATTTCATAAAATCCACCTAATGGTTAAAAAATAAAATGCACGACAGGGCCGCACGAACGTGCTCTTATGTAATAGACTAGGAATTTTAAAAACGGATGTTATTAAAGAAAACTGTTCATAAGGACAAAATGAATTTTTTAAATTCTTTTCGTAATAAGAGATAAAAAACAGATAACAGATAACAGATAAAATTATAAGTCGTTGTAGTGGTTCCTTAAAAAAATAAGCTTTTATGTACAAAATTTTTAAAACGAAAAAATTTTGGTAAGCCAATCTTAAGTTTTTATTACTATACGAATAAGAGTCTAATTTCCAATAAAAATATTAAGCCGAATTGTCCAAAAAAAATGACTTTTTTTTTCTAAAAATTGAAAAAAATATTTTTTTTTTAAGTTTTGAAATGCAATGTTTTTTAAACTTTTTAAGAGCTTCTTTATAAAAAATTTCATTAAAATCCGTTATGCCGATAATGAGAAATTCAAAATTGGAAAAAATCGTTCTATGGTAGGTACAGTCAGTAACATCTAGATTTAATTTTTTTTTATTAAATTATAGATCAAAAGAAAAAAATTTTAGCAAAATTCTCGGAACCGTTTTCGAGAAAAATATGATTTTCGAAAACCATTTTTAAAATTTGTATGGAAGGTACCGTTAGTTTTAGATAAAACAAAATTTTTTTTCTCAAATCTTGTAGATTATGTTAAAAAACTTTTATTTATCAAGTTTGAAAAAAAATCGATCTTGGGGTTTTCGAAATATTAGGTTTCCAAAAAAAAATTTTGAATTTTTTTTAAAAATCCAAAAAATAAAAAATTTGAATATGTAATAATATTTAAACTGTGGAGGAGCTTTACCATAAAAAAATTGATTAAAATCGGCTGTACCGTTTTCGATAAAATCAAAAACAAAAAAAAAATGGACCCAGGGGTGTTACCAAAAATAACAATTTTTTGGAAAATTTTTTTCAACCATTACCTATGAAATGAAATTTTTTAATTTTTTTTTAAAAATTATGTGGGACAGTTTTTGAGAAAAAAAATATTTATAAAATTTCGAAAAAAATAGTATGGCAGGTACCGTTATTTTTGGTCTTAAAAAAAAAAAAAAAAGCGTGTGGGGGGAAAAAATTAAAATCCATATCTACCAAGTTTGAAGAAAATCGACCGAGCCGTTTAGGCTGTAGTCGAACCGATAGACAGACGGACATACAGACAGACAGAATTGCGAGACCCACTTTTTTGGTCTTCGCTATCATCGTAATGTATTTTGATCAAAATCTCGAGTTCGATTGTTTTTACGAATGCATATAACTTGCCTTATAGTACCTATAAGTAGCAAGTAAAAATGTACAAGAAAAATACTAAGCCGTTTTTGAGATATCAAATTTTCCATAAATAAAAATAGATTTTTTTCAAAAATTAAAAAAAAAAATGCCTTCAAAGTTTTGGAATGCAATGTTTTTCAAACCTTTTAGAAGGGTTTTTATAGAAAATTGCATTAAAACTCATTTTACCCATAATGTGAAATAGAAAATTTGAAAAAAATGGTTTTGATTTCAAAAATTGAATTTAAAAATTAGAAAAATAAATTTTAAACAATTATTCAAATTAATAAGAAGGATAATATAATTCAAAAAAATAATGAGATAAACTTAAGGAACTATCAAGTTTTCAATTACCTCAAAGTTTAATAAAAAAAGCCAATGCTTAATATTTTTCAGGTATACTGTTTTAACTCGTTCACATCTAATATTAGTCGGTAGTTTATTAAAAAGACGAGGCGCAGTAACATTATAAAAGAGTGAATAATGTGCTTTCTTGATTGTGGGTACTTTGACAAGATTATTGGTGTTCACGACAACATTACAGTTGTCGTAGATCCTCGAAGCATTATACCCGGAATTTTCAAAAAAAAAATTTTAAAACCTTGTAGAAATTCAAACGCCTTAATGGCAGCAATTCTAGACTTTAAAAAAACCAAAAGCTTGGAGTTAGTCAATTAACCTTACACAGAATGCGAACTACATGTTTTTGTTTAATAAGTAAAGGTTCCAATTTATTAAAATTAGTCCCACCCCAGCAAGTTATCCCGTATTGCAGCTTAGATTTAAAAAGACCGTTATAAATTAATTTTAAAACTAACAAACCACTGTATTGGCTAAGCAGAAAAATCTGTCTTACAACATTTGTTAAAAAGTTCTTTACAAACAGTGTATGATCTTTCCAACTGAATCTACAGTCTAAAGTTACACCCAAGTATTTAAAACTGTCGACTCGCTCAATTGAAAAACAATCCGTGGCGCAACAAAAATTGGAATTGAAAGTAATCAAATTATGATCATAAAAACAGGAATGCATTAAACGGAAACTTTTGCAATTAGGGGAATGGTATTTTAAAGGCATGTCACTACAGATTTTACCCATAATGTTATAAATCATGAACTTCGTCTTTTCACTAATGAGAATGACCAATTTATGAAGATTAAACCAATTACGCAACAGTTCCAAATCGTGGTTATCGTCTGAATAAAGTTTGAAATAGTTTTTACTACTGTACGTGAAAGCAGTATCATCGGCAAACGCTGTTATTGTGCCCTTCAGAGGTTGCAAGAAAAGTGAATTAACAAAAATTAAAAACAAAATTGGTCCTAAAACAGAACCTTGTGGGACAACAACGTTGATGAAATTCTTCGAAATTCGAAGCATTGCCTTTTATGTAAGGGGATAACGACTGCAGTTTTTAGTAGATCAGGAAAGATACCTTTCTGTATACTAAAATTGAAAATGTGAGTTAATACATCTGCAACATGAAAAGATATTTTTTTTAGAATATTGTTAGAAATGTTATCACACGATCTAGAATTTGAATTTTTTAGCGACTGTACATATAATAATAATTAATATTAATTAACGTATAATAATAATTAAACGAAAGGAAAAAAAATTTTATCAAAATTCTCGGAACCGTTTTCGAGAAAATATTGATTTTCAAAAACCATATTCTAGCATTTGTATGTGGGTACCGTTATTTTTAGGTAAAATAAGTTTTTTCGCACATACTACAAAATGTATTAAGAAATATTTAATTTTAAAGTTTAAAAAATGAGTTTAAAAAAAAAATGGAATTTGTTTTTTAATCCAAAAACATTTTTTAGAAAAATTTGAATACACAATAGCATTCAAACTTTTGCGGGGCCATAGCATACAAAAATTTATCCAAATGGGTTGTACCGTTTTTGAGAAAATCAAAAACAAAAAAAAATGGTTCCATTGGGGTACCATTAATAATCACTTTTCGGAAATTTTTTTCAACCATTACCTAGCTTTGACCAAATGAAATTTTTTTGATTTTTGTATAAAAATCTGTGGAGCAATTTTTGAGAAAAAAAAATATTTATAAGATTTCGAAAAAATTTATTATTTTGGCAGCCTGTAGCGGCCATGTTTTTTAGCGACATCTGTCAAATCTGTTGTTTAGTATTCAGTTCCTGATACCAAATCACCGTGGCAAGTAACAGGATTGAACAGACTCTTTAAGGTTTGGTGCCGAAATTTGAGACGACCGGTTCGGATATCAATTAGCCACCATTCGCACTTGAAAGGAACGCAAGATCGGTCGGGAACATCCCCGCGGTACGTAAAAGTGTACAGCAGAACCCGAAACAGTCGATTCCATGAAGTCGCAGGCCTATCCAAATAAACCAGCCGGGTCTATGCGGAAGAGTCATTGAAAATTGGACCACTCGGATCTGTGTCACCGTAGGAAGCCGAGGTGGGCATTTGAACGATTCCACATTCCATACATAATGGCATACATGAGCCTTTCAAATAAAAAAGTTTTATTCTATTCTACCCGTTCTAATCGAAAAACGCTTTATTTCATAATGACCGGTATATAATCCAATATGGCTGACGCATGGGCCAATTTTTGTGGGATAAAGTCAAAAAAGCTATTTTAAATATACATTTTTTAATCCCAGGTTTTAATTTAAGTGCTTTTCGGCTTCTTCGATGCAAGTGCCATTCAAGGGCATAGGGTGTATGTTTTGCTTTAACGACTTTAAAAAAGCATTGCGTTTTCGAAGCATTAAACTCGATACAATTTTGTATAACCCATTTAACATTGCTGCATAGGTCAGAGTGTATTTAGCTTATCTTACGATAGCATTGCAATTCCATTTCCGAAGAAGATGGATTTGAGTTTGAGAACGATTTCGGAAACCTGAGTTAAAGTCGTAGCTCGTAGGCAAAACAATGATTAAAAGTTTCAGACAAGAGTTCATTTTTAAAATTGAGGAAGATAGTCCGAGATAAAATGGAGCCCCGAGTTATATCAGAATTTATTTTTTGAAAATCGGACTTAAAACCATTCAATACAAAATGTATTGAACGAGCCAGAAGTTGATTTTTTATTTAGATATTGGAAAGGATAGGGGTTTCGTTAATACCAAACGCAAGCATTTTTCGAAAAATAGCTTGATGCAAAAGCTATCAAGTGCCTTGGAAATATCAAGCACAACTGTCCTATTTTTTCTAAACCAAGTTAAAGACCTGTTCCACCCTTCGGTAAGACATGCCAACAAATCACCAGTGGAACGATTGCTGTGAAAGCCGTATTGCCGGTTATTCATAAATCATAAGATAGCGATCTTTGAGATATAGGAAGGTGTGTTAGTCCAATTGGTCGGTGGGGGAGGATGGGTCACCTTTGACCCCTTTGAGCGATGGAAAGCTTACGCAATGACAACGGTCTTGTGTTCCATCAGGGCCAGCGGATTCGCTTATATCAACATCTTGAAGGGCTTTTGCAACTGTACGAGTGCAATGTCCAACTGAATGATTTACGTTCGCGAGTAGAGGTAATTTTACTGTCCCGTAAGGTAGAACTAGCAGCAAACCGACGCACGTCCGAGTTAATTTGCCTTATCTGAAGAGGTATTTATTGTTCTTGCAAAAGCAAAATTTAATAAAAATGTCAAAATTGCAAAATTGCGAAGTTAGATAAAAAATGTCTGTTCCGAAATACTTTTACAATTTGAATATTTCTTCGCCCTCCAAAATTCATATGCTCCACAACAAGAATACATTTTGAATTAATACTCCAAAAGATTCAATTGAAAATGGTATATTTCTACTTGTATCATCCGTTTTATTATTTCGCAATTTCTTTTCGTGCAATTTCATTTTTTATTTCGCATTTAGATTTTGTAAAATTTTTGTATATCAAACATTTTGATTTCACATCGCAATACTGAATCACATTTAAGTAGTTATTTCGCATTTCATTTTTTCGCTAATTATTATTTCGCATTATTTTGCTTTCCTTGTTATTATTTCGCAACTTATTATGTGTTCTATTATTTTCCTATTTAGTTTCTCGATTGTCTTGTCTTTCGATATTTTAGATAAGAGATAGTGGAATTCATGCGATAAAATGAAAATTAATAGTTAAACATGATAAGGTTGCGGTTAAGTTTGAATACCAATAGAAAATTCGCAAAACAATTATTGCAAGTCAATTGAAATTTATTTTTATAATTTGCGAAACAACTTTTCTCTAAGATTCGAGATACCAACTCTTAAATAAATATTTTTTCTGCATATTACCATTATACCTTTGTATATAAGTAGGTATGTATAACCTATAGTATTATATCATGGAGCGTGATTTTATATTGCGAACTCTGTCCTGGTGGTGGCGCTGAAATCAGCGCATGATTTTACAGTGGAGAGTAGAATAACATCCAAAACAGGTAGTAAAAAAATAGAATATTTTTACTCTAAGTTTTATATACAAAGATAGAAAGTACTATAAGTTTTATATACAAAGATTATAGGAACTAGTAACAATCGGACCAAAAAATTGTAGATAGGCTAAAGTTCAACTATCACTCCAGTCTTCTAAAATGGCTACTCGCAATGTGAGAATAAAACGGATAAATAAAGCGTGGATTCATTTGCTAAATATTTTGAGAAAACTGACTTCCTCAGAACTTGATTACCGACGTGTGCCTTGATATTTTTGCTTCTTCCTTAACTAAACTTTGAGATTCCGTTCACATACCATACAAATAGGGAACATAAATAATTTGCTTCCTTCTGGAACTTTTTTCAATAATGCAAAACGAATATATCTATAGAAAAAAGTCATTCCTCTAATTGCAATACAACTCTAACGCACTAACGCAACTGAGTGGGTCGCCAAGCTGCATCTTAAACCCGCAATTTTAAACAAAAGTTCTGCATCAAAGGACAATTCAAATGCCACAGAAGGAGTCGTAAAGGTACACCTCCACGTGCACCTACGCTGCCCAGGCTGGTAAAATGCAAATTCCGGACAATCAACTTGACCATACAATTCCGCCATGTCCGAATGTCTTAATTAGTTCACCGGAAAGTACACATTTCTAGAGAAAAACAGAGCGGAGAATACAATGAGCCACAGAGAATGGCAACACAAATGGACAGAACCAGGTGCGTTGCATTCCATACTGGGAGACATTGCAGACAGCAAATGCAATTTCTATGAAGACATCAACCATTCATTCCTCCCACTGTTGCTGCAGCTCCCTATGCCGGTTATAGAAAATGGTCAGAGGATATATACGCACCATGTAAGGGGTTCCGTTTGTTGCCAAGAATACCAACCAGCACCATTGTCTTCTCATTCGTGAAATGTCCGTTTTAATTGAATGCGACCGACCGGTGACCTAAAGGAATGGCTAAAACACAAAAACAAACACGTTATGCAGCTATTTTAAATCTTTTATTACAACGTCTCATTGAACCTCTTGAGGTAGTTGGCCACCCAAGGCACCAATTCGGAGATCCTTGTGTATACACCCGGCTTGTTTGAGAGAGCACAGCCATTGCCACACGACACAACACCCACAAGTTTTGAATTCACCATGAGAGGGCCTCCGGAATCCATTTGGCATGCGTCAACTCCACCCGTTAGCACTCCGGCACACAACATCCGATCTGTTATGTAGCCCTTGAGAAGTCGGTTACAAGTTTCCTGATTGATTATTAAAACTTCGGCATACTGAAGGTGTTCCGATTCGAGTCCGAAAGGGGTTATGAAACCCCAACCGCTAACAATGGCCTTAGCCCCTTCGTCAACATCTTCACCTGCAGATGGCAGCGCAATGGGCTGGACAAACTCTGAGAATTCCAAATCGTTAGCCAGGCGCATAGCACCAATGTCATAATCCATAGTGGAGGATGAGAAGTTCGTGCTGTAGCTTACACTTTCAACAGCCACTAGTTCGCCCCTTGAAGACTTGGTCTTCGAACCAACTTGAACTTTCATCGGCTTCACTCCATCATTGTTTATTAGACAATGGGCCGCTGTCAAAATTGTCCGCTTGTTGATGATAGATCCGCCACATATGTGCTTACCAAAATATTTTATTGATACCATCCAGGGCAGGTTTAAATTCGTGGCTTTTTTTCCGCCGATAATTCGTCCAGATAAACTGCCACAAGCTGCGAAGTGTACCCATAGGGCACATAGAACCACAACGACTACCACTGCTTGTCGGAACATCTTTGAAGGTGTCTCTAGAATCTAATTCGCCTTTTATCAGCTCCATCTGAAATTGATAAGGCCGAATCGATAAGGTTTCGATTTTCGTGGTTGTTCAAAAGATACTCAACAGAATTGATAAGAATGTAAGGTGTTTGAGGTTAAGAGAGCGTCAGCTTCCTGCAAGGCCACTTGAAGAAAAGATTGTTGACTAACATTGAAGTATCAATATGGTACATCATATCACGCTCTAGACATTGTCTATTGCTTTTTACTTTAGGAAGCCTTGTGAGACATTACTAATTAAGGCTTAATGGAGTGAAGTTCATTAATAGTTATTGTATTGATGGAAGAAATACCAAAGAACTCTCAGACTCCGTTCCCTGTTTAAGAGAGCTCGTCGATCATTAAAACATAAAAACAAGTCAGCACGAGCCTATGTTTTTTTTTGCGATTTTTTTTATCAACTTGTAATTGATTAATTGACAGAGCTGTCATGAAAGTAAAATTTGGCGATAACTCGTCGTTTAAACGGAAATGTCTTCAGGAAAAAAAGCTTCAAACAAAAATTGACGAGTTCACAGAAACAATGGATTTATTGGATTTGGGGTTTGAGCGGGCCAAATTTGTTTTTGATTTTTTTTTTAGATTTTCGAGTTTTTATAGTTGCCTAAGGAGCTTGCCTACATTGCTCAAGAGCTTCGTAGGTTCTTAAATTCATAAAACATTTCTCATTCCAGGGAACCTATTCTCAAGCTGCAATGAAATAGTGTCAATCATGGCGTAAAAGATAGTTACAGAGAAACGCTGTTGATGATCATCAAATTTCTTGTCTTCGGACAGTTCACCGAAGTAAATCTTGATCTTACGCTTGATGCATATTCCTATAATAAAATGAAACCCATCTATTCGTCTATTACGTCCGTGATGTTTCCCTTACGGGACATAGTGCCTCCACTACTCCTAAGCGCCATCTCTCCAACTCTTCCCCAGTTGTGCTGATTCCTGCTCGACCGTTCTTCGCCAAGTACTTCTAGGCTGGCTCACTTTTCTGCCTTCTTGTGCGAGTGGGTTCCACTGCATCGCTTGACCCGCAATGTACCAATCGCCTTTTCGAAGCGTATGGCAAATCCACTGCCATTTGCGTCTTTGTATTATAGATTCAGTGGGTTCCAGACCTGTTCTCGCATGAAGTTCAGCATTGGAGATACGGTTGGGCCAGAAAATCCTCAAGATGTTTCGAAGACATCTATTAACGAACGTTTGTAGCTTTCTTTTGATAGTGTCCGTGGTTTTCTAAGTGCTGCACCCATAAAGCAGCACAGATTCAACATTGGAGCGGAACAGTGGTAGCTTGGTCTTTAAGCTAAAAGAGTTGTTTCTCCATATTTTGTACAGCATTCCGAAAGCAGTCTTTGCTTTTCTGATTCGGCTGTTTACGTCCAGCACAATTCCGCTATCCGTAGAGACAATACTCCAATGATATTGTAAATAATCATCCTCCATCTCTACCGGTTTTCCAGAAATATTTCCTTAGATTGATGAGGGATTTCGAAGAGTGAAATTTTAGTTTTTGCCGAGTTAATCCTTAGCCCCACGATTTCTGCTGCTCTCTCCACCCTTGTTGGCATTTGATGGAGATCCATGATCCTATGAGAGAGTAAGCATACGTCGTCTACGTAGTCCAGATGTTTGAGGTGAGATTGCAGAGTCCACTGAATTCATCCATTTCCATTTGGCGAAGCTGCGTGCAGTAGCTCACTTATCACTAACAGGAATAGTATTGGTGACAGTATACAGCCTTGTCAAACCCCACTTTGAATTTCAAATATTTTACCTAAAAATAACGATACCCTCCATACAAATGTTTAAAAATGGTTTTCGAAAATCGCTCCGAGAATTTTGATATAATATTTTTTCTTCTGATTAATTATTACGATCTATAAATTAATAAGAAAAATTTTGAAATCAAGATATTACTGACTGTAAACAGCCATTTTTTCGAATTTTGAATCTCCCATTATTTGCATAGCGGATTTCAATGAAATTTTTAATAGAGGAGCTCCTAAAAAGTTTGAAAAATATTGCATATTAAGACTTTAAAAAAAAATATTGTTTTAATTTTTGCAAAAAAAAAAAACAGAATCATTTTTTTTTGGAAAATTCGATATCTCAAAAACGGCTCAATATTTTTTTTTGTTAATTTAATTTTTATTCGTACAATAATAAAAACTTTAAATTGGCGTACAAAAATTTTTTAAAATGTTTTTGTATAGATACAATAGTTTATTTTTTTAAGATACCACTACAACGATTTATAAGTTTTGGTCTTCCATAAACTAATATTTGCTTGAATCATAATGGAATCCTGTTTTTAGCTGTAACTAATTACACTAGTTTTTGAAATTCTTAGTATTTACATAAGAGCAAATTCGTGCGACCAAGTCATGTATTTTATTTCTGTTGATATTGCTTTCGATTCAGTTACACTTTCATCTGCTTTAATTTCATTAAACGAGAGACAGTTCACACCATTTATAAATGTGTTCGGAAATCACACAATTTACGCGTCGCGTCACAGAGAACATTTATACATTATCACATTTACCATCCATTTAATTTTATATTAATTCAGGGTTGTAAGAAAATACCAGAGCTGTAAAAGAATGCATTCATTTGGTAATGCATTGCCAAAAGTCCCATTTATTTAACTGAATATTCGGAATGCATTCACATTCCTTATCGCAGTACTTCAACTTACAAAAAACAGTTCCAGTTAATTTTGAAGTCTTTAGTAAACCAATCGTCTAGAACAGTCAAAAGACTTGAAGTTAAAAGAATGCAATACTTTTTAACTGGTTGCATTCTTGGAAGTGTTTTAAAAGTCTTTTACATTCTTTGCAGTCATGGAGGCTTTTGATTGCATTCATTTAGTAATGCAGTCTTTTGACTGGCTCAAACATCAACATATTTCGAAATGTCAAACAAGTACCCCGCTTTAAAGAAAACGTTTCTAAGACACAATACACCACTTCCATTTTCAGCAGCTGTGGAAAGGCTGTTTTCATTTGGTGGGATGCTTAATGCTCCGAGACGTGGATCCCTTTCAGACTCTAATTTCAAAAATTATTGATCTTGAAAGTGAAGCCTAGTACGCAGATCGGGAAAAATTTTGTCTCCCATACATTTTTTTTTTGACAGCCACCATACTTCCGAAAGTGATTTTTGTCAATACTGGCTTTATGTAAACAGTGCTGATGCTTGTCTTGCGAGCATCAAGAGGAGACTCCAAAAAGGTGTGAACGACATTATTTGTAAGACAACCCGTTCCAGAGATACACTACAATACACATTAATTAAGATTTTATCTCTCCAAATTCAAAGAGATCAAAATTGTAGAGACACAATTTGTCTTTTCTCGATCTGCGTACTAGGCTTGAATGGCGATTTTGAATAGTTTCTATGTTAAATTTTATATTTATTTTATTACCATTGAGTGGTTTTTTTTTTATTGAGATTTTTTTAATTTTATGATAAAGGGATGATTATGTTTTTTTGTAAACTATAACTATTTTTTAAGAACTAACTTAAATTCAAATCATAATTTTATGTAAATTACCCACACCACTTACATGTAGTGAATGTGTGTATGACTTCCTTAAAAGACTTTTAAAACACTTCCAGGAATGCAACCAGTTAAAAAGTAATGCAATCTTTTGACTTCAAGCCTTTTCACTGCTCTTAACGATTTTATTACTAAAAATTAACTGGGAATTTTTGTTTAAATGTAAGTACTAACATGAAGTCCAAATATTCAAAAAAAATAAGTCTTTTTCATCATTTTACTTCAATACAAAAAAGAATGCATACTTTTACAGCAATATTGAATGCGATATTAAAAGTAATTCATTGAGTTCAATTAAAAGGTCGTATAGACTGACTTCACTTTGACTCTGCAACTTGAAATTCGCAATCACCATTTATTTAGCAATACAAAGATTGCAATCTGCCAAGAATTAATGCATTTTTTTGCATTCTCTTGCACTCCAAGCAAAGGATTTAAATGCAAATATTGCGAATAAATGCAAAAACTGCAAATGCAAAATAATGCAAAGAATTCAAATGAATGCATGAATTCTCAGAAGATTGCAATCAGTTGGTTGTTGTGTAATGAATAATTATGAATAATTGCGGAAAAAGTGATTACAATTTTTTAGTGCTAAATGAATGATTTGAAGCACGTTTGAAGTCGACGTCCCAAAGTAATTCAAGGGAAATAATTTTTTGATTAACTCAAGTTCAGTCTCAATGCGCCAGGGTAATCGAAAATTGGACTTTCAAAAATTATTGAAATTGTTTTCTTAAAAATTTGAACAGCACACATATCACAAAATGAATAGAAAACTCCATTTCGTAAATGATCAAGTTAAAATTGTCTTGTGATATAGTCCTAAGTCTGATATATTCCTGGCTGGCAAGCAATGTAGATAATGATCGTTAATTTCCTCCTACGATCATTTCTCAAAACAATCATGAACCATAAAGAAAATTGAATTTTGAAACGATCGTCAACTGGATTTTCCCATGACGAAGGAGTTAAAGTATTATGATTTACCTAATGATTTAGTTTATTACGGATTCAGATTGTGTGTCCATGTTGCCTATGCTATTTTATGGCATACCTACTAGCCATAAAAAATATGAGATTTTTACGGCAACACTTAAGTTTTATTTGATATATCTTTAACGCCCGCCATTGAGATCTCTTTTTTAATGCTTGATGCTAATAATCGTTAGATTCTCTTCTGTAACACGCTCACTTAGTGTGATTTAAAGTTATCGTCTTACTATTAATTGATCAATAAATCATTACAAAAGTGTATGCAAAAGAGATAAACTAATTGGAGTTAAGTTGTAAGGCAACAGAAAACTGAACATTGAAACTACAATAACATAAAGTGGCATTAGGCCAAAATTTAACATTTTATATATTTTCTTTCAGCTGTTCCGCACAAAGCGAAATAAGTCAGTTTATTTAATTATTATTATTAAAAGGGCTTACAATAAGGATGGTTAGATGTTGAAATGTAATAATAAGCCGACGTCGGGCTCCTCTTCCAAACGCTCCAAGCCCGGTCAGTGAACAAACAACGTTGTCTTTAGTTATGATTTATGAACTTTCAGTTCTGTGGTTTGTTCGATCTTGTACATAGTTGCAGGCCCCAGTCTCGATGCAAAATTCACCAAGCTAAAGTCTGCATAATGCCTAGTTCTTGCGTACTGCGAGGAATCGACTACCTCTGGTTCTGGTGTACACTTTTACGGTTAGTGCCGATGATCTCGGCCGATCTTACGTTACTTTGACGTAAGAATGTTGGCTGTAATTTAAGATAAGGCAAATGTACTTGCAGCTCATTTGGAGCTAGCTCTTCGTTGCCAGACAGCGACTTAAGAACGAAAACTATTCAATGAGACAGGTATGTATATTTCGGCACTCGTGCGTTGCAAAAGCCTTTCGAGATCTTGAAATAAACAAATACGCTGGTCGGCTTGATGGTATACCGCGTATTCTTTCCTCGTTTCTACTGCTCTGGAATCTTCCCTGGAAGATGGAAACAGCATGTTTCTCTCTCTCCTCCTATTGGATAATGTCTTTTCTGTGCAAAGATATGGAATCGCTGATCAATCATCAGCTCAAGAACATAGTATTTCACAGCAATCGACCCACTTGTGATCTCCTAGTATATTGTTTTGATGAAAAAGAGATTATTGAGCTTGATATTTTCAAAGCACATTTTTTCGAAAATTCATGCTTTTGGTATAGATGATTCTCTTCTTCATCAGATTTAGAAATCACATTTCGAACCGCTCATTATTAATTGTGTTAGATGGTTTTAAGCCTGAAGTTCATAATATAAATTCTGGTCTGCCACAGGGCTCCGTATTGTCTCCGACTCTCTTCGGAATGTTTATAAATGATCTCTTGCCCGAAACTTCTAGTCCACTTCATAGTTTTGCCGACGATTTTACCCTCGTACTCGTCCTCAAGTTAACGTACATCTCCTTCGAATTGCTATACGGTTCCGTATGATAAGCTAATTAAACTCCGAACCTTACAGAATTTCTAAGTCGGGTATACAAAAACGTGTGGAGTTTAATGCTACTGTAGTGATCTCACTACATGGTACCCTCCTAACACAATTGATTCCTTTCCCACGCAACTTCCAAAGACACTCCAACCACTGATAATTCAAACTAATTTAACGCCACCAATACAAAAACATAAAAAATTGACCCACAAATGAATCCTCACTACGTAATCATAAAACGATCACTCGTCATAAGTACGACACAAACCGAGATCCATAAACTGCTATGAGTAATGGATACCCAATATCCAACGGATTGTACGTAAACAAATTCAATGCATTATATTGTTGGCATTGAGGGAATCCCGAAACAAAATGCTGATAATGCATCTTAGCATGGGCCAGTGTCGCTATGAGCGAGTATAAATAATTAGATTAATAAAAAGAATAAATTTAAAACTATTGGTCGCAGCCTAGCTTAAGACAGCGGGCCAATAAATATCAAAATAAAAAACTGTTTCTCTTTTCTATCCGCACACCGCAACCCCACAAGTCACTCCTCTCCCCTCGTGGAAACCTATGCGTTACAACATTTTGGTGGCAGCGGTGAGATTTTCTTTCAAAATCTCGCTACCGAAAAAACAAGAGACCTCTCTTTTGATGCGTTCTGGGGCTATACACCACAAAAAGTGTTAAAAGTGAAAAACAAAAACAAAAAAATCCTATAACTGTAAGACCTGGCGAAATCCCAAGCGAAGGCAAAAATTAGGTACGAGGAGTGTAAAAGACTGTAATTTTCAACTAAAGGTCTACCTTCGTTGAATCAAAATGTACCCCTTATGTCATTGTCCTTGAATTGCACTTGCATCGAAGAAGCAGATAAAACTGAGCTATCATGGAATCATTCCCATCTCTTGAAAACCTTCGCACAACACGATTATGGAATAATTTAGTTTTCCCAAGTTACCGCATCACTCGTGCTGGGTTTAACATATAATAAGGGTCTCTCAATCAACAAGAAAAAATAATAGGTTAGGAATTTCAAAAACGAATGTTATTAGAGAAAACTGTTTAAAACATTAATTTTTTAAGTTATTTTAGTAGTAAGCGACAAAAACAGAATGCTGTGCAAATATGAATTTATGCAAGAACAAAAATTATAAGTCGTTGTAATGGTTCCTTAAAAAAATAAGCTTTTATTTACAAAATTTTTAAAACATTTTTAAGTTTAAGTTTTTATTATCGAATTACGTTTACAACCAGCGCAGCGGTTTGATTAAAAAAAAAAAACTTAGTCGTTTTCTTTTCTTTTTTTTTTCCTTTATTTATTATTTCATTTATTATATTAAATTTTATTTTTACATTGTTTTTATATTATTATTATTTGAGCAAAAGAAGCCGCTGTCCAAAGCGAGGCTGCACTTCTTAAGTCAAGAGCGAAATTAGGACTGACTTAAAAATAATTATTTTATTTCCATCAAAGCCATGGTCATACAATATTATTGCTGATCTTGCAAATATGTAAACTGAACTTTCCCACGATTTCATATTTTAATTTTAACGGGATGCGCGTGTGTTGGGTGTAGAGGGAAGAGGTGTGTAACCATTGTAGATTAGTTTTGCAATGTATGCAAAAATGGCGTGGGAATCCGTTAGGAATTTATTAATGTGCCGTTAGGCAAAAAGGGGAATATGGGAGGTGTTTGGGGTAATGGTTTGAATGACTTCCGTTATTATAAAAATAATGTGCCGTTAGGCAAGGGGAATGTGGGAGGTTTTCGGGGTAACGGTTTTGGTGACGTCTCGGACGTAACTATCGTACGAATGAAAATTAAATTTCCAAAAAAATATTGAGCTGTTTTTGAAATATAGAATTTTTCAAAAAAAACAAAACATTTTTTTTTGTCAAAAATTCAAAAAAAAAATTTTTTTTAGTTTTGAAATGCAATGTTTTTTAAACTTTTTAGAAGCTTCTTTCTAAAAAAATTTATTAAAATCCATTATGCCGATAATGAGAAATTCAAAATTTTAAAAATCGTTCTATGGTAGGTTCAGTCAGTAATATAATGTTTTCAAAATTTTTTTATTGAATAATAGATCTTAAAAATTAATCGAAAGGAAAAAAATTTAAGAAAAATTCTCGGAACCGTTTTCGAGAAAAATACTATTTTCGAAAACAATTATTTAACATTTGCATGGAGGGTACCGTTATTTTTACGTAAAACAATTTTTTTTCTCATATCTTGTAGATTACATATTTTAAGGACCTTTTATTTATCAAGTTTTAAAAAAATCGAGCATGGGGTTTTCGAAATATTGAGTTTTCAAAAAAAATCCAAAAAAATTTTTTTTTGAAAACTTGAATACACAGTAATATTGAAACTTCTGGGAAGCTTTTACATAAAAAAATGATCAAAATCGGTCAAAAAATTTTTGAGAAAATCAAAAACAAAAAAAATGGTTCCGAGGGGGGTACCAAAAATAACCATTTTTTGAAAATTTTTTTCAACCATTACCTAGGTTTAATTAATAGAAATTTTATGAATTTTTTTTAAGAAAATCTGTTGGACAGCAGAGATGTGACATTTGCAGTTAAATCAATACTGCAGTTAATTGAATTTAAAGACTTATTGTGTAAGTCTTTTAACTTAATAATTGACTTTAACTTAAAGCTTGCATTCACCAGTCATTTTTAGCATTCATGACTTGTAAGTTAATAGAAGCAGTCAATTAACTGTAAGTTAAAAGACTGCAGTACTTTGTGACTGCTGGCATTCTTTAAGTCAGTTGTAAGTCTTCTATATTTTCTAATTCTTTTTTGCAGTCAGTAAGTCTTTTAACTGCATTCATTTAACTGTAAGTCTTTTGACTTATCTTAAGTATTTTAACTTGCAGATTTGTAAGTTTTATTTTTTTTTGTTGGAATTGTCTCTAGTAATTCATTGAAATTTTTAAGTACATCTAGAATACGAAGATTCAATACCCCTTCAATGAAAATCGTCATTTGACATCAGGGGCGTATTTACCCTAGGGCTAAAATGGCTACAGCCCGGGGCGGCAAGGCTGCAAGCAATTGGCCAATTTATAATATTTTTTTGAAGTGATTGAACTTTCAAAATATACAAGCTAAAGAGGGCAAGCCGTCCCTAACAATTGTCTAATTTACAAATATTTTTGAAGGATAAACAAAAAATATAAAGATTTAAAAAATGCGATTTCTTGAGTTTTTCAAGCATAACAATTTTTTCAGTGCCGTGAGTGTCCGGCTGTGAGAGAGTTCGCTGTAACATGTCAGTCACTTTTTTCACCATTTACTATTCATATTTTTTATAAACGATTTCTTATAATGAAAATCGGTAGTAAAAAATATTTACAGACCTGTACCTATTCTTTTGAACAAATGGAAAACCATCTACAAAGAGTCCCTTTTCATTAAAAAAAAAAATATAAAAATCCATCAAGCCGGATTGTAGATATAAGGTCACACACAAAATTTTATTCTTTTTATATACCTAGCAAATCATGCCACAATTTATTTTTAGTTTTTGCTGACTCGTGTCCCTATAAGTATACAAATACCCTTCCCTTCGTCAATAGTTTTGAACGACTTAAGAAACAATGTAATGATTGTTTCTTGGACAATAGTTAATAACGATGTATAAATATAAGGATAGGCAGGTATTATTTTAAAAACTATTGGCACAAAATTTTAGTCGAATTAGTACAATTTTAAAACTATTTTTGAATAATACTAGGTTAAGAAGACGATTTTGCTTATTTTAATCAAATTTAGCATCATGCTATCTCTAACATTTTACTAAAGTTAAAATCATCGAATACCTATTTTATCTTTTTAGTATCTTGCTAACTTCATATGCCTCTTGCATATTTAAAGATGTCAAAAAGGTCTGTTTACTTAGTTTTTTGCATGAACTTTCATTGTTTTAGGTGTGTTTTAAAGCAATTTAAAGAAACTGCAAATTTGCACACATCGACAAACCGGCCGACACCAAAAATCAAAAAATTTTGATTTTGCCAGCACCGAGACTCACACGAGAAATTGGTGCACACACCAGCCCACACACAAAGCACACATTTCAATACACCGGTGACGGTGCGTGCGTATCTGTGGTGCTAATGGCCTGCTTAAGGGTGGTTGGTTTTGAAATAAAGGGTGATACGTTGACAAAGGGATTAATTGAAAACACAGGATGTAGATATTAATGTCATTTTCGATTGGAGCGTATGTTATTTTCTAGACAGACTGAATGATCAAAAAACGTTCCATTGGCTGTCTGAAAAATCGTGCAGAAACATCGTTTTCCACATTGAAACGAATAAAAATCTATTTAAGGTCTCGCATTAGCGAAGAATGCTTTAATAGTTTAGCTTTATTAAATATAGAAGCTGAACTGACAAAAAATTTAGATAACGAATGTATTGTTAATGAATTTCGTAATCAATATACACACAGACAAAAATTTGAAAACATCAAATATTATGCAATTTGTGTTTTTTTATTATTATTTTTTATTACTTTATTTTCATTGTTTTAAAGGGCGGCAAAATTTATCAGCCCGGGGCGCCAAATCCTTAAATACGCCTCTGTTTGACACCCTAATTGATAAGAAGCGAAATCTAAGGAAATAACATGCATGTATATCTAGCTATATCTACTTACTTGCACGAACCCCCCCCCCCCCCTCCCATCAAACCAGGAAAGCATTTTTTGCATAGATGTGCAGAATGCCAAAATTATTTAAATTTAATTTAAATTACACAGAAATTGTTTAAAACAATAAATAAAAAGTGCAAAAAAATGCCCGGAAAACAAAAACAAAAACAATTAGAAATGTCAAATCAACTAACGACATGTGTTGCTGAATAGAGCATACATTTACTCTATACTGTCATACAGTTTAAGTTTAGTAAAAGTAAGAACCATTTTAAGTTTTGCTTTTGTTGCTGTTTGGAAAAATACAGCACATTTTGTTCACTTTTCACTCTTTGAAGTTAAATGTAATTAAGTCTTAAAGTATGAACTACATCTATCGGGCAATTTCTGTGTTAGGCTAGGCGCGCACATTCAATTTTTAGTTGCATATCTGTTTGGTTGCTTATAGAAAACAGATGAAATATTTGGTTGAATGTCCGCGCAGGTGCATATAATTATATGTTACACAAAATAGCGAACTCTTTTTGGGCAATCGTTTAGTTTGTGTCAAAACACAAACTTTTAGTTGCTCAAACCGAGCAGTTGCGAAACTAAAAATTGAATGTGCGCGCCTAGCCTAACACAGAAATTGCCCGATAGATGTAGTTCATACTTTAAGACTTAATTACATTTAACTTCAAAGAGTGAAAAGTGAACAAAATGTGCTTAGTGTTTTCAAAAAGTGAAAAAGTGAAATTTAGAACCATTTCAACTTTTACTTTTTGTTTTTCGAGATGGAAGATAGAAATTTGAAATGAGTTGGAAAAACAGAGCATGTAGTTCTAGCTTTATTCTATGCATTACTGTTTTCAAATCTACCCTGAAAATAAAATATCTCCCTGGTTTGACAAGAATGCGTTAATTTTCTCAAATACGTTAACAAACAAACAAAATATCAAATTCGAATAAGAGCTGAGTAAATCGTTCATTTCAAATGATTGAATAATTCAACAATCGATTACGAAAATGATCCGATTATTTCAACCAACCGATCATTCGATCATTTTCATTTCACTAAAATGATTCAATACTGTTCCTATTCGATTTTAATTTCGATTTCGATGATAAGATTGAGTTCTGGCTTTGATAGTTCTCACAAAATACTCTATTATTATAAGCCATAAATTGCCAAATAACATCGAATGATGGATACTTTGTACATTGATTAAAAAGTGTCAAAGTGTTTTCGGCTGACATTTTGTACGAATTACTCTTTGTAGGTCATAACTGAATTCGTCCTCTATTTGTCAAGCCATAAACTGTCAATTTCCATCAAAGGATGGCTAAGATTTCGATGGATTAAAAAACGTCTATAAATATAAAAAAAAATGGTATTTTATTTGTTGCTCCGGAAAAGAGCAATTTTAGGGCTTTCGGCTAACATTTGGTTCGAAATACTCTTTGTATGTCATAACTGAATTTGTCCTCTATTCGTCAAGCCATAAACTGTCAAATTCCTTCCAAGGATGGCTACGATGTCGATGGATTAAGTAACGTCCAAAAATCCACATTAAACATACCGGATTCTGATACATCAAATAACATCAGTTCAACACAACAATTGTTTTTGCGGCCTACAACATGAACAACCAATCTGAAACGTGTCAAAAATCTGCAATGTGTCAGAAATGTTTGAAAGTTTGTTTACCATTAACTGTTTTCCTTTGGACTCTCATTGCATTCAACAATTTAAAAAAATAATGAATTCTCTGTCTTTTATTGAATGATAATGAATTAAATAAATAAATTGGCATTCGAATTTCGAGAGCTGGGTCGGCCAGTATATATTATTTTATAAACAAAAAATTTTTCTTGTTTAGAAAATAAGTAAATAACAAAAACATAAATATGGTTTTTGGTTAAACTAACAAAAACAATTATTTTCACATTCAGTTATAATTAAACAAAACAATAAGTGTGTCCAATTTATTAAAACAATTGATTGAAAAAACTTTTCAAAATTAATTCATTTCGATTCACTATTTGTAAACATATAAAATACAAAACAAAAAACAAAACAAACATAACAAACAAAAAATATACTTCAAACATTTAAACCAAACTTATCATCAAACACCATTCACTTTCAAGAGCAACAATTTTTCAAAATTGTTGCCTGAAAAGGGCTCCACGCTTGGGAACATTTAATAATCCTGCCACTGAGAATAGTCGTTCAACGTTCTGTTTTTGATAGTGATAACCAAATAAATATCATTTAAAAAATATGTTTATTACACAGACCAGAGAAAAAAAAAGTTACTATCAATAATAACTATCACCTTCTAATCCAGGTTTACACACAAGGTCGGATATAGGTAAATAAGCGGATACATATATGGAGGGCTCACAGCTGTATCGAACCAAGTCATTTTAAAAAAATCCAAAACCAACGCCAAAATTTCCACAAAATTGACCTCTATTTAGAGCTGTAATGAACTATGTATAGTTCATTACAGCTCTAAATAGAACTATGTAGCTCTAAATGAACTATGTAGTTCATTACAGCTCTAAATAGAGGTCAATTTTGCGGAAATCCTGGCGTTAGTTTTGGATTTCTTTAAAATGACTTGGTTCGGTACAGCTGTGAGCCCTCCATATAATAATTGTATTCTAGATGTACATAAAAATTTCAGTGAGTTACTAGAGACAATTCCAACAAAAATAAATAACTCTTACAAATCTGCAAGTTAAAATACTTAAGATAAGTCAAAAGACTTACAGTTAAATGAATGCAGTTAAAAGACTTACTGACTGCACAAAAGAATTTGAAAATATAGGAGACTTACAACTGACTTAAAGAATGCAAGCAGTCACAAAGTACTGCAGTCTTTTAACTTACAGTCAATTGACTGCTTCTATTAACTTACAAGTCATGAATGTTAAAAATAACTAGTGAATGCAATTTTAAAGTTAAAGTACTCAAGTGAAATATTAACTTACATTCAAAATTTCATTCATATGACTGCGACTTAACTGAATGCAGTACCAAAGTAATGCATTCATTCACATCTCTGTTGGACAGTTTTTGAGTAAAAAAAATTTGTTGTTATAAAATTTCGAAAAAAATTCGTATGGCAGGTACCGTTATTTTTGGTCTTAAGAAAAAAAGAAAAAAACATCCGGGAAAAAAATTAAAACCCATATCTACCAAGTTTGAAGAAAATTGGCCGAGCCGTTTAGCTGTAATCGAACAGAAAGACCGACAGACAGATAGACAGACAGAATTGCGAGACCCACTTTTTTGGTATTCGCTATAATTGTAATGTCAAATTTGATCAAAATCTCGAGTTCGATTTTTTTTTCCGAATGCATAACTTGCCTTATAATACCTATAAGTCGCAAGTAAAAATCAAGCGTGGGGTTTTCCAAATATTGAGTTTTGAAAAAAAAAAATTTCATTTAAAATTCAAAAAGATTTTTTTTGAAAATTTGAATACATAATTCTATTTAAGTTCTTGGGGAGCTTTGGCAAGAAAAAATGATCAAAATCGGTTTTACCGTTTTTGAGAAAATCAAAAACAAAAAAAAAATGGTTCTTTGGGGAGTAGTCTCAATAACCATTTTTCGGGAAATTTTTATTTTTATTATTTAAAGCAGTTTAAAAAAAAAATATTTACAAAATTTCAAAAAAAATCGCATGGAAGGTACCGTGTGAGGGAAAAAATTGAAAATGATATCTACCAGGTTAATCGGCCGAGCCGGTTAGGCTGTAGTCAAACAGACAGACAGAATTGCGAGACCCACTTTTTTAGTCTTCGCTATCATTGTAATGTCAACTTTGATCAAAATATCGAGTTCGATTTTTTTTACGAATGCATAACTTACCTTATAGTACGTATATTTACATATAAGTCGCAAGTAAAAATTGGAAATAGAACCTTTTGTTGCGAGATGTTTTTCTTCGAAGAAGCACAGTAATAGTATTTTTAAAAAATCAAGCTAAGCCTGGAAACACTCCGTATATAAAAAGACAAACAATATAAAACCACCAACAATAAACTGCGCTTGATATAAGTACTTAACTTTTCCAATGAAAAACTCACCTTCTATTCATATAAACTCAAACTCATGTAGGTTGATGAAGAACAAAATAATGTTATTGTTATGGAACCAACAACAAAAAACTATTACGTTTTTCGATCTTATCAATCTTGAATGTTTGTTTGGCCATAATCCGTGATTTATTGTCTTTTGTTATTGGGTGGTTGGGTGACAAGATATAAGATATAAGGTAGACCACCACCGCCGCCGAACTCTGAGCCAAACTCTGATTAATTTGTGAGGCGAAGGTGTGCGTGATATGGCGTGATCTTGATATGGATTATTATTTTGTCGTCTTTGACGAACTCTCTCATATAATTGGGATTATTCAAATCGATCGACTTAAGAGGCTTAAAGTTGGGTAAGAAGATCACAACATGTGTAGGATGGCACTTGATTATAAAAAAAATTTGTACCCAATTTGTTTTGAGATTTTATTAATTTTGTGATATTCGTTGGTGGGCTATAAATTGTAATAAAAGATTAATTTGTAATGACAAAATGCTTTGTTGGCTTGTGATCGGATTTACGTCATGATCATGAGTGATATGAGTAGTAGATGGAAAAACTTAATATTTTTTACTTGCGACTTATAGTACGAGTACTATAAGCCAAGTTATGTGCTCGTAAAAAAAATCGAACTCGAGATTTTGGTCAAAGTTGACATTATAAGATGATAGCGAAGACTAAAAAAGTGGGTCTCGCAATTCTGTCTGTCTGTCTGTTCGACTACAGCCTAGACGTTTTTTTAATAATATTTTTGTTTCTCAAAAACTGCTCGATAGATTAAAACAATAAAGATACAAAAAAAAATAAAATGCATGACTGGGTCGCACAAACTTGCTCCTATGTAATCGACTAGGAATTTTAAAAACGAATGTTATTAGAGAAAACTGTTCATAAGGATTACATTAATTTTTAAATTCTTTTAGCAGTAAGAGACAAAAACAGAATGCTATCCATCTATGAATGTACGCAAGAACAAAAACTAATAAATTATAAGTCGTTGGAGTGGTTTCGTAAAAAAAGCTTTTATATATAAACTTTTTAAAAGCTTTTTAAGACAAAATTTTGGTACGCCAATTTAAAGTTTTTATTATTGTTCGAATAAAAATTAAATTTACGAAAAGAAATATTGACCGTTTCGGAGATATCGAATTTTCAAAAAAAGAAATATAGATTTTTTTTTCAAAAATTCACAAAATACTTATTAACTTCCCATAGGGAGTTATTGTAATCGGTCCGATTTGTCAAATTGGAATTTTTGACATTTCTCGACGTTTCAAGGTCCCTAGAGGCTATATCAATCATTTTTAGAGAGATGTCTGTGTGTGTGTGTGTACGTACGTTCGTACGTTCGTACGTTCGTACGTTCGTACGTTCGTACGTCCGCGTCCGTACGTTCTCGTACCATTTTTCGACGTCGATATCTCAAGAACGAGTAAAGATATCGACTTCAAATAAATTTTGTTTAATAGATAATAACTTCGAAAGAGGCTGAAAGGGCGTTTATTAAAATTTAGTGAGTAGTTTTTTCACTATAACGGTTTAAAAAAAAAGTCAAAATTTTGGTTAGTTTCAAATATCTCACGAAAAAAGAATGCTATTGATTTCAAATAAAATTTAATGTACTCATTAGGAGGTCATACAGATTTGGTATGAATTTGGAAAAAAATGAACATACCGTTATTTTTTTAAATAAAAAAAACTGAAAAAAATAATTTCATAACCCAGATATTCTAAGAACGGAAAACAATTTGAAACTCAGAATAATTTGTAATAATGTGTTTGACAATTGGTGAAAATTTCAAAAAAAATCAGTTTATAGTTTTTTTACAAAAAATAAAAAACAGTATAAAATTCTATTGAAAATTGGTAAAAATTGTTTTTCGACTCAAATTTCTCGAGAACTAGTAGTGATATTGACTTCTAATTTAGTTTATTTTATACATGGTATAATTTTGTACAATTGGTAAAATGTTGACAAATATGGAATTAATAGTTTTTTTTAAATAAAAAAACAATTAAAAATTGTAGTGAAAACTAGTTAAAATTGTATTTCAAGTCGAATTTCTTGGAAATGAACACCGATAGTGCCTTCCAAAGTATGTTGTTTTATAACGGGTGATTTTTTTGAGGTTAGGATTTTCATGCATTAGTATTTGACAGATCACGCGGGATTTCAGACATGGTGTCAAAGAGAAAGATGCTCAGTATGCTTTGACATTTCATCATGAATAGACTTACTAACGAGCAACGCTTGCAAATCATTGAATTTTATTACCAAAATCAGTGTTCGGTTCGAAATGTGTTTCGCGCTTTACGTCCGATTTATGGTCTACATAATCGACCAAGTGAGCAAACAATTAATGCGATTGTGACCAAGTTTCGCACTCAGTTTACTTTATTGGACATTAAACCAACCACACGAATGCGTACAGTGCGTACAGAAGAGAATATTGCGTCTGTTTCTGAGAGTGTTGCTGAAGACCGTGAAATGTCGATTCATCGCCGTCCGCAGCAATTGGGTTTGTGTTATTCGACCACATGGAAGATTTTACGCAAAGATCTTGGTGTAAAACCGTATAAAATACAGCTCGTGCAAGAACTGAAGCCGAACGATCTGCCACAACGTCGAATTTTCAGTGAATGGGCCCTAGAAAAGTTGGCAGAAAATCCGCTTTTTTATCGACAAATTTTGTTCAGCGATGAGGCTCATTTCTGGTTGAATGGCTACGTAAATAAGCAAAATTGCCGCATTTGGAGTGAAGAGCAACCAGAAGCCGTTCAAGAACTGCCCATGCATCCCAAAAAATGCACTGTTTGGTGTGGTTTGTACGCTGGTGGAATCATTGGACCGTATTTTTTCAAAGATGCTGTTGGACGCAACGTTACGGTGAATGGCGATCGCTATCGTTCAATGCTAACAAACTTTTTGTTGCCAAAAATGGAAGAACTGAACTTGGTTGACATGTGGTTTCAACAAGATGGCGCTACATGCCTCACAGCTCGCGATTCTATGGCCATTTTGAGGGAAAACTTCGGAGAACAATTCATCTCAAGGAATGGACCGGTAAGTTGGCCACCAAGATCATGCGATTTGACGCCTTTAGACTATTTTTTGTGGGGCTACGTCAAGTCTAAAGTCTACACAAATAAGCCAGCAACTATTCCAGCTTTGGAAGACAACATTTCCGAAGAAATTCGGGCTATTCCGGCCGAAATGCTCGAAAAAGTTACCCAAAATTGGACTTTCCGAATGGACCACCTAAGACGCAGCCGTGGTCAACATTTAAATGAAATTATCTTCAAAAAGTAAATGTCATGGACCAATCTAACGTTTCAAATAAAGAATCGATGAGATTTTGCAAATTTTATGCGTTTTTTTTTTTTTAAAAGTTCTCAAGCTCTTAAAAAATCACCCGTTACATCGATACCTTTCCGTAAGAATGTATACTAAGCTACATTTCTAAAATTGTTCAGGAAACGAATAAAAAGAAGAAAGTTCTAGTTGAGTCATAGTAAGCTAAGAGACAATTTTGGTTAAACTACATAAGTGACATCTAACAAATTTTTTTGTTGCTCACGACAATGAGATATTTATTAATGTCGCTTAGCATAATTTTTTTGGCGGATAATACAAATTTCAGGGGGCAACATTATTTTAATGAGAAAACATCTTAAAATAATATTTGTTTGAATTTTACAGCTAAAGTTTGTTTCGCTGAAAATTTGGTTATTTGAAAAAAACTAAATAGGTACCTATAAAGTTTTCAAGACCACAAATGGGAAGTTATCAGTGTGGGTCGCACCCAGCCTCTTTTTTTAAAGTTTTGTAATGCAATGTGTTTTAGACTTTTTAGAAGCTTCTCTATACAAATTTCCATTAAGATCCGTTATGTGGATAATGAGAAATTCAAAATTCGAAAAAATGGTTCTATGGTAGGTACAAGCTGTAATATCTTAATTTCAAATTAAAGATCGTAAAAACTAATTAAAAGAAAAAAATTTTTATCAAAATTCTAGGCGCCGTTTTCGAGAAAAATACGATTTTTGAAAACCATTTTTTTTTTAAATTTTTAGCATTTGTATGGTACGTAGGGGAGAAGAGGGTACATTTGACACTTAGTTTTTAAAAGTCTGTATTTTCGAAAACTTTTAATGTATTCCAATGCTTTGATTTGTATTTGATTTATTGATTATTTAAGATTATGCTAACATATATTTTTTTGTTCTAAAACATTTCCACATTTTAAAGAAAAATATTTTCTAAAAAAAAGTCATTTTGTCAAAAGTGCCCCGGGAGCGGGGCACCTTTGACTTTAAAATGGGCACATTTGACAATGGTGGATTAAAACCCACATCGTGTGCATTATAATTCTAAAAGTATCAACGGATCCAGCACGTCTGTTGCTTGAATAGTAAAAAAGTAAATTTTTGTTTTTAAACAATTTATTAAACAATATACTGAAAAAAAATTAATCAATAAATTCACTTTCTAAAACAATATCAATAAAAAAAATAAATTATTTCATTTATAAAGATAAAAAATCAGTCCATATAATAATAAATTCAAATTTATCGATATCGACATTTTTTAAATAATTTATTTAATATATATCTTTCTTTTGTAGCTTCGAACCATTTGCCCCAATTGCAAAAGTCAAAGGTGCCTCGAAGGAAATTTATAAGTTTTTTTTGTATTTTTTAATAACTAATATTATATTTTCACAAAACTGGCTCTAATTTATTGAACTTTAAGCATAGTACTATCATAATATTGATTCACGATAAAAAATTTTATTTTATTAGGTTCACAAATCGCTTGGTGGTTAAAAATTAGATCAGAGACACAGAAAACACGAAAACACGTGGTACTCCACGAAGAGTTAAAGAAAGACTGCCAAATTTCGTAACGCTTCTTTAAATCAAACTAAGCTTCTTCATTCATCCAAACTTTTCTCTTTTAAGGGCACTATCATACCGAAAAACGCAAAGTCAAATGTGCCACGGTCTCAAATGTACCCCAGCTTACCCTACCATTATGTTTTGGTAAAATAAATTTTCTTTTCTCACATCTAGTAGATTATATTGAGAAACTTTTGTTTATCAAGTTTTAAAAAAATCTAGCATGGGGTTTTCGAAATATTGAGTTTTGAAAAAAAAATTTTGAAGTTTTTTTAAAAGTCCAAAAAAATTTGGTTTGAAAATTAAAGTACACAATTCTATTTATGTTTTTGGGGAGCTTTAGCAAAAAAAAAAGATCAAAATCGGTTGCACCGTTTTTGAGAAAATCGAAAACCAAAAAAATGGTTCCATGGGGGTAACCCTCAATAACCATTTTGTGTAAATTCTTTTTCAACCAATACCTAGCTTTAATTAAATGAAATTTTTTCGCATTTTTTTTTTTTAAATCTGTCGAACAGTTTTTGAGAAAAAAAAATGTTTATAAAATTTCGAAAATAATTCGTATGGCAGGTACCGTTATTTTTGGTCTTAAAAAAAAGAAAAAAACGTGTGGGGGAAAAATTAAGAATTATATCCACCAAGTTTAAGGAAAATCGGCAGAGCCGTTTAGCCTGTAGTCGAACAGACAGACAGAATTGTGAGACCCACTTTTTTAGTCTTCGCTATCATCGTAATGTCAACTTTGATCGAAATCTCGAGTTCGATTTTTTTTACAAATGCATAACTTGCCTTATAGTACCTATAAGTCGCAATTAAAAATTCATTTAGTTAAAGCAAGGTAATGGTTGAAAAAAATGGTTATTGAGGGTACCCCCCATGGAACCATTTTTTTGTTTTTGATTTTCTCGAAAACAGTACCACCGATTTGATCATTTTTTTTCCTAAGGCTTCCCAAAAACTTGAATAGAATTATTGTGTATTCAAATTTTCAAAAAAAAGAATATTGGGATTTTTTTGAAACTTGATAAATAAAATATAATCTACAAGATGTGAGAACAAAATTATTTTACCTAAAAATAAAGGGACCCACCATACAAATGTTAACAAATGTTAAGATATGGTTTTGAAAAATCGTATATTTTTTTCAAAAACAGCGCCTAGAATTTTAACAAACATTTTGTTCTTTCAATTAATTTTTACGATCTTTAAATTAAATACAAAACATTTTGAAATTAAAATATTACAGCTTGTTACCTACCATAGGACCATTTCTTCAAATTTTGAATTACTCATTATCGACATAACGGATTTTAATGAAATTTTTTATAGAGATGCTTCTAAAAAGTTTAAAAAACATTGCATTTCAAAACTTTAAGAAAAATATTTTGTGAATTTTTGAAAAAAAAAAAATCATTTTTTTTTTGGAAAATTCGATATCTCAAAAATGGGTCAGTATTTTTTTTTTGGAAATTTTATTTTCCTTCGTACAATAATAAAAACCTATGGTGGACGTACCAAATTGTTTTCTTAAAAGTCTTAAAAATTTTGCATATAAAACCTTATTTGATTAAGAAACTACGACTTATAATTTTTGTTCTTTCATAAATTCATATTTGCACAGCATTCCGTTTTTGTCTCTTACTACTAAAAAAACTTAAAAAATTAATTTTATCGCTATGAACAGTTTTCTATAATAACATTCGTTTTTAAAACTCTCACCCCCAGTTTCACAGTGAGAGTTTAAACTTAAGTTCTGCTGAACCTGAACTGGAGTTTAAATTTGAGTTCAACTCGTCCGGTTTCACAGTTTTATCTGAACTTAATTTCATTAAACGTAGTTTAAGTAAATTGTTTTCTCTTTCTATCTGAATCAAAGAAAAAACAATCAAGAAAAGTTTGCTTTGTTTCAGTTGTGACCTGTGACAGGAAAAAAAAAATTAAAAATGAAAATAAATTATATTTTCAAATGTTTGAAGGGGTTGTCGAACTGAGATTTAAACGGCAGAATTGTGTCGTTTAACTTAAACTACAGAATGATCTCTGTTTAAGGACTGTGAAACCAAATTTATTGTTGAAATGAAGTTTAAACCAAAAGTGGGGTTTAAACTTCCACTGTGAAACTGGGGGTCAGTCTTGCATTTTATTTTTTTTGGAAATAGATTTGATAAAAAAGATTGCTAAAAATGCAGCGAAATTTCCAGGTTTTCTAAGACGTTGTGATTTGGAAACTACATATTTATAAAGCATACATAATCCCAACAAATATTTAATTCAAATACAATTGCACTACCTTATTTGGTTAGAGAAACCAATCTTCTCAGTTGGAGTGCATTTGTTCAGTTTTTTTAGACAACTTTCATAATTTGATCATCCAATCTATTCTTTCGCCTTCACATATTTATCTGATTGGAGTAGGTTTTCTAATCGGTTAGTTTAGGCATCGTACTCAATAAGAGTAGCCTATCTATTCAGTATGTGTAGCGAATTTACTCGGTTGATTTATACATATAACTTAGTTGGAGTAGTCAATTCAATCAAAATGCGTAAGCCTTAATCGCCTTCTTTCTTATGTTTCGTTACTCATCTTTTGTTGAAAAGTCTTTAGCTATGTACTTCCAAATTATTTCCATTTATCCTGACGGACGTTTGGAATGAGTTCAACAGCACGTTCTTACTATGCCTCATCAACGTCCAGAGACATAGATAATATCAAGTGCGTGAGGTGGAGATACTGAGCTATTGAACTGCAATATTACTATGAAAGCGCATTAGGTCTGGCCTTAACTAACCAAAACCTTGTGTTTTATAAAATACAAAACTACACAAATTAAATATCTTTAAGCCGCAAACCCATCAAAAATGGACGTTATACAGATTAAATCCAATCAATCCCCCAACAAAACAGCAACCATCACTCGAATCCAACACACTCTCAATATACAAACCACGTAATTTGTCATTTTGAAAACCTCCAACTATTTTCTGTCTGTCAATTCAGAATCATCAGACATTCCACGACCGCACCTGACACAACCGCACAACCGAAATTTGTGTTCGTCTGCATATATTTACCCAAAATATCAAACAACACTTTTGGGGGATGTCTGCAAAAAAATAGGGAAAAGTTATATACCACCGAACGCAGCACTATACCTTCTATACCCTTCGTCCGAAACGAACCGTAGCCCATCCTAAAAATTTAATATATCTTATCTACGCAAAGGGATGTGATGCTGCCGCTGATGCTGCTCGAATCCCTTAATTTAAATAGTAATTAAATATTAAAATTACAAGCAAAAGTCTTTGATTAAATGTTAAGCCCGAGAGCACACTTGCCTGCTCTATGCAAATAATATCCCCGTCTCCCAAGGGGGTGGCTTTTCTGAGATGTTCTTGAAATCTGCTTAAAACTTTCAAATTGCTACTTAAGCTTCTAGACCCAGAACCCAGAAGTAGAGTTGAGTGAAGAAAATCTGACTCAAGGAGTAGTACGAGTATACGGTGACGATGACGACGACGACTACGAAGAAGCCGTGTGTCTTTCCACAGCTGCTGCCGTTGTAGCTGTCAACATGCGAAGGCATTTGACGGCAAACTTTTTGCTGCCTCTACCGTCAAAAGTACCTACTGTTCCCAGCTTAGCCACAAAGTTTCCCCAAGTGCCAGGCAAAATAAGAAAGGAAACTTCTGGCGGTCTCGTCAAACAGGTGTTGCAGTATACATTTACACACATAATAGAAGTTCGAGTAGAGAAGGGTTACTCGATGGTGAAATGGCGGAATTTTATTTTGCACGGCGAGCCCTCTGTTGACATTCATCTTCGTTTTTGTTTTTGCTGGGGCGCACTAAAGGTGACAGGGGTGCTGTTTCATCCAATTAAATATTTCATTCAACCGTAATGGAGTGTTAATGCCAACACAATGCTCGTATGGCACACAGAATGTTGTACATAATATGTGGCAACCATCAGTTTCAGCCCGAACAGCGATCGCATATAAAAAATTGTCGCCTGAGCACGACAAAGATAGCGGAGACAAGCGACATTGTGGGTGTTTGGATAAGAGAACGGGTGGTACAGTATGTTTGACAATTTTCCTTACGAGAGGTTTGGTCATATGTATATGACACGTTGGCGTTACACAAATAATGTGGCTTCTTTGAGATTATTATATTTCCTCAAAAAGGCTCTGGGTTGTTTGATGCGAAGGATAACCAACCCAAAATGTTGTTGAATTGGGGATTATTTGGGAAAGTTGTGAAATTTTGATCCGAAGATGAGCCAGGTTTGTAATAATTGACCGTAAGTCTTGATTTGCATCAGAAACTATAAAATGACAATACTTGAACACTGGTTAAACCTATAAGCTTACCGGGCAAAATTGATGAGTTAAAATATTCATCCCAGATTGAACCATGTTTGTATACAACTGGTTCCTTGAATTTCGAACTAATGGAACACCTTTTCCCTGCTAAATAACTATACCCTCGACCATAACAACCTCCAAGACTCTATTAAGACTTCGACCCTGTGTGTTCAGGAATGGAGAAGATATTATATTGATATAAGAAGATTCCTTTGTAAAATCAATGACTAGGGGACTTACATTAAGGTAAGCCTAGGTCTGAAATACTAGTGGAAAGTAGTACTGATACCATTGCCGGGAGTCTGCAAACGGTGAATGGAATATACTGAGGTATCTTGGCATTGACGTTCTGGCCCCTCTCCGGAAATATAGAAAATCATCGCTATCGTAGAACGCCAGAAGAGCATTCTCATTATTGGCAGAAGTAATAACTAACGTCATTAAGTTGGAGAAGTACTGATATCAAGGATGGAAGCAAGTATTGAAGGAACATTTATTCTCTGGTCATAGATACGTCAAATTTAATCGAAATTATGAACCTCATAGTTGTTTATTTGTTCGAAATAATAGAAAGACTACCGGGCCGGATTAGTTAAACCTGAAATCTTAAGTAATCTTTCTAGCATAAATTTTCTTGATTTTGTTAAGGTAAGGATCTCATCAAAGTCCTAAATAAATGTATGTGCATTTCCTGAAAAATATAGACACATATGTGAAATTCAAGTCTAGAGTCACTCAGAAGAGATTTGAAGAAATTCTTGTAGGACCTCCTGTCGAAAAATTTGCCAAGCATCTAGGTTAAAGAAAATTTCTCAATTAATCCATCGTTATCAAGCTGCTACTAGATGTTCATGCTACTACCTGCTACTATGTAGATACTCATTACCCAGTAGCTTCCAAGGTGCTAATAGAACCGTAAAGGTGAAATAATAAGTTTATTTATGCTCAAGGATTGCTTACAAAGGATCACTACAATCGTTAAATTAGCTTCAAACCATTTAAGTCTGCAGAACTAGACGGCATAGTACCTGCGGAACTCCAAATAAATTCAGACATTATTTTTTCGATTTTGGAGATACTCATCAATAGTTACTTGAATCAAAGCCTATTTCATCTGTCAGTGAGAGAAGTTGTTTTTCCACCTAAAAGCGCAAATGGTGCCAGATAAACCCAAAAGATTTCAGACATATTTATTCTATAACCATTTTTTAAAATAAAATTTTGAATATTTAATTGATTGATATCTATTTACGACCAAGCATTGATACGAGACTCTTGTCTACGACTCACCATTCTTATTTTTTTATTTATTTATTTACATCTTTCAAGTTAACAAAACTTTATAATGATTACAAAAGAGCTTAAATTAAGTATTGACAATCTTAAACATTTAATAAATAAATAATAAATACAATAAGTTTACAATAAATTTAATATATTTTTCTTAATTTCATTTCTATTAACATTAAAATCAATGGCAAAATCAACTTCATTAAAATCTAAACAGGCATTGGTAATTGGATTGTGCTTAGCGTAACTTGTATTATGGAATGAAACATGTAGAAAATCACCATTTCTTGGTCGTAAACAGCGGGTAGGAACATATGTACATATTGAACATAGATAACAAAACCGGGCAATTTATGTTAGAATTAATTACATCGTAAGCAAAAAGAATCAAATTAAACTTTCATCTTGAAACAAGAGGTTTAAGGTCAATAAGAATGCTTCTGCTTTCGTAACAGGGAACGTTTAAATTTTTTTTTTTTTTTTTTTATAATCTACACGCGCTCAAGGGATTTCTATTACCCTTTTAATGTATCAACACAGCGCGGGCGTGAATTTAAGGAAGAGAAAGAAGGATAGGAAAGATGTGTGGCACGATGTTCTGCAACCTGCAACGCAAACCTAGTGAATTTTTTTTGAACTTTTTTAATCCGTCCTATATATGACTGTGTGTAAGGATTCCATATAACGCTGCAGTATTCCAACAACATTCTAAAAATACTGACGTAAAGGATCTTAAGTGTATACGGATCTTCAAAACCTTTAGAGTTTCGAATAACAAATCCCAACATAGCATAGGCTCTTGATATTATAATGGTCTATATGGAGAGAAAAATTAATTTTAGAGTCAAATTCCACTCCAAGATCTTTCTGATTTTCATATCTCTGTAGAGAATCATTACCAAGCTTGTATTCGAAATGCAAGGGATTTCGAATATGTATTTGTAAATGTTACAACACTACATTTGTTAACATTGAAATTAAGTCCGTTTAAATTGCTCCATTGATGAATTTGATCTAAATCCGCTTGAACTTTACCTGCATCAGATAAAGATTCGATGCAGCTAAAAATTTTAAAATCATCAGCATACAAAAGACATTTTGAAAATGAGAGTAGATTTGGCAAATCATTTATAAAAATAATGAATAGTAATATGGGCCAAGATGGCTGCCTTGAGGAACACCTGAAATGATTTAATATTTCATTTGACATAACGTTTCCAATTTTGACAATTTGTTTTCTACCAACTAAGTAACTCCTTATCCAACTTAGGAGAGAGATTTTTTTATCTACTCCGGGATATATAAAATGCCTTCTTGAAACACTACTTCGACAGCTAACATTTCAAAATCAAGTGAAATATTTGAGATAATAGTTTAAGGTAGTAGAAGCTTATATAGGTACGAGTGCAAAAAATGTTCAAAATCAAAGAAACGAGAAAACCTACAATATTCTGCCAAATCCGAGTAGCTAACATGAGAAATAATTTTCATGAAAAGATTATATAGTATACTCCTCAAGGATGTGTTACTTCCTCGCAAGAGGTATTAGGTACTACTGAAAATGAAAAAATTACTTTATTGGTTTTTATGTATTCGTAGCAGTAGCTCAAAATAGTCTCCAGCCCTTTGGCGTTACAGTCTAACGCACTTCACAACTTCACTTACTATTATACGCCACCTACGATTACAATTTAAAAAAAAGAAATTTTAAAGCTACTATTCCTTCCACATGGGAGAACATAGCATCGAATTAGTATGTGTACCCTTCGGATCAAACACCAAAAAGTGGTTCAGTGGAGGCGTGCACTCATTTACATAGGTTGAATTTAAGTCTCTCATTTAGCTTACATATTTTGGCAGGGCTTTTCAGGTGGAACTTTTGGCGATACAAGAAGTAGGTAGTTGACCTTCCTTTCTTTAACAAAAGAAATAAGTTTAGCATCAAATATCCGCTTCTTCTGAAACAGTCAAGCTGCTATAAGACTGCGGACTCAGTCTGAAAAATGTTGAACAATCCTTAACTCCAAAAAATCTCTGATGGAGATTAAGCAGCAGTTCAATAATCACCTTTGTTGGTTGTCTGCATCTGCCGGGGCATAGGAATATTCCTGGGGATTGTATTCAATTAATAGAAGCCACAATTCGATATTATCTAATAAAGAGCAAGTATGAATGCAAAGGCCCCTTTGTACAAGGTTCCAGATCCATATATACTGCATAAATTGCATGCCAGAAAGGAGGTTTTCCTTCGGGCGTTGGCTACTATTTTCCTTAAGTGGCCCTCTTAAAGGCTACCCTAGATATAATTCAATTACACTTCTTCTTAGATTTCGTGCTTCACGTGAAAGTATCATTTATATCCAAGACCGTTTATCGGTGCGTTAAAAAAATGTTTTAAGAAAAACGTAGGGTTGGGTAAGAATTACGTACTGTATTTTGCTAAAAGTAATGGCAAACAATTTATACAGCCTATATTTCAGGTGTATTAATTTGCAACAATTTGCTAACTTTAAAGTAGATTACAAACTCATTCTTAATTGTAAACATTTTCTAACTAGTATCGTACTAAAGCAATTTTCTTAATAAATTTCTTCCGAACACACCTAAATCAATGACAGTTCGTGCTTAGAAACTAACTAAACAGACCTTTTGTGACGTTTGTAAATAGCACGAACGATACTAAAAATATAAAATATTCGATGATTTTAACTTTGATAAAAGGGTACAGAAAGTATGATGATATATTCGATTAAAATTTGCAAAATCGTAGTTTTAACGTAGTTTCATACTAAAACAGATCTAACATCATAATAATTCAACTAAAATTTTGTGCCAATCTTTTAAACTCCATTAAATGGAAGTGTTTAAATTACACAACTAAAAATGTAAGATTACGTGAAATACTTAGTTGTATTTATCGAGACACTTTGAAATTTAAAAAAAATGGGTTAGGTACTTTAAAAAGGTAAAGTTCATATTAATTAATTTAATACTTTTATTATTTAATATTATACAATCTACTTAGCTAACTTTAACTTATTAGCAGATTATTTAGCAGATTTATTTTGTCTACAATTCATATTTATTAGTTCATATCAGCTCTTACGGCTGCAAAAAAATAACTACATAACTCATAAGCTCATTCTCATTTCATGAGGGAGATTAGCAAATAATTTTGTCTTGCTGTGAGTAGAACTTTTGGGAAATTCTTATCATCAAATTTCTACGTTGAAGTGTATAATTGAGACATAAACTTTCACATTTATGGGACAAAAAGTTGGTACAAAGCGCTTATTTCAAAATGCTATTCAAGTACTTGACTCAGCAATTTGAGTGGACAGGGATCAATCTTTGTCCTCCTTACTCACTCAATCGTACAGTAGTCAACGGCAAAAACCTGACTATTATTTTGCTTGTTACCACAAACCTCCCCGATAATATCCAGTGCCAGTGTTGATAATATCATCAAAAAGATTAATTTTCTTAAAGATGACTTCTCTCTCTTAGTCCGGATGGTTTGCCAGCCATTTTTCTAAAAAAAAATGTTTTAACTCCCTCTGTCAGCCACTCGCAGAATTATTTCATCTTTCACTCTCTTAAGCCATTTTCCCAAAAATTTCTTTTATTTTTCCCGTTCCCAAGAAAAGTGCAAGAGAACGATATTACTAACTCACCCATAGCTAACTTTCTTATATTCCTAAACTCCTTGAAAGCATTGTGTACGACTCTCTTTACTTCCATTGCAAGTCTATCTTCTCCCTACAAAAGAATGTGTTTTTTTTTTAAATGCAGGGGAAATTAAGTAAGGCCTTTGACAAAATATGTCATGAAATTATTGACCTAAAACTTAAAGCCTATGGTTTTCCAGCCTTTTCGATCTCATGGCTCAGATAATGCCTAGAAAACCATCATACCTACATGCCATGCTACCGCGGTATTCCTCAAGCGAGTCAGTTCGGACCATTGATTTTTAACGATTCAAATCCTCTAGTGTGTAAAATGTTGAGCTGTTGAGATCGGTAGCGAGTTGATGTTCGTGAATTGAGTCTCACACTCTTGGCTACAGCAGCCACGCTCTTACTACCGATTCGTCCTTTGTTTTGGATGTCATTCCCATTAATACTAGCCCACGTTGCCTAAGATCGATCCATTTCTCTCTTCCGCTTTTCTTATCATCGTATAAACTACGGCCACTTTGAACCAATCTCAATAATGAGTATTGAGCTTAGCTAATAACTTCCAGGGAATTTTTGACTTCCCTTACAACTCGTTCTAATCAATCAAAAGCCACTTGGATTTTCATTTATTTTTGGGATTCATTTTTAAGAGCAAAATATTAATTAAAAAAAAAACCCTCCATAGATCTAAGCTTACGTTCAAGTGCTTGCTTGTATTAAGGTAATAAATAAATAAATTAAACTTTGTTTAAAACTGTTGGTCTATTGCATCATTGCATGCAATTTCCTTTCTTTCGCACCCTACTGTCATTTGGACACAATGAGGTAGTATTACCATCTAGCACATTAAATGGAAGGTATTTCCTTATATAATATTTCATCGGCTGGGGCTATTCCATTTTATCGTCACTACATCATTTTCCCGGGAACACAAAAGCTCTCCAATGAGCTGTCGCCGCCGCACTCGCACTCCACTTACGGCCTGCCATGCCAGCGCATAGCCAAGCTGAATCTCTCCTGTGCATCAACGACTTCATAATATTTATACAAAAGTTATTGCCAGCTATATCGTGAATCTAATCTAGAGCTCACCATCTTTAACTTTAACTCTAACTTGCTTATAGGATCGGTCTTTGTTGATGTTAGGAAAGAGTCATTGTGGTTTGGTGAAAAAGGAAGATTGTATATTCGAGTGTGAAAATACCATCGTTAAATATCTGGGAAGATATCACGATTCAAAAAAAAGAAACTTCTGCAGCTATATCTGCGGCAGAATAAGTGTTGTCGTTGTCGGACTTGTTGAGGGGACACATAATAATAGCATCGAAAACGCGGAATTGTGTTCTGCCATGCAACGACGACGACACCCTGAGGTGACACTTCGCTCTCCACCAAAAACTTCGAGCACTGGAGACACCTCGAATAGAAGTAGGAATGGATCGAGGAGTAGGTATGCATCGATTGACCATTATCTGTGGACAATCTGAAGCTATGATCTGACATAGTCTTTTAATTTTACCATCAGCGCGCACGCAAAAGACAGATCACAGATGCAGTGTGTTGGAGAGTTAAGAAGCTTCTTCATGTCTAGGCTTCTCTGCTCCCGGCTGATGGAGATTCTGTGTTAAAAACTGGGAATTTTGGATATTTGCAGCGCGGTCTGGTTCGAAGAGCTATCTGTAAGGTGAATACTATGTCCCAATACGGGCAAACACGACGACAACCTAATGTGAGAGTGTGTTGTCATGTTCGATTTGGGGAATTTCATTTACTCGCAGACTTTCCCTCCACGAGGCGAGATATCTTAATCCGTCATTTTGGGGTTACATGTGCGGTGGCGGCGGCGGCGGTGGTGTTGATGGAGATGGAGATGGTGAGGCTGGGAAAAGTATTCCCGGAATCATTGGAGGCCTCATGCTCATATGGGGTCAGACGACACAACCATCGGGGATTGAGTTCGTTGTTCACCTGCTGTGCACAAAAAAGGTGTTAGACTTAGCAAATGGCACGGTTCGGGGGAACGTGTTAGAAGGTTATCATAGATCGAATTACATGCTCACACGAGTGTGTTGTGCTTAATTGAATAATGCTTTCAGGGAAGTGTCAAACATAATGCACTTAGCAAATCAAAGTGTTGAAAACACATTAAATGTAGGTACAGTGCTGAGATGAACCAGTGAATCAGTAGAGTGAAAGGTATTTTTGTGCCAAAAGTGGAAAGGAAATGTATTCCTATTACAAAATTGCTAAATCAAAAATAAGAAAAAAAAAAAAACTCCTAGATATTGAAGTACAATGCCGAACATGTCCCAGTCGCTGCCACATTAAAGCAAAAATATATTTTTTCCAGGTGTTATCATTTGGACTTGCTGTTCAAACGTTTAACTTGCTATGGTGATTTGTGATTTGACAGATGTCAAATGAAACTCTCCAACAGTTCTAAGCAGACATCTAACTTTTCGCGCATCTGACATATCCGGAAGCAGCGGACGAAATCGTCAACCGATTCGCAGCACTTAGTCCGTGCTGTATCTAATATCACCTTCAGCGAGCAATTTGAACTGCTGGAATAGCGTCCCGTACTTATCATCCAATGTTATGTTTTGGTGATTTGTATTCCGATCACTACCTAGCACAGGGTGGGTCAAAAGTGACTTCCTAATTTTAAGTGATAATAACTTTTATAGATTTAATTTTTTATTAATAATTTATTTTAGAATCACAAAGAATGATTTATGGAGATTTTCTTGGGCTAAGTATGGAATATAATGTCCCTGAAATGAGCACTAGCTTCATGCTCACAGAAAAGGGCTCTTTCTAAAGCGTTTTCCATAACACTTTGCAGGACGTCGGAGCTCAGCCAGCGCCTGTATTTTATCAAGAGCTGTGGGATAGTGGTGGGTTTATTTACGTACACTTTACCCTTCAAATAACCCCACAGTAAAAAGTCTGGTGCATACAAATCCAGAGAATGTGAAGGCCAATTAAATCCTGAATTTTTGGAAATTATTCGGTGACCGAAAATTTTCCTTAGTAGCGCAATTGTGGCGCGAGCAATGTGCGCAGTAGCTTCATCCTGCTGAAACCACATCTCAGGACTATCATCACTCATTATGAGATGATGAATAAAATCATTTTGCTGCCTTGCCATTTCTTGTAAACGAACTGATTAAACAACACTTTCTTGAGGATCTCCTGGCTTTAATTCCTGCCCAAATTGGATTTTATGGAAAAACACACACCGAGCTGACCAAAGCGTCTTCTTGCAAGAATTGTGATGTGTTTTTTGCTTTCCAGCCGAGGTTCTGCTCGCCGCACAGTGCGGCGACCAGTGGGAAAAAGTCAAAAAATATGACCTTCTAAAACCGGCAAAATTATAGCCAGACTTTTAACTAGATGAACTGTAAAATTTTTTTCTGTAAAATGCAACTACAGCAAGCTATACAACCTCTTAAAGGTAACATGTCAAAAGTAGGCCATTTAGTGATGATCTACGAAGCGCTGCACCACGGAGTTAAATTGCTCCAAATAAACCGGTTTTTAATTGGATACTCTTTAGAAGGGTAAACCAAATATATTTTATTGTTTTTTTTTTTGCACTTGAAACCCTTCGATCGTTTTAATAATCGGTTAAGTAACGGTTTATTTCTCCCAAAACAGCTTATTTTCAAACTGCAGCATCATGTTTTATTCACGTGTATTCATCAAAAAAGTTAATAGGATATAAAGTGGGAAATACGATCTTTCCAAAAAGGTAACATTCATCCACGTCCGTCCACGTCCATCCTTGTAACAACTGTTTGTTTCACGTCTTTTTATAGATAAAGTGTACGAATAGGGAACTGTTTGAGATGTGGTTTTCTAATCCAAACGACCGATTTTATGTTTTATATGCCTACCTATGAAACAAATGTGAACAATCAAACTAAAATATTTTTTTTAAGGTTATTTATATTACTTACACAATATTTGCTTAAGTTGAAATAAAAAACAAATATTTAAGAAAAAAATATATTAAAATCAAGCTATTTTGAATTTTTTCCTTATGTTGCACTGAATCAACGCACTGTGCGCCGGTCTCGCCAGGGTCGTCCTGAAGAAAACACGAAACTCCAGAGTAAAAGGTCTTAGTGGAAATAATTTTCAAATCTATAACACACAATATTCTGCTACTAATATTTCACTTAATTCGGGTAATTGAACTGTTCACGGGCATCAACTCTTCTGGCTTCTGGTCTAGCTGCCTCGCATCATTTATACTGCTTGCTGATGATCCGGATCTGGTACTTGATTACGGGTATTTTGGCTTCTGGTAATTCGGCTTCAAACGGGCCCATTCATTCGGATGTCGGGTTCCTGACGGGATCCGTAGGTATAACGCCCCTAGTGGCACTAAACAGCAGGCTAAACGCTCTGGTAGATCAGCAGGTTCAAGGCCCCTGGTGGCACTAAACAGTAGGCTAAACGCTCTGGTAGATCAGCCGGTTCAAGGCCCCTGGTGGCACTAAACATCAGGCTAAACGCTCTGGTAGATCAGCAGGTTCAAGGCCCCTGGTGGCACTAAACAGCAGGCTAAACGCTCTGGTAGATCAGCAGGTTCAAGGCCCCTGGTGGCACTAAACAGCAGGCTAAACGCTCTGGTAGATTAAAAGGTACCGAAGCCCCTGGTGGCAATTAGGACATTAAACATCGAATTAATACCCCTTACCGCTGGTGGGGGGGAAGCCTTAATAAGAAATAGCTGGACAATCTCACCTACCTAACCTGTCTTCATACGAAACCCCTTACCACTGGTGGGGGGAAGCTCCGCAAAAAGCAAGGAAAGCTAATACTACTCGTCTACGACTGGATTTCGAAAGATTTATGCAATCAGTTTACTGTGCCGCCTGACTGTGTGTATGAGCGAAGAGGTGCTTTTCGTTCACCCCAAGTAGGTCCTCTTGATGGTTTTTCAGTAGAAACTGAATGTGAACTATGTAAGTGGTGAACGAAAAATATTAATGCGTTTGATTTTCCTGTGACGTCATGTGCTCATGGTGCTTGTGAATTGAATATGAGAGAAGTACAAATCTCGGTATTAATGCAGAAGTCATATAGAGTGGAGTAGCATGGAACGCTTCGTTACAGAATGCGTTCCACATTCGCATCAGTTTTGGCAGTGCGAATTCTTCCAGCTCTAGGAAGATCAACTACAGCTCCTTGTTGATGAAATCGTGCCACCAGTGCCGTAGTCATATGCGCTAAAGGTGGATTTCGCACATTAAAATGACGCCCATAAGCTCTTTGGGTTAAAATAATCGAGTGATTATTTTAAAAATAAAATTCAATTAGTTTGGTCGTCTCTAAGGCGCTATAGCTCATTTTAGTAAATCTCCCATGTTTGGCTTATAAGTTTGTCTTAAAAAAGAAAAGAAAAAAAATTAAAAATAGAAGAGTTATGATTTTTTCAAATTAGGAAGAAACTTTTGACCCACCCCGTACTTCTCAGGCCTTCCCCCACAGTGAATCTCCATTCTTTCTAAACTTGGCCAATCTCTTATCGCAGATGTTATATATTTTGGAAAGTTTTAATTTCATCTTACCTAACTACGGTATGCCTTATGTATTGCGTGAGGCCAGTCTTTAGCTTCTAGTGTCTTTAGTAATTGACACTCCTGGTCTTGTTGCCATATGGACATAATCTAGAAACTGTTTCTACTCTTTCTTTCATTGGTCGATCTGCAGACCATGAGCGGCTTTTCTGTTGAAACAAGTTCCACCACCTCATAGCTCTAGGTTTCATCTTAGTCTTAAGCTCCCTGCCACTTACACTTTACAACACTTTCGATTTCCATTTTGAAAAGCTTAATGTGCAAGACTGCACCATGGTTGATATAAAGTCTTGAACACAAACCTATCTATCAACATGAAATCTAATTTCTTAACTGTGAATTAAATTTGCAATACTTACCAAGTACAATAATGATTGGTTAATAATTCCCAAAGAAAACCTATCTCTTATCTTAATCCTTCCAGGAACCACCCACTCGTTCATTACTTGCTTACTTTCTTTTAGGTATACTACAAAAACATTTCTCCTTATTTGTCTTTTCGTGCGAATCTTAGGGCTAGGAACAGAGTAAGGGGCTCAGTTTTACATCTCAAAACTGTTCGCACGTGTTACGCTAATGAACTGCTGAAAGGGTTGGTCGGTGTGTTCCTATAGCTGGTATTATAGAATAGAACAACATAGTAGATGATTAAAGACGATGAGATGAGATAATGAAATTTGGGGAATTGCGTGGCAGAGTTCGGAGAACGGCCAAGATTAAATGGATTATATTTGCCAAACTTAAGAAGATTGGTAATTCTGTTGAAAGGATTAGTAATTGCGACAGAAATAGGGCGACTTATTTATAACCATAAATTGGATGGAAATGGGGTCAAGAAAATTATGAAATGTACAAAGTAGTTTTATATTTCTTAAAACTGAAATGAAATAAAATGCACGATTGGATTGCACGAATTTGCTCTAATGTAAAAGTACTTTGGACTCTAAAATACACTTTATAAATAATCATAAAACATGGATTTAATGAGATAAAAACGTTAAAATGCATGTAATTGCGGTCTGATTTGCAGAAAAGTATGAATGAATAGTGAAAAATCGTTTTATTATTAAAGTTATTTTTTATATAAAATATTTCCTTAAAATTTTATTTAGTAGTTTATATTTAAGGAAATAATTTCAAAAAACATCGTTCACACGTATTGAAGATATTGATTTAAAAAAAATCGGATTTTTTTTTTTCAAAAAATCCAAAAAATATTTTTGCGAATATTTTTATTACAATATTATTTTAAATTTAAGGGGGCTCCTGCTTAAAAAAATAAGTTAAAATCGTTAGAGCCGTTAGTGAGAAAGTCGAAAATCAAAAAACGGTTACCGTAAATAACATTTGTTCCCAATTTTGTTTTGACCAAAAAATACATAAGTAGGTCATGCCCATAATAGCACACAATTTTTTTTTCATCAAAATCGTTAGAGCCGTTTTCGAGATAAATAGGATTTTGCTTTACGGGTGTGTGGGGGGTACCGTTAGTTTTGGAGCCAAAAAAAATTTCAATTTCCCCTCTAGGGAATCACCGAAGACCCTTAAGTACCGAGTTTTAGGAAAATAGCTCCAGTGGCTTAGGCTGTAGGGAGAGGTACAGTACAGACACGCAGACATACAGACAGACAGACGGAATTGCCGGACCCACTTTATTCGTCTTCGCTTGCGCTTTCATCGTAATGTCAACTGTGATCAAAATCTCGTTTGATTTTGTAGGAAACGGCACAGGGAATATATAATAATAAATAATACACACTGAGATGATATCAATAATAATAAGCCATAATAATAATACCTCAGAGGACATAATAATAATAATAATAATAATAATAATAATAATAATAATAATAATAATGATAATAACAATAATATGTAATAAAGAAATTCTTAATAACATTAATGTTTATAACTACACTACCTAACGTAATAAACCTAATAATAATATCCACATAATAATTCGTAATTATAATAATACCATAATAATAGCTATTCATAACCATACTTATTAATATCTAATAAATAACATTCTTACAAATAATACTTATAACTAATAATAATACCCTATAATAACAATACATAATTACAAAAATATTGTAATGCAATAAAATAATGTAATAATAATATAAAAATAATAATAAGTCATCTTATCTAACTAAAGTAATCCATAAAAGTATACAGACATAATTCAGAAACAAAAAAAAAATAGTAAACTCAATCGGCGGAACTATAATCTCCTTAATAAACAATAGATAATCAAGTAAATAAATTTCGTCAAAGTTTCCAGCAAATTATGTAATATTTACATAAGAAGTATGATATTCGATAATAGAACAGCTAATCTCTGGTGGTACGATGTTTTATGTACATGCTGATTACACCGCTAATCGGGGTAGCATGTTAGTGCAGTTATCCTAGTTATCATCGCCACTGGAGAAAAGCTCTCTCCTGTTGATGTAAAGATCATCAGTGAGTAAAGGGATTTCATAGACATCGGTTTAAACCAATCAATAAATTTTCGGAACAAGTCGCGGATTTTTTTTTTTTTTGAAGACAAAAAAAAAAAAAACGTAAAAACGCAAAAACGATAGACAAAGTAGAAAAAAAAAAGAACAAGTACGTGGTTGCGAGAGATTACAAAAAAGAAAATATCATCGGACACCGGATACTAGTGAAATACCGCGATGATCTGAAAAATTATTACTAGACAACAAAAAGAAAAAAGTTATAAAAGTTATCTTAACAAAAAACCAAATTATACATTATTAAACATAAAAAAAAAAAACATAAAACCAATAAACTAAAGAGACAAAAATATAAAAATACAAATAAAAAAAAGAAGAGAGAAACAAAATAAAACCTAAAAAGAAGTGATAGTTCCTTGTGCCCTCATTGTGACTTCCTGGTTTTTATAATATACCTGCGACGAAGTGAAACCCATCTATACCTATCTATGTATACTTACCTGCTGGAATACTTATCTGCCGGAATACTTACCTGCTGGAATACCTACTTACCAGTGTGTTTTCTACCCCCTGGAGCGATTAGGATAGCGTCGACTGGAGCGACCCACTCTGTGTCCCCTGTGTACCCTCCACCCCTGCCATAAGTGTTTAACCAAATTTCCGTTTGTGTCTAGTGTTTAGTTAGGTGTTTATTAGTTAAGAAAAAAAAAAGAGAACTAGTTTTTTTTTATAAATCCAGAAAAAAAAAAAAAAAAGAAGAAAAGTATTAATGATGCCCTAATAATATATATTTAAACTTAAATAATTCTAAAGTGTAAAATTAAACAAGAAAAAAGAAAGAAAAGAAAAGGTATAAAATAAAAAAACAACGAGGAAAAAAATATATCATAAATGTACATCCCCTATCCAAACCAAAAAAAAAAGTCATAAACCATAAGATCCTAAATTTAAAAAGAAAAAAAACATAAATTTATTTACAGTATCGTCCAAAAGTGGTGCACTACATTCGGACTGGATTATATTGAGTAAGTACGTACGATTATTTCGATTGTTATGTGAATAATATTGTGGCCTCTTGTTTTGTGATTTTTTTGAAGTGGGAAAGGGTTTGACTACTTGCTTTCAGAAGATCATTAAGTCCAAAATTTTGATTTCTTCGTCTAAGACAGGCTGGGAAATTAAGTGTAATTTCCAGTTGGGTTTTCTTCGGGATTTCGGATTTCTAGAGCTTTCTTTTTTTTTGTTCTTTTTTTTTTGTTTGTTTTTCTTCATCGACTTGCAGAGCGACCATTAATTTTTTTTATAATTTTTGCTATTAGTTTAAAGTAAAGATAATCTCAAATTTATAACTTTTCTAACGTTCTATTTTATTTTGTTAGTTACTTATGGGCGATCAATAAATTGTTATTACAACTTCATAAAATTAAACTATTTGGGTTTTTTTTTTGTTCATGAAATTCTTTATTTTGGTTTTCCATTTTTGGTGATTGAGAGTCATTTATGACTCAAATGGGAAGAAAGATTCGTGACAATTTTCAGGAAATTTAGCTCCAGTCACCATGGTTTAATACTAATACTGAGGAGGAGGTGATCGTATGAGAAGGAAGATGACCAGATAGATAACAATTAGGTACGTGTTTGGGGCTGCTGCACAATATGGAGGATGCAGTAGCCATGGTGGTGTCCTTAGGACACAAAGGGTGGGTAAATCCTCCGGAGGGCCAACAACACCGTGGACTCTCCCCCCTTATAGGAATCACATCCCTTCCCCTTTACTTTGAACGACTTTGGGCTCCTAGACATTTTTTCTTGGAACTCAAAAATTTTTTTTTTACTTATTTTTCACTCTATGGCATGAAAATTGGTAACATTGTCCAGTGCTGCGATGGCAAGAACCTACCCCTCCGACGAGCTAGGAAGAGCTAGAGCTAGCATGCCAAGCTGTCATAGCCTGGACACCCTCTCTTTCCTGCTGCCTGGACCGGCCTTAGGTGCCTGTAGGCCTGAGGTCGTAGAGGTGGTATAGGAGGGAGAGGGGGAACACCGGTTCCGTTACAATTTGTTACAAAAATTGATTGATAACCGTGCGTCCCAGCATTCACACACTCTTGTTTTTGTTAATTCAATATCTTGAAAACAGTTGAACGATTGTTTTTTAATTATTTTTGTAATGCATGTATGTATATTATTAAATACTTAAAATTGACATACCAATTTTTTTACTTGCGACTTATAGGTACTATAAGGCAAATAATGCATAATAATGCATAATACTCGTACGATGATAGCAAAGACTAAAAAAGTGGGTCTCGCAATTCTGTCTGTCTGTCTGTCTGTCTGTCGGTTCGACTACAGCCTAAACGGCTGGGCCGATTTTCTTTAAACTTGGTAGATATGGGTTTTCATTTTTTACCCCCACACGTTTTTTTCTTTTTTTTTTAATACCAAAAATAACGGTACCTGCCATACGAAGTTTTTTCGAAATTTTATAAATATTTTTTTTTCTCAAAACTGCTGAACAGATTTAAAAACTAAAAACATTAAAAAAATTCATTTAGTTAAAACTAGGTAATGCTTGATAAAACTTTTCCGAAAAATGGTTATTGAGGGTACCCCCCATAGAACCATTTTGTTTGTTTTTGATTTTCTCAAAAACTGTACAACCCATTTTGATTTTTTTTTGTGCTAAAGCTCCCCAAAAACTTAAATAGAATTGTGTATTCAAATTTTCAAAAAAAATTTTTTTGGTTTTTTAAAAAAAACTTAAATTTTTTTTTTCAAAACTCAATATTTCGAAAACTCCATGCTTGATTTTTATTAAACTTGATAAATAAAAGTTTCTCAATATAATCTATAAGACGTGATAAAAAAAATTTCATTTTACTTTAAAATAAAGGTACCCACCATACAAATGTTAAAAAATTTAAGAAAATGGTTTTCAAAAATAGTATTTTTCTCGAAAACGGCACTTAGAATTTTGATAAATTTTTTTTTCTTTCAATTAATTTTTATGATCTTTTATTTATTAAAAAATTTTGAAATTAAGATATTACAGCTTGTACCTACCATAGAACCATTTTTTCGAATTTTTAATTTCTCATTATCCACATAACGGTTCTTAATGAAATTTTTTATAGATAAGCTTCTAAAAAGTCTTAAATACATTGCATTTCAAAACTTTAAAATAAATATTTTTTGAATTTTTGAAAAAAAAAATCTATTTTTTTCTTTTTTTGAAAATTCGATATCTCAGAAACGGCTCAATATTTTTTTTTTAGTTTAATTTTTATTCGAACAATAATAAAAACTTAAAATTGGTGTACCAAAATTTTTTCTTAAAAATCTTTTAAAAATTTTGT